>CM039513.1:36064872-36630436 GCA_022432975.1 Begonia masoniana
ACGATTAGTTTTTTCATCTTTTTTGGTATATTTCGTGTTGATACAAACTGTTTTTCCTTTATAATAAAAATGTTTTCTATTTTTTTTTGCTAATATACATACTGAAACAGACTATGTAAATACACAAATAACATAACATTGTCTAAAAAATATGCTTATTCTTCAATAAACATATTAATAAAAACCTGTTTCTTTGAAGCTTGCGGATTTTGTTCTTGTTCCTCAAGGGCCTCTCCAATTCTCAGAATTACTGCTCGAGCACTTTCAATTTCAGCACATGCAAAAGATCTCTCTTGGCTGACCAACTTTTCGCATCTTCAGAAGCCTACATATAGAAAATACTTGACTTTAACTACCATACCAAAAAAAAACAAAATGAAATTCCTGCATCAGAAGTTAAAAAGTTCAAGATGACTAACTCAAGTGAAATTGAAATATAGAGCGACAGGTGAAAGGGCATAAAACTTTATGTCACAAGGAGAAAATGGGTTTCATACAAAGATAGAGATGGCATAAAATTATACTAGTCATCTACATGAAACAACCTTGAAGAGAAAAACCATTCATCAGACCTGGTCCTATAAGATTGACAGAACATCTCCAGGCAGAGCCCATTCAAGCTAACAAGATCAAAGCCTCAGCTTATATAACATACTGAAAGTTTTATCCAACCAACCAAATACATGATATCCGAAGGCAATCCAACACTGAAGCATAACTCGGTAAGCCTCTTCTTTGACTGTAGCTAACAAGGGAACAACGAGATCTCAAGGCTCCAACACTATTAAAATATCTATTTCACGCAGGGTTTTCCCCAAAATTTACTAACTAACATACTCTCTTCTGTTCCTCCTAATCGGGCTCTAAGTATTCCCCTCAATTTTTCAAATCTGGTCCTTCTATTTTCACAAAAAAAATTCATAAGCCCCACTTCGTTAAGGTTCACTCTCCTAGATTCCCGAACCCTGATGTTTCTACATCCCGGTCTACGGGGATGGATGTAGAAACACCCGGTTTCTATTAACCGATTTACCTTTTTCATTTTTTTGAGAATGCTTTAAAATTTAAATTTGGGTGATTTAGTGATTAGGTTAATAAGTGAATGAGTAAGGACAAAGTGGTAAATTGCAATTTATTGTGGATAACGTATTTAAGGGAGGGTTTATGAGGTTAGGCCGCCACTGTCCCCTCATTTTTCCTTTCTCGATATTCAGCTCAAGCTCATCAGAGCTCCAGGCGATTTTCCCTCTGACTTCTCCAGTGATTTCTCCGACTTAGGTGAGTTCCTTCATTTTCTTTATGACTCGACGGTTAGATAGCAGAGAGAGTGTAATGTATGTGTTTTTGGGAGTGTTGTGAATGTGTGTAGTTTCGGGTTTAGTGCAGAATCGGGAATGCACTAAGATCTGGACTTCCAAATTAATTTCCTTAGACTCCTGGGTAGTTTAGAATGAAGTTTAACTAATACACTGTCTACGGTTTTAGGTTTGAGCAGAACCCGAAGTGGTTAGCAACTAAACATTTCCCAAGGAATCCAGGTAAGTAATGTATGCATGTGCCTTCGGGCCTACATCACAAAACATTAGGATTATGCATTGTGCGACTGAGTTTGTATGACATGCATCATGTTTTTATGAAAGATTACGAAAAATGAATTTTCATATAAGGAATGGTAAGGCATGAACCGAATGTGACAGAATAGCTATTAAGGGAATTCATCCGCTCCTTAATCGAGTAGAGGATGCATAACATTGGGAGAATTGATCCCACTCCCAAGGGAACTGAGGGATCAGAATAGCTATTAAGGGAATTCATTCGCCCCATAATCGAGTAGAGGATGTATAACATTGGGAGAACTGATCCCACTCCCAAGGGAACTGAGGGATCAAATCAACAAACGAGCGAATGTACAACTGAGATGAGAAAGTAGAAACTGCATGTTTAGGTTTATGTTTCAGCATATCATTTCATTATTGCATTACTTACTTAGCATTAGGCTAATAGATGAGTTTTGTGATGTAGGTGTTGAGGTTACTGCAGGTGATTTCCCTGAGTTCACAAACGCATAGATGATGTTGGAGGAGCGCATTCAGGCCACGACTTGGTAAACTGATGAGGCGGTTTAACCAGTGTTTTGTACATGTGCATTGTAGTAAAAAAAACTCGATAGCTGAGTTGTGTTTGAGTTTCGTTGACAGAATCAACTTTTGATGTCTTGATCTTAGGTTTGAAAACTCTCTGGTTCAGTCGACAATGTTTTGCACTTAAGTATGTTGAGTCTTATTACAGTAATAGTTTTCAATGTTTTTTGAAACACATTTGGAAATCTTCTGATAATAGTACCTTGCTGATTTAGCATTGGTTTTTACTGGATTTGAGTAATGTAGGGATTGGAGTTGTTTTCGAAAGGTTTCATTGAAGCGAATAAGTCCCTTCGTAGTAGAGTTGTTTTTGTATAGAGTATGAATTGTGGAAAAATTGCTCTATTTTCTACCGGCAGTGGTAGCCTATCGGTAGAAGACATCGTTTTCCATCGGTAGAAGATGGTTGTTTCCTACCGGTAGGAGTAGCGTGTTAAATCTATCGGATGGTGTAGTTTATTTTATCGGTAGAAAGTTTAGACTTTTGTCGTTTAGTGATCGGTGGATGTCGAGTGCTATAGTTATCGGAAGATGTAGGAAATGATTTTGTCGTTTAGTGATCGGTGAACATTGTGTATCATGTCTATCGGAAGATGCGGGAAGACTTTTGTTGTTTAGCGACCGGTCAATGTATTCTGTTTGTTTTGTTTTGTGAGTAAAGTCTTTTGTCGTATTATGGTCGGTAGAGGCTGGATGAATGAATCATCCGGCTAACGTCATCGGTAGATGTAGTAGCGAAACTTGTCGTTTTGCGATCGGCTGAAGCTAGAAGAATGATCCTTCGGCTAACGTCATGGTAGAGATCCTTCAGTTTTATTTCTGCCCTCTTGTTGACTTTGTTCAGCGGTAGACGAGTTTAACTTTGGCAACTTTCAAAGTATTTCGCGATTTAAACCTCATTTCTTTTGGCCGAAAGTTCCCTAACGTCTCAACTGATCATTTAAACATTGTTCTATAGTTTTGTTTAACTATGTTTTTGTTCAAATGATTTCCGCTGCAAGTCTCAAAACGTTTTGAGGTTTTGGAAAAATGTCAAATTTAGACTTTCGTGTGTAATTTTAAATTTGGTCCAAAGTTTCTTAGTCAAGTTCGAGTTTATGAGTAACAAACTGGGTTCAGAAAACTCGGGGCATTACATCTGGAGAGATGAGGGAATTTTTGAAGATGCAACGCTGATTTTACGAGATTTTGGTATTTCTCGTAATATAAGGGTATTTTAGTAAATATAGCAAACTAAGCTCGTTTTATGAACAGAGAGCTTTATTAGGATCCTTATGATTTATAGGGATTTTAAGACAAATAAGGGGATTTTAGGAATTCAAATCGATGGTATAACGCCAAAGTTCCGTTTATAACCCTATAGCATTTTAATTCGTAAAAATAGTAAATCATGTCCGTTTGCAGCGGGAAGTTTCGTTAGAACCCTAGCGATTAATATGAATTTTTGGAGGAATAAGAAAATTTCAGGGAATCCAAACCGATAGGCGAAATAACGAAATAGGTGGATAATTTTATGAGTGGCAAACTTGTAATTAAGGAAACCTATTTTTTATAAAAACACAATGCCCTCTTCTTCTTCTTAGCCATTTTTCATGTGAGTTTCCAGAGAGCATTTGCTCTCCATTCTTGGTTATTCCTCCCTCACCATTTCTCTTCCTTCGATCGTTCTTCTTTTTTCCGGCTATTTCTCTTCCGGTCTTCTTCCCCTATCGACATTCCAAGTAAGCTCCAAGCTCTAGGCACATTGGTTTGTCATTTTCGGAGTTGATTTCGGTTAGGGTTTCAATTGAGCTTTTCTTGAAATTGTCGTTTTAGGTTAGGAATGAGTTAGGTTGTTAATTGGTGATATATTTATTGTTATTATAGTTGATTTGATAAATTATTAAGGATTTTGGTTGTTGGAGTTTGAAGAAAAGCCATTAATGGAGATTTATGAATGTGGAGCGCAAGATGTTCGACGAAATGCTCGAGAGAAGTTTATTAGAAATTTTAGGAAGTTTCCTTTAGTTAGGAGTTCGTTAGTTTACAAAATTTCATGGTTTAGGCTCGATTTTAACAAAGGACGTTGTGAATTGTTCTAGGTGAACAAAGCCCGCAGACGGAGCTCGGTGCGCTAAGGACGACAGGTAAGTTCTCATGACTTACTGTGGCCGATTGACCTACTCCATATGTCGAGTTTTGATGTTGATGATTATTTGGTGATATTTATGTTTATATGCTTTGGTTGGGTAGTTTAGGGTTAGTTGTTTTATAGGTTTTATTTGTATTGTTTTGATGGCACGCACGTTGTATGTTTATGTTACGTTTTTATTGTCATGTATCATTGTTTTACAAATGTCATGAAAAATTGATTTATGCATGGATTTCATGAAAGAAAATGAAATGTGATGACTGAAATGAGACGACTAAGATGACTGAAATGAGACGACTAAGACGATTGAAATGAGACGACTAAGACGACTGAAATGAGACGACTGAAATGTGACGACTAACACGAATTGATAAATGAAAAGAATGCACGAAAGTTTATGAAAATTGCATATACATGTTCATGCATTGTCACTTACGTAGAATTTGCTGAGATTTATTCTCATAGGCGTCTTTTATGGTGTAGGTGAACTTGAAACAGGTGAGGAAGGCTTTCCTCCACTTGATGGACACGCAGGTTGAAGAAGGATGGCCGTGGGAGTGTGCTGGCGTAGTCGGTGCGACTTTTGACCCGTGGGGATATCATGTAGGTATTTTGGGATTTTGATAGATAGAAATGTAGGAAAATTGTATGGTCGAACCATATTAGGATGCTTGGTAACTGGATTAATAATGTATAGTATTTTATTGTGTTTTGATGTTTTCAAACAGAGGGAAATGTTCAGTTTTTAAAAGGATCCATGCGGTTTATTTTTATGAAATTTGGTTATGTTTTAAATGTATTTTGAGTCGGTAAACGGGTGATTGGTAGAGCGTGAATTATATGTGATTGGTAAGATGTTATGAAACTTTTGGAGTCGATTAATGAAAGAAAAATTAAGACGTGTTTAAGTGTGGTGTGCAGGGCACTCGAAGGGAGAAAGAAAAAGAGAAGAGAAGCAGTTCATTGGAGTTCAAACTCCAGGAGCCGTTCGATCACGGAAGGGAGGGCGATCGAGCGCAGAACACTCTGGTTTTCCAGAGGAGTTCGCGATCGTTTGCCACACAGATGGGGCGAACGATCGGTTCATGAGGGCCACGTTCTGGAGAAATTCCAGAACGTGAGCCTACCGATCGCTCGTAAAGGAGCGATCGGTCGGTTAAGCAAGGAGCGACCGATCAGCCGCCAAGTGGCCGATCAATCGCCCTTTTGCTTTCCTGGCCTTTGACGTTTTTACCCTCGGATCTATTGGCCAATTGTTACTTCATTATGTTTTGTTTTATTTAAATGATTTCCTTAAATGATTTTCCACTAATTAGAGCTTGATTTAACAGTTCAAATGTAATAGTTTATTTAAGGATGTTAAAAAGAAAAATTTTGCACGGAAAAATTAGGAATAGTTTAAGGGACGTTACAATTATGGTATCAGTGCTCCCAGGTTTTAAATTCGGTTCTGTAGACTGCTCGATTGCACAAGTTACTACACGTTCATGCTTCATAAACTGTAAGTACGTTTAAATGCTTTCTGTGATTTTAATTTCTTAGGATTATTTGTTTTAACCTTTATAGGAATTATAAAATAGTTCGAGGTAGAGATGCTAGGGATGAAGCCTTAGATAGGCTGACGGAATTGCTGGACCGCCAGGCTCAGCATATGGATAGACAAGCTCAGCAAATTGAAAGCCTAGTTAACCGTGTGAATCAGAGGGCCCCGGATATAGTCATTCCGAACAATCACAGCATGGAAAGATTCCAAAAACTTAGACCTCAAGTATTTGACGGACAATCTTCGGACCCCACTTTAGCTGAAGAGTGGATCCAGACTATGGAAGACATGTTGGGTTATGCACAGATAGACAATGGGGAGAAGGTCGCTTGCACTGCCTTTCATCTTGCACAAGATGCTAGGTTTTGGTGGGACTCCATCAAAGCAACGACCGATGTAACGGTAATGACTTGGGAGCAGTTTAAAGCCATATTTTATGACAAATACTTTAGTCATACAGTACGGGAGGCCAAGATGATGGAGTTCATGCAATTGCGATAGGCCGACTCCGTTGCAGAATACGTTAGAAGGTTTGAGGCCCTATCCCGGTTCGCACCACGCCAGGTCAGTGTTAATGAGGACAAGGTGCGTCGGTTTATGCAAGGGCTAAGTCAGGAAATCAGAAAAAGTGTCATCATATCAGTGGTGCGGAATGTGCCCTATACCGAGATTGTGGCAAGAGCTCTAGAATTTGAGGCGGCCGAACAGACTTGTGTAAAACCGAGGGAGCCTGCTAGGGGGTTCTTTCAGGAGATCCAGCCTCGACCTCAGAACAAGGTTTGGCAGCTAAGAGGGCAACTACAACAGCAACATAGAGGCGTTAAGAGGCCTTATAACGAAAAGGGCGACCAGGGAATAGGAAAGCAAATCCAGGAATCTACTGAGAGGCCCGTATGTCGGAAGTGCCAGATGGCCCATTTTGGCGCTTGTAGATTAGGGACGGACCGATGTTTTAGATGTGGCGAGGTGGGCCACTATGCCCATAATTGTCCAAGAACGGTTACCGATCAGAAGAGGGTTTCTCCGAGGATATTTGCCTTCATTGAGTCTGGTGGCGTTGATGGTGGGGCCAGGCCTTCATCTATTCCAGGTATGGTTTTATGTCGACTGTTAATGAAATGAAGAACAAAAGAATAGAGGTGTAGTATAGAGTGAGGATTTGAGTGTAATAATTGTGCGATAGATAAAAGTAGGCTTGAAAATAGAGAGGTAAGAGAATGGTAGAAGGTGGGTAAGAAGAGTTCTTAAGTGAACCTTGACGATAAGGCAGTAGATAGATGCGAGACCATATAGGCATTATAGAAAGAGAGTTATGTAGTAGTAGGATTAACCTGACCTAACCACAAGAAGTTGCACACTTAGAATTGAGTTACCGTAAGAACGATACAACTTACAATGTGTAAGATTTAAAGAGATAGAAACCGACCCTAGTGGACAAACCCTTAGAGTTTAGAATGTAATCAATCAAGGAGAAATTTAAAGTCTAGATGTAAGATTTACTAGGGAATGTTCTAGATTGTTAAGGTATCGTTAGTACGTACAGGTAGATAAGAAAATATAGCAGGAATTTAAATAACCTAGATCCACGATAAAGTTGGGAGCACCTAGATAATGATGGCACTTAAAAGTTTAGTTTAAGTAGATTGTTGAAGGGGTATGCAATGCGTCGACTTCTTTTGTAAAGGAATGATTTGCGAAATATAGAGAATGAAGCTTTAGTTGAGAAGCCCACATAGGAATAGTTATTTAAAACCGGTGAGGTGTTCAAGAAAGTGTACAACTTGGATACTATCGATGAAATAGTTATGAATGATCATTATTAGTGAAAACATAGAAATCTGAGTTGGCATGCATCCTGACTACGGATAGAGCCGATGAATTTATGTAGAAATAGGATTACAGCCCAGGGGTCGGTAGAAATTGAGGACTTAAAATGAGTTTCGATTGAGAAAGCCTGAACGTAAGGCCAAATTAATGGGTTAGGGAGTTTAATGTCCGAATGATTAAATATAGACCAAAGCATACGTGAGTCGTTAAATGTCAAATACCCAGTTGGAGATCATTCGATTGGGAACTTGGGAATTTGGTAAGACTCCATGTGTAAGCAAAGACGTGTTTAGGACAATTGGAAGTAAGGAATACAGTTATGAGGTTAATGTTGTATCAATTGATTATAAAAGTTTTGTTTTAGAACCACAGAGAGAGATCCCAGGTATAGATAGAATCAAAGTTTTTAAATAAGAAATTAGAATTTTGAGAGATAAAGGGAAGGAACTCAAAAAGGTGCGGAATAAGGCCGCAAAGCATGATGCGTTAATGTCAAGAATGATAAGCTAAATCAAATTTTGAGGACAAAATTTCAATTAAGGTGGATGGAATGTAACGCCCGATTCTTTTTCGGGTTTTAGATTTTTAGCTATGTAATGGCATTTTCGTAAATATGCCAAATTAAGCTCGTTTTGCAAATGGAAAGTTTTATTGTAACTCTATAAATAAATTGGAGTATCTGGAGAGACGAGGGAATTTTTGAAGATGCAACACCGATTTTACGAGATTTTGGTATTTCTCGTAATATAGGGGTATTTTAGTAAATATAGCAAACTAAGTCCGTTTTATGAACAAAGAGCTTTATTAGGATCCTTATAATTATAGGGATTTTAGGAAAAATAAGGGGATTTTAGGAATTCAAATCGATGGTATAACGCCAAAGTTCCGTTTATAACCCTATAGCGTTTTAATTCGTAAAAATAGTAAATCATGTCTGTTTTGCAAACGGGAAGTTTCGTTAGAACCCTCGTGATTAATATAGATTTTTGGAGGAATAAGAAAATTTCAGGGAATCCAAACCGATAGGCGAAATAACGAAATAGGTGGATAATTGTATGAGTGACAAACTTGTAATTAAGGAAACCTATTTTTTATAAAAACACAATGCCCTCTTCTTCTCCTTAGCCATTTTTCACGTGAGTTTCCAGAGAGCATTTGCTCTCCATTCTTGGCGATTCCTCCCTCACCATTTCTCTTCCTTCGATCGTTTTTCCTTTTTTCGGCGATTTCTCTTCCGATTTTCTTCCCCTATCGACATTCCAAGTAAGCTCCAAGCTCTAGGCACATTGGTTTGTCATTTTCGGAGTTGATTTTGGTTAGGGTTATAATTGGGCTTTTCTTGAAATTGTCGTTTTAGGTTAGGAATGAGTTAGGTTGTTAATTGGTGATATATTTATTGTTATTATAGTTGATTTGATAAATTATTAAGGATTTTGGTTGTTGGAGTTTGAAGAAAAGCCATTAATGGAGATTTATGAATGTGGAGCGCAAGATGTTCGACGAAATACCCGAGAGAAGTTTATTAGAAATTTTAGGAAGTTTCCTTTAGTTAGGAGTTCGTTAGTTTACGAAATTTCATGGTTTAGGCTCGATTTTAACAAAGGACGTTGTGAAATGTTCTAGGTGAACAAAGCCCACAGACGGAGCTCGGTGCGCTAAGGACGATAGGTAAGTTCTCGTGACTTACTGTGGCCGATTGGCCTACACCATATGTCGAGTTTTGATGTTGAGGATTATTTGGTGATATTTATGTTTATATGCTTTGGTTGGGTAGTTTAGGGTTAGTTGTTTTATAGGTTGTGTTTGTATTGTTTTGATGGTACACACGTTGTATGTTTATGGTACGCTTTTATTGTCATGCATCATTGTTTTACAAATGTCATGAAAAATGGATTTATGCATGGATTTCACGAAAGAAAATGAAATGTGATGACTTAAATGAGACGACTAAGACGACTGAAATGAGACGACTAAAATGATTGAAATGAGACGACTAAGACGACTGAAATGAGACGACTAAGACGACTGAAATGTGACGACTAACACGAATTGATAAATGAAATGAATGCACGAAAGTTTATGAAAATTGCATATGGATGTTCATGCATTGTCACTTACGTAGAATTTACTGAGATTTATTCTCATAGGCATCTTTATGGTGTAGGTGAACTTGAAACAAGTGAGGAAGGCTTTCCTCCGCTTGATGGACACGCAGGTTGAAGAAGGATGGCCGTGGGAGTGTGCTGGCGTAGTCGGTGCGACTTTTGACCCGTAGGGACATCATGTAGGTATTTTGGGATTTTGATAGATAGAAATGTAGGAAAATTGTATGGTGGAGCCATATTAGAATGCTTGGTAACTGGATTAATAATGTATAGTATTTTGTTGTGTTTTGATGTTTTCAAACAGAGGGAAATGTTCAGTTTTTAAAAGGATTCATGCGGTTTGTTTTTATGAAATTTGGTTATGTTTTAAATATGTTTTGAGTCGGTAAACGGGTGATTGGTAGAGCGTGAATTATATGTGATTGGTAAGATGTTATGAAACTTTTGGAGTCGATTAATGAAAGAAAAATTAAGACGTGTTTAAGTGTGGTGTGCAGGGCACACGAAGGGAGAAAGAAAAAGAGAAGAGAAGCAGCTCGCTGGAGTTCAAACTCTAGGAGCCGTTCGATCATGGAAGGGAGGGCGATCGAGCGCAGAACTCTCTGGTTTTCCAGAGGAGTTCGCGATCGTTCGCCACAGATGGGGCGAATGATCGGTTCATGAGGGCCACATTCTAGAGAAATTCCAGAACGTGAGCCGACCGATCGCTCGAAAAGGAGCGATCGGTCGGTTAAGCAAGGAGCGACCGATCGGCCGCCAAGTGGCCGATCGATCGCCCCTTTGCTTTTCTGGCCTTTGAAGTTTTTGCCCTCAGATCTATTGGCCAATTGTTACTTCATTATGTTTTGTTTTATTTAAATAATTTCCTTAAATGATTTTCCACTAATTAGAGCTTGATTTAATAGTTCAAATGTAATAGTTTATTTAAGGATGTTAAAAAGAAAAATTTTACATGGAAAAATTAAGAATAGTTTAAGGGTCGTTACAGGGCGTCTTTATCATCCTTGGACTACTTAGACGTCATCGTTTACAGATAGCACAGTCGTTGTCGTTCGCAGACTATCATCCATGGAATACTCAGACTTTATCGTCCACTGACTACTTAGTTGTTATCGTCCACAGACTACTTAGTTGTTATCGTCCACAGACTACTTAGTCGTTATCGTCCACAGACGCTATCACTTCAAACGACATCGTTCTAGTTGACATTACAATGGACGATAACTTTGGACGATACTTTATCCACAGACCACGTGACTTTATTGTTCATGGTCCACGTGATTTCATCATTCACAAGTTACACAGGGTCATCGTCCACGAACCAACGTCCATAGACTTACTTAAATTTATCGTCCACGGACCACGTGACTTTATCGTCCACAGTCCACGTGACTACTTACTTTGGACGAGAACTTTGGACAATATCATTTCAGACAACCTTAATTTGAATGACGTCATTTTGGACGACATCTCAACTTCATTTTTTGGACTCGAACTCGCCCCTAACTTTGGACGATGACTCAGCCACTTAATCTGGACGACGTATTCGTCCATTCAATTCTGGACGACGACTTACTTACAACTCTAAACGACTGTTTTTACTTACAAAACAGAACACATTGATAGCCGATCAATCTCCCTCTCTGGCAAATGTTCGGCTAACTCTCTGGAACGACTCTATAAATATTCTCACATCTCATTTCAAATGAAAACTATTTTACTCAATAAAAACTTAAACATACGTAGCGGAAGACTTAAAGAAAAACAGATAAATCTTTAGTCTTAAAATCCTCTTTAAACATGCAATTGTACCAGACAACCCCAGCATTCATCATCATAAGAAAACTTTATCTTACTTATACTTCACTATCATAAACCTTACTAAAATATACTAGGAGCAACACCCCGCAGTCAAAATCGCCACCCAGCCACAAATCATCGCCATGAGCACCATCCAGCAACCCATCTTAGGCATTATTACTTTGATTGAGATCCTCACCTTCCAATTCGTCACCTACATCATAAGGTTCAAACTATAAGCCTAATGCTTAGTAAGGAGTGCAACATATACGTCAGTGCTCATGAATGCATACTTAATAAAATCATATTCACATTCTTTATTCAAATCATGGAAGTCATATTCATGTTCGTGTTCTTGATCATATCATGAGAATCATGTTCTTTTTCGTGTTTTTGTTCTTGTTTCGTACATAAAGGTAAGGGGGGGGGGGGGGGGGTTACGTAAGAGTAGGCACAGACACTAACTTGCCCTCGTCTACCTCGTAGACCACATAACTTGCCATAAACATGCCCTGTGCCATACTTGCTTACTACCTGCACTGATCCATTATATACATTACATAATCTTAGTCTCTTCTTTTCAATTCTTTACATAAAATCATACATGTAAAACATTTTCGTGTATTAGTGGAGAAAACATGATGCATGTACATGAATGAGTAAGAGAACATTACACTACATGAAGCAAACCATCATCGAATAAAATGTCATGAAACTATACTTATCTCAGCATAACACTCAACCGATCACAGACATCAAACAAATTACCAAAACCACAATCCTAGTATCCTTGTGATGTAGGGCCCTAATGGCCGGGTCCCTAACACACTCACTTACCTGGACTCTTTAGCAAGCCATGCACTTCTCTTCTTTTCCACCTAAGACATTTCACATTCAAATGTTAAGAAGAGAAAACAATCCTGAATAACCTAATTTCAAGACTAATTAAGTTCCTAACTAAAGTAACCTCCTAGATTTTAGTTTAAACTTCATAGATATTTCGTCGAGTACCTTGTGTGCATATCTTTGTTTCCAATAACATTAATGGCATTCACTCCTTCAACTACCGAAATTAAACCAACATTCATTATTTCTAAATCCATCATCAATAACGTCCAACATTCCAACATCAATGCCAAAATACAAACAATCCCATGAATACTAACATTACTCTAACATTGATGAACCCGAAAACCTCAAGCTTTAGATAAAATAACCTCCTAAATCAAAACTTAACAAATACATTATCTAAGCCTTACCTAGAGATCGGTTCTTGAAGGAAACGAAGGGGGAAGAATCGGTTGAGAGGAGAGAACCGTGGCTGCGACAAAAGGAAAGTCGTTGATGGGAAGGAGAAATTGCAAGGAAAGAGAGAGGGTGTCGGTGGGAGGAGAGAAATGTGAGGGAGGGTTTTATCTCTAAATACTAACATTAACCTCCTTAATTACCATTTTGCCACTTAACCTAGCTTTCTAGCTAAAATGTACAAAACCATCGTTTTAGATTCTCGTAACTTCCTCATTCTACCAATCATTCCAATTAAATTCCCGGGATTCTAACAAAACTTCCCACTCACAAAACAGACTTAAATTCCTTATTATGAAAATACCTTAATAATAATAATAATAATAATAATAATAATAATAATAATAATAATAATAATAATAATAATAATAATAATAATAATAATAATAATAATAATAATAATAATAATAATAATAATAATAATAATAATAATAATAATAATAATAATAATAATAATAATAATAATAATAATAATAATAATAATAATAATAATAATAATAATAATAATAATAATAATAATAATAATAATAATAATAATAATAATAATAATAATAATAATAATAATAATAATAATAATAATAATAATAATAATAATAATAATAATAATAATAATAATAATAATAATAATAATAATAATAATAATAATAATAATAATAATAATAATAATAATAATAATAATAATAATAATAATAATAATAATAATAATAATAATAATAATAATAATAATAATAATAATAATAATAATAATAATAATAATAATAATAATAATAATAATAATAATAATAATAATAATAATAATAATAATAAGCATCCGCGTTTAACTCATGCACTTTCATCATTGCTATCTCGAAATATTCTCTTGTGGTTGCCCTTGCTGCATTCCACATTGCATCTCTATACGCTTTACCCCAAAATCGGCTTTTGAAGTTTGCATATATATGCCGGAGGCAGTAGCGGTGTTCGGCTAAACCAAAAGTCTCCTCCACAGCAAGCGACAACGCCTGACATTGTAAAGAAAAACATACTCAACATAAAACAATATAATTACAACTCCCAAACAATAATAATAATAATAATAATATATACCTTTTGTTGATCCGACACAAATGTCCATCCGCATCCATTGTCAGTGCATAAGTCATCCTACAATATCTCCAAAAACCACTTCCAAGAGTCCTTGCATTTTGACTCCACGTTGGCAACGATAATGAGATTATGTCATTGTTGCCATCAATACTGACGGCCGTGAGTAATTGTCCGGGGCAGGAGTCCTTCAAATGACATCCATCTAAACAGATAATAGGTCTGCCCCATTGCAGCAAACCTGCCTTGCAAACGGCCATACATATGTACATTCTTTCAAATATCATCTTCTCATTTCGCCCCTCGCCCACCAGGTAACCATGTATTTTCACTGTGCTACCCATATTTGATCTCCTGATTTTTTCTGCGTATGAACAGAGTAGCTTGAATTGTTCTTCGTCCCTCCCGTAATTAAGTTATTTAGCTTTGCTTCTTGCTCTTTTGGCAAGACTGGGCGTAATCGTATTATGTTCTTTCTTCACCGTCTCAATAATAGAAGGAATTTCCCAGTTCTGTTGACTTTTGAACCTATCCAAATATTGTTTTGCCAACCATTCTGCCAAAGCTTGTCGATTATTAATTGTCCTTGCACAGCTGTGAGTTTTAAAGTAACTCTTTAATTGGAATGTCAACTCATTTTGCATGACCGAAGCATGCAGTCGCCACTTACATCCTCCTTGACACTCTGTCGTGAGTCGCGTACATTCACTTTTAACGAATTTGATATCAAATCTATTTTTCAAAGCATAATTTTATACTTCCTCTCTAATGGCCGTTAAAGAACTATATTGTCTACCCAAACAAAAATCATCTGAAATTTCTTCCCTTACTTGTATGTTTTTTGCCTCGTCATCATCCGACATAAACGGTGCTCGAAGCTCATTGTCTATGATTTGCAATGTTCAATGCACCTCTATTTGTCCAACCGCCTCTAAGTGATCGAATGCTTGAATATCACCGTATATGGGAACGTCCTCCTCCGGATACAACTCTATGTTCGCAGGCTCAACTTCATCAACCAATCTTTCAGCCATTTACGACGAATTTGTGATTTTGGAAATTTTGAATTTTGAGGGCTAGGACTCAGATTTGTGAGATTTGTTGGATAAAAATCGAACGAAACAATTCAGAATTGTGCAAGTAATAACTTGGAGAGTTTTTCAGTCGATTTTCTACAAAAAATTTGCAAGAGTTCTAAAAGAAATGTAGATTTTGCAAAGTAAAACGCGGGAATGAGCTTCGGGAAGCTCTCTAGTCTGATATAATCGCGAGATCAGAGGCACTCGATGAGGGTGGTGACTTTCCGCTCTCATTATATTTTAAAGATCGGACGCACTCGGCGAGGGTGGTAACCCTCCGCTCTCACCCTAATTTTAAACAACGGAAGCACTCTCTATATAAGAGTGCGTCCGCTGACGACAACAGACGGATTCTCCATGAGAGAGTCTGTCTATTTTCCATCTTATTGATCCAACATGCGTCTGTTTATTAATGCACGTAAAACAGAACGGACGGACGGTGTAGAAAGGAGGGTGAACACCCCCAGAGTGAGTTCGCCGTTATGTATCCGAGTGCCACGTCGCCAGAGGAGAATGGACAGGATGGTGTTTTTCGAGAGTGCACACCACCGTCTGCGGCAAAAGAAATAAACAGACAAACTTGTTTTGAAAGGGTCCGTCCGTTCTCAACAATGGACGGCGTCCGTTCTATGGCAAAAATTCGAGAACGGACAGTGAAAAGATGCATGCCAGGGTTGGATTTGTTATGTTTTCTATACTTTAAGATTTGTACCGTTTGAATTAATAGTTTAGGGTTTAAAAAAAAAAAAAAACCTATAGTTTAAGGTTTAAAGTGGTAATTTCCCTTTTATAAAAGAAATTCAATACAGTTTTAATTTATTTATTTTATATATTATATATAATATAATATAAAAATCTTGTCAGTTTTTTATTCACTAAAATTCAAACATTGTACAGGGAATTATTTGCAATATTGTCGACGTTATTGTCACGATTAATTAAGCTTATCATCTAATTAATTATTTTTCATTATTATTATAATTAAATCCTAATTTTTCACTTTAAAAAATATATAATTAATTCTTGACAATTTAATCAATAAATTGACGTAAGTACTTCCATTATTGAATCTAGAATAGCTAATAATATTTCTTGATCAAAATCAATTATATTTAGAATTGAAGATTTTATGTAACTCTAGTTATGAAACATTTCTTTCTATTTTTATCAAATGACTTGGGATTATTTAACTATCCCGGTATTGACTTAGTTTTCACAATTACCTTGTGTTATTTTAGCCTTCACAAGGCAATTATCTTAGAAATCAAGACAAATATACGTATATTTACTGACACGCACCACTCACGAGATGTTACATATTTTAAATGACATACAAGGAAGATATTTTGGCGTTCTCAAGTATCCTATAAAAGAATATCTATATCCCTTGTGTCCATATTAGAATCACACTTCCTTTGGACGCCATAAAAATTCTTGTTTTGTGTAACACGTTGATGTGTCTTGTCCCCCTTGGTCTATTGTTCAAAGTACCAGAATAAAATAAAAATAAATACAACAAAAAAGGCTAGAAAATTGAAGAATTTTATAAACAATATAACATAGATGGATACACATGATAAAGGTTCTTAGCGTATTAAATACAAAAAAAAAATAACTAAAAGATAACCCTAAAAATATAATCTAATCTTACACTTTGACAAGTAAATATCATATTATAGTATAAAATTAAACCAGAAAACTAGCTTAATTCACGAATAACCAACAACTCGATAGCGGTACAATCTGATTACTAAGAAGACTTAGAAACATGAACATAGAATGATCATGTCTTATGCCTGGAAATCAACAAAAGGAGAAACCTCATATCTAACGTTACAGCTTCCACCAACAACACGCCCACCTATCTTTGCATTGCAACAAAGTGGAAGTTCACTCATTGCATTATCAATACATGTTCGACAATCAAAGTTGGAGAGATCTCTCGTACACTGAACCAAACCATACAATTTCCTCGACGGTTCGAGCTCTAATTCTCCTGTCACATACAACTTCTCCGATCCAC
Organism: Begonia masoniana; assembly: GCA_022432975.1. Lineage (NCBI taxonomy): Eukaryota > Viridiplantae > Streptophyta > Magnoliopsida > Cucurbitales > Begoniaceae > Begonia > Begonia masoniana. The sequence goes on from CM039513.1 coordinate 36,081,910, forward strand.
CAATTTCCTCTGCTAACCCACTCAACAACCTCTTAACGTTTTCATTAAATTTCTCACCGTCGTCTGCTTCTTGAATGTTGTGCATGTAGAACCTGTTGCTGCGATCAATTTGACCAAAAAAGTTTGAGTTCGAGTATTTGAAGAGGCAGTAATCGTACCATATTATCGACCCTTTTCTGTTGTAGCAGCGTTTTTGAAGCTCCTTTCCTGCATCGATAACGCAGGTCTTACAGTCTGCGCTGGAGACATCGCCTCTGCACAAAGCTAATCCATTCACTTGGTCTAGGCCCTTTCCGACTGAGCCGAGCCCGAAGCCAGTGGGAGGAGCTTTGTATGATAAGAGACTGAGCAAAGCGTTCAAGTTGGAGGAGTATCGGCTGTTTGCAGTGTAGTTTTCTTGGCTAGAACAGATGTGAAAGAGCGGGTTGGTTGCAGAAATGAGTGGGACGAAGAAGAAGAACAGCAACAATAATTTGGAGAAGAACATGATGGATGAAGATGGTTTGAATTGAGTTTGGTCTTTTGGTTCATTATAAATAGCCAACTGAACAATCCCTAACAGTGTGGTGAAAGGGTCTTTATGAATTTTTCTACACGAATCTCAAAATCTTGTGTCAGATTCAAATAGAACCATTTTAAAAAATTAAAAATTTAAAGACTCCTTTGCAGACTACAAATGTTGGACATATTCCAAAACAACCTGCAGAATTACATATGGAATCATTACAAAATCAACTACTCTAGAACCAAGCAGGAAAAAATGGTCTATTACAACTTTTGGATGATGATTTTTATGATTTAACTCTTCTAGAACAAGTTAGTAAAAACTGGTGTGGGTATGTTAATAATTTTATATCCACTTTCGGGTAATGAGTTCATAGTTTTTGGATAAACACATGCATTATATTTAAGATAAAGTAGAGAAATGTCGAGAGTGAACATTCTGATTATCATTTATGTTGAAAAATGGGCTTCTTAGAACAGGATTTGATATATCCAATTTTAACCCGGATAGTTAAATGTGTACGTACCCCAGCTCAATTCCCTTTCCTCTTCAAATGTCGAAAAAAAAGGCAATAATTTTTTATATTATCCAAGCAGTTGGAGTTAGAGACAAAATCAACGTACGACATCATTAAAGAAAGAAAATAAATAAAAAGCTATCCTTTGGCTGCTTCTCCCTCGTTGAAAATTCTGTTGTGAACTCTTCCAATCATTTTTAGCCAATCTTTTCGTCATTTGTATTATATTATAGTAAATGTTAGAAATGTAAAAAAAAATAAAATCCTAGATTATGTGATAACCCATGATAGTTTAAAGGCGAAAACAAAAGATTTTAAATTTTTCCTTTACTTTCTTTCTCCTCTCTGCGAGGCAGTTACCATCTTTCAAGAGAAAAGTATCCCTTTAAATTTGTTGGACAATATGGCACCGATTGAGATCTTTTAAACTCAACTCTGCTTTCACGAATCCACATATCACTGTCTCGAGATATTGCGAGTGGAAAAGCAATATGTTTGCCGGCGAATTTAGGAATTTTGTAGAAAAACGTCAAGTATTTTCTTAGTTGTTTTCGTCTCCCTTTGAGTAAATTTTAGATAATCGGATCATAATATGGAAATTCATCTAAAACTCAGGTAAATTTGTCGTTTTGCAGTTAGATAAGTGTGTGAGAGACTTCATTTTTGATGAAAGCTAATGACCTCTACAGCTTAAAAGGGTCATAACTTTTACTACGAGTATCAGAATTGTCATTAAAAGATATCAAATCAAAGTTCTCGTAGAGACCCATGACTTATCACATGGTTTACCCGTGACCGACCTTTCTCTGACCCAAAATCAATCAGTTTCGGCCCTAAAATCGACAGTCCAAGCTTTTATTTAATATTTCTTGTATTATTTAATTTTATTAGAATTTCCTTAATCGTCAGTTATTTATTATGGATAAAACTCGGAATTGAGAGCTTTTTACATTATTGAAGTTTCTTTTGCAAAATTAGGGTTTCTCTTTGGAGAATATTTTTTATTCTTTTCGTATCCGCTGCGTCATTTTTTGCTGGGAGAATATAGTTTCACAAATCCACGACAATAGGAACGCGGGAAGTGAATTCTCTGTCGTTTTCATGTTCTTTGGTAAAAAAAAACTTGAAGACTACATATTTATTCTATTTGGATGGGAATTCGAATATGATCACGAGTCTCAAATTAATGAAGTTTTTGCATTGAATTTCAACATTTTTTAACATTTTAAAGGTGAGTAAATCTCACTCCAATCTCTCCATTTATTCTAATATTCAGATTAATTAGGGAAATTTTAAGATTTTTAAAAGCAGAATTTGGATTGTTTTGACATAATCTGTGTTAAGAGATATAAGGAGTTTTTGAAGTGAATTAGTTTCATAGTTTGATAAAAATTGGAAATTGATTTGGAGTTTTATACAAGTTTCTTTGGTTTTATTCTCAAATCACGATTTTTGTGATTTATAAACGAAAAAGTTAGGAAATTAATTTGGTAAGAGTTGGATTTGGAATTTATGGAGAAAACAACGGCCCGAAAACTGACAAAAAAATGAAGAAAAATTGGCTGGGTATCGGAGGATTACGACGCCCATCACGGCTCAAGAAGGTCCACGGCGTGGCTAAGACTATGATTTTAAGCTTCTTTGTTTTTGGCGCATTTTGTTCTTTGGTCAAATTTTATCTTAATTATGAGTTTTAAAAATCATTTTAATAATTTAGGTATGTTATTGATGAAGATATTATGACCAAGTACTGAATCGTAACTCGTCATATGACTTGTTAAATTTTGAATTTTGGATGGTGGCCCTGGTTGAGATAGAGGTTTATTTCGATATCCAGCATATCATGTATTATTTTATAAAATTAGAGATGTGTTCTCGTATAAATTAACGTATCTTGATTTTATGTTTTTTTTTTCATTTTTATATTATATGTATAATTTTGACTGGACACGTTTTCTCACTATAGTAATTGAAACTTATATCATTGATGTTTTTTACTTGGTTTTTACAAATATGTTCTATACTTAACATACTCATACATTTGTTTTCTCACTTCAATGGTAAATGCGAACTTTTATTCAGATTGAATTTAATTAGCTTACCACAATACCACGATGACTCTCCCATTTTAGTTCTTAGTCCGGGAGACCATTAAATACTGTCGAAGGAGTCACCTCAACACTTATTTTCATACTTTTATTGTATTTGGATAGTTTTTTTTTTTTTTTTTTTCTGTATTTAAATTGTTGATACATATCATACCTTAATTTTAGTTTATTTTTGTACATTTATTGTACTTTTATTATCACATTATCTTAGTGTTATTGTTAGATTTATGAGTTAATTCAATTTCTTTCGGCTTTAGATTTCAATCAATTTATAAAAACTTGCATTGCAACCTTAGATAAATTCACGATAAGAGTTAGGCGAGAAAGATTCAGATTAATTAATTTAATAAATAATATGAAGTGTTGTTGATGTGACTATTTTTTTAGCAGGCAAATATTTTTAAGTTGATCAACTTTAATTATTAACTTAAATTGTAATTTGAAGAGTCCAAAAATGATTGACTGCGACAAAAGAAATTAAATAGTATTAGATTAATTAGGAGATAAGTAAGCAAAGATAGATTGATTAGACGATGAGCAAAACCTAAAAGATTTGTCAAGACCTGAAAGGAAGTTGTGATAGAAATGAATAATAATCTGATCCTGGAGAGAACGTAACCAACCAACACTCAGATAAAATTAGATGGCTCACAACCAAAGAGTTAGAAACCAATTATTTATCAAAGAAACCAAATCTAAGAAAAGTTGAATTAATACAAAGATCTAACGGTGACCTCAAGATAGTGAATTAATATAATCCACATTAAATTATCAGTGCAATAAATGAAAATTCACCATGATAAAATTCCAAAGTAAAATAAGTATACAACAAGTCCTACTAAAGATAGTACTCAAAAGAAGAAAATAAAATTAAGAAAAATGTAGATTATTTGTACTATAAAAATTTCATCTTCCTCCGTCTATGACCTGAAAAGAGGTTAGGTATTTGCGTGACTGAACAATACTTAATAGAGATTTCTAATTGTTATATCACCTGTTTTAAAAATATAGGTGTACATGCAACGAGGATAAAAACATCATTTAAAAACAGGTTTCAAGAACCAAATAAAGTCATTATTTTGTCAGTATAAAAACCATCAGCGAAACAAGAGTCCCTTACATAGTCTAAACATGAGTACCATAGGTGTACAGGGGGAGAAAAGGATCTTCAAATTATAGTGATATAGAACAACAAACTTTGATCACGATAAGGGATTTTTACATAGGGATACGGTATAATGAGCGCATCTTCTCGTTGAATCGAATGTTCACAACAAAATAAACAACGACCTTCACTCGGGTCGAATAAAGTTGGTCCATGCAACGATATGAACAATAATAATAAAATACATGAACAAAATAAAGATGTTAGAAAAATATATACATATAATAAAAACTGACATGTTATAAGACATAACATGTCATAATTAATATGAGATATTAGTCAAAATAAAGTTTCAAAAAAAATAAAATGCCTAGTTAAATATAATAAATAAAACCTCTATCTCAGCTAACTTTGTCACAACTTAGAGGCAGACCTAGATAAAAATATTGGGTCAAAAGATCTAACCCGTAGAGAGAACATGTCGCACAACCCAATGCATGGTCCATGATTCACAACGGAAGACTTAAAACAAATTTTTAGACTCAACCTACACGAGATGAGTCAAATTTCACATGGTAATCACATAATATAAAAATAGAACAATATAATACTTGAAAAGAACATCATGCCACTGTAGAGCTAGCTTCTCCATGACATACAGATCTATCTAGTTGACGAGATCTCTATGACCATCCCTCGGCAGGAGAGTGTGGCTGATTAGGTTGTGAAGAACCTTAGCTTTGACGTTAAGATTCTTCGATCTCGGCTTCACGAACAGCTGCAATGCCCGAATTGCAGTAGGATTTGCCTAAGGAACTCTAGTCCCTCTGCTGTTCTGGCAAAATAACACTCTCGTGAAGCATGATAATATCTCTCTACGTCTTCTATGGGCAAATCCAAGCAATTCGCTGATAAGAGCTAGAGATACGACAATATCTGTACCAAATTAGGTACGTCTTCGAGCAACCCGACCTCCCGGTAGTACACAAGTTAGCATAAAATAAGCGAACAATTCTATCGCAATTGTCGCCTCTCATGTTGTACATCCCGTGCAAGGAGATGGCGTAAAACATCTCCTTGTTATCCAAAGACTTCCAACCGCTAAAGTTGGCAGTCTTCCCATAAATAATCCAGCATATTCTTGTATCCCGCTCAAACTGTGACACGGTGGCCCTTAGAAAAGGGACCGTGTAAAAACCCACAAAAAACAACCAAGTGCTCGGGTGAAGTGATTGTGTACAAAACCAAAAATAAAGAGTAGGAAATGGTGGTGAAGATGAAGCAAAGTAAAGAGGTGGTTGTGTGAGGGTGGCCGAATATCACATGGAATGAGAGTGCATGAAATGCAAAAGAAAATGAAACAAAGATGAAGGTGAGAAAGTGTGTGAAAACCATGGAGAAGGTGAAGATGGAGATGAAGAAAATTATAATAAAACAAAGGTGGAGTGTGTGAAGAGTGATGGCCGAAATGAGGGGTGAAAATGTGTGTGAAAATGTGAATGAAATGTAAATACCCTTGGTGGACCTGGGAGCTATCTTACGTGTGCTCTCGGGTGCACGTTTTACCTGAAGAAAAACGATCACCGTAGGCCTAGGTTTTCTTTCTCAAACTTTAAACTCTAAAGAGAGCAAGGGTGAGGGAAAGAATAAGAGTTCATTTAGCAACCCAAAGCTAGGGGAACAATGGAGGACCTCTCCACTCGATAGAAATCGAGGAACACCCAAAAGGGGCTTCTAACACTTAGGTTAGGAAAAGAAAAATTCTCATAAATGGCAAAAGTTCTTTTACACACACCAATGCTATGCTTAAATAGAAAATCCTACGGTGGATGATTAGGGTTTGGCAAAAATTGAAGATGACATTGGAGCCCTTGGATTGAAGCTAATCGGCGGCTAGGAGGAAAGGGCTGTGCGTGCGTAGCTGGTTGGAGGGCGCTGCTAGCACACCATTCTGGCGGTCCAGATTGCCACCGAGCACGCTCCATTGACGGCGCTGAGGCAGTCATCCGAGAGCGCTCCATCTGATGGCCCAAAAGCAATCCCCGCGTGCCCATCATTGGCCCAGATTGTACTCCGTGTGCACGCCAGATCAGCGGCCAGATGCAGCTATGCACGCAAGCCACTTCGTTGTTGCCCTGCACCTCGCGCTGCTGCCTTGCGCTCGCGCCAGATGGACGATGATGATTAAGGCCGAGCCATCTCTTGATCAAAGGCTGAAATTTTGCCAAATCTTTGATCCATGTTGCCACTAACAATTGTACCTGCAAAATTCACACCTTAAAGTTGGGCTCTCCTTTGGGCCAAGTCTTCCTTTGAGTCTATTTTGTTGAGTAGAAAATCCATAAGTGTTGAGGCTCCTTTACTTGGGTGGCCAAGTCTTCAACCCATCATCCACCATCATACATCTAATCCTAACTACACAATCTAATGCATGATACAATTTTTAAATAATCCATACAAAAAGGCTAGAGTATGCAAAATAAGTTCAAAAATAAAGATTACAAAGTTAGTGGGCCGAGAAGACAAATTCTCATTGGGCCACTTGAAGTCTCCGTTTGAATGTTCCAGTTGAGGCTATGCAGGGGCCTGTCCATATCTTCCATAGTCGGCTCCCATGTGAAATCCACAATGGGATCAATACTTGCAAGAAAAACAAAGTCATTAGAAAATTGGTTAATTAGATTATGGGCCAGAGTTTGAGATCTCGTAATGGGCCTCCTTAACATGTCATCCCCTCCGGGTGGCTGAGGATTTGATCTGAAATCCAATGGTTAAGTCTCCTCTTCATGTCCTAATTCTCCAATGTAAGGGGACAAATCATTGAACATTAAAAGTGGATGACACCCCATACTCGCAAGATAATTCCAATTTATAAGCATTATTATTTATTCGTTCTAATATCTTGAAGGGACCTTCAGCTCTAGGTAGGTGTCACGACCTGAAACCCAACGGGCCGCGACTTACTTAATCGTAATCATGATCTTATTCTTGACTCTTGAATATTTTTTTTTAAAAGCATAACGTAGAGGAAAGATGGCTTGAGAGGAAACTTACTAGAACTATTGTAAACTCCATTTGAGACTCCTTGAAATTCATTTGGAACAGTTAAAAACAACAATAAAAATTGAAGGGAAAATTTAGAAAGGAGTGGCTCGGTATTAAATGAAAAGAAACGGGGTAGATTCGGAAATCATGAAGGGCTGATCAATCGCTTGCTCCTTGGCCGATCGATCGCCCCACCTAAAATAATTCAGCCGATTGATCGCTCATATCATAAGCGATCGATCGCCCCACGAATCAACACAGCCGATCGATTGCTCCCCCATTGAGCGATCGATCTCCCTCCACAAAATAACATAGCAGATCGATCGCCACATCAGCCGATCGATCGGCACACTCTCTACTTCAACACTTTCGCCGAATGGTATTGTGCCGATTGATCGCCCCTTTGGTCGATCGATCAGGCACCCCCTTTGCACCAGAAACTCCCTCCTACAAAAATCCTGCTTCCTTGTCTAACACATACAACCATTCCGTAAAACATTTTCCCAAATTCATCTACCTAAAACTTAATTCAAATCGTTTAAAACATGAGACCTTGAATTCCTATACCATCTATCATTAAAATCATCGAAGCACAAAACGAGTGAGTCATAGCGGAAGTTAAAACAGATAAAACTTCCTAATCATAAAACCATCACTAGAGTCGTAAAAGAAACATTCAACTATCCTAACACTTGTCATCCCATAAAAGTCATACGAAACTCATCTTTCCTACCGACACTTTCATGACATAAACTTTCAGCAAAACTCGCTAGGAGCACACCCTCGGGTCAAATCGCCGCCCTAGCCACAAAATCCCTGCCATGAGCACCTTCCAGCAACTTGACTTAGACTTCATCGTTAGGTTTGAGGTCCTCACCTTCAAATTCGTCACCTACATCATAAGGTTCAAACTATAAGCCTAATCCTTAGTAAGGAGTGCAACATATACATAAATGCTCATAAATACATGCTTCACATAATCATGTTCGTGTTCGTGGTCATGTTCTTAATCAACATTTACTTGGCAAGAATTAAGAGAGGACACGGGGAAAAGGGGCAAGGGAATCATAATCGTGGTCCAAACAGGACAATAACAGTAACGACTAGTCCTGGCCCCCACCAGCAGGAGGATCTGCGAGTCTTCCTGTCAGTCCGGCCCCTACCAGTGGGAGGATCTGCGAACCTGTACTAAAATCTTGAAAACATAATCGTGGCCAATTCACCCCGTTCCACACTTAATCATGCTTACATATACATTTCATATTCTCATCTTAATCATATAAAACGTGCACATGATGCATGGACATGGATTACAATAGGAATGACATACTATAAGAACGAGCAATACATCATGTATCATAACATCATTCTACTCAAATTCATCATAACATAGCACACGACAGGTCATAATCATCAAACAATCACCCAAACAAACCTCCCTAGTATCCTTGTGATGTAGGGCCCTAGTGGCCGGTAACTCCTAACACACTCACTTACCTGACGTCCTTTGCGAGCCGTGCACCTCACCTTTAAGCTCTTCTCACCTAAGACATTTCATATTCCGATGTTAAAGATCAATCCTAAATAATTCAAACCCAAAACTAGTAAAGTCCTAGCTAAGAAAACTTCCTAGAAATTCAACTAATCTCATTCGGTCATTTTATCGAACACTTGGTGTGCATAAACAAAACTAACCTAATATTAATAAAACTTACTCCTCCTAACCACCACAAATTCAATAACTCCACCAATAATTTATCCTAACTACTCCAATAGCAATAAATGTATCATCAATGAGTATAAACACAGCATCACTATCGATTTTCGACAAAACCTATAACCCCCAACAACTTCTAATAAAAATTATAATAAATAAAAATCCCTAAAAATGAAACTAAACCTATCCAAAGATTAGAAATCTTACTTAGAGCTTTGAACGTTGAAGAAAACGGAAGAAGAATCGGCTAGGAGGTGGATTGGAGGAGGGAAGAATCGTGGGAGAGGAGAAGGGAGAGCAAGCCGCCAGGGAGAGAGGGAGATCGTGAGAAAATGAGAGATAACTTGAAGGTTTTAGGTTTTAATTAATATTTTGCTAGCAAATTACCATAACGCCCTTCCTATTATTCTTTTACATAATTCCATTTAATAACCTATGATTTGGTTTACTCCAAAATATTATTAACCCACTAAAATTCCTCATAAATCCTTGGGGTTCCAATAAAATTTCCGCTCACAAAAATAGACTCAACCAACTATTTATACGAATTAAAACACTAGACAGTGGAAAATCGGCAACTCGGGCGTTATAGGTTTGAATTCCTCGAAGATTCCTTTATTTCCCTAACCCTCATAGTCAATCACTAGGATTCTAACAAAACTTTCTACTCTTGTAATGACCTCAATTTGCTATTTTACAAAAATACCCTTAAGAGCAGGAACCCGAACAACCCGGGCGTTACAGTAGGAGTTTGGAGCGTCTCTTGGCTGGAAATCATTCTTTTCTAAGGTGTAACCACACCAAATCTCCCACATTGAAGATTACTTCTTTTCGCCCCTTATTGGCATGCTTAGCATAATTGGCATTATTCTTTTTTATGATTTGGCGAACCTTCTCATGCAATTTCTTGATTTGCTCTGCTTTACTGGCCCCTGAAGGATTTACAAGGTCTTGGGTTGGAATGGGAATAAGGTCCAGTGGTGAGTGTTGATTAAATCCATAGGCTACCTCAAAGAGCGTTTGCTGGGTGGTGGAGTGAAGGCTTCTGTTGTAACAGAATTCAATTTGGGTTAGCACTATGTCCCAATTAGTTAGATTCTTACCCACTACACAGCGAAAAAGAGTACCTAAGGTCCTATTGACCACTTCCATTTGACCGTCTGTTTGGGGATGAAATGACGTACTAAAGCATAACTTAGTCCCCAATTTCTTCCACAAAGTCTTCCAAAAAGTGCTCAAAAATTTGGTATCGCGATCAGACACAATTGATTGAGGCACTCCATGGAGTCTAATTATTTCCTTGAAGAATTGGTCGGCTATAGCAGCTGAGTCATCCATTTTATTACAGGCGATAAAATGCACCATTTTGGAGAACCGGTCCACGACAACCAAAATAGAGTCTTTATTGCAACCCGTTCGTGGCAACCCTAAAACGAAATCCATGCTAACTTCTATCCAAGGATGAGTAGGAATTGGTAAGGGACGGTAGAGTCCTTGGGGTAGAACTTTGTTCTTGGCCTTCTTACAAATAATGCACTGCTCAACGGCATGGTGCACATCTTTCATCATATAAGGCCAATAGAATCGTTCTTTTAACAATTCAAGGGTTTTATTTTCTTCAAAATGTCCAGAAAATCCTCCACCATGAGCTTCTTTGATAAGGCATTCTCTCAGACTGCAATTGGGTATGCATAGTTTACCACCTTTTAATAAAAATCCATCAATAATACTATATCCTCCTTCTGCCTTGTTTTGGCAATTTTGGTAAGGCGTTCCAAAGTCTTTGTCGGATTCATATATTCTTTATCCACTCAAATCCGAAGAATCTGATGCCCAATTCTGTTAAGAGGATTCGTCTACGTGATAGAGCATCGACAATAGTATTATCGGTTCCTTTCAAATACTTCAAAATGTATGGAAATCTTTCCAAGAATTCCACCCATTTTGCGTGTCTCTTATTTAGTTTCTGCTGACTTTTAATGTGTTTGAGGGATTGGTGGTCAGAATGGATCACAAATTTTTTGAATAGAAGGTAATGTTGCTAGTGCTCAATGGCTCGTATCATGGCATAGAACTCCTTATCATAAGTGGAGTAATTAAGGGCAACTCCTTTCAATTTCTCACTGAAATATGTAAGAGGTTTGTCTTCTTGCATCAATACGGCCCTAATGCCAATTACTGAGGCGTCACTGTTGATCTCAAAAACCTTGTTGAAATCAGGAAGTGCTAATACCGGGGATTGACAAAGTTTTTTCTTAATTAGATCGAAGCTACTTTGACATGCAGGGGTCCAATTAAAATCTACTCCTTTCTTCGTGAGGTCAGTAATTGGAGCTACTAGTAAACTGAAGTCTTTAATGAACCTCTTATAAAAAGTAGGCTAATCCGTGGAAACTACAGACTTCAGTGATACTATTGGATGTGGGCCAATCTTTGATGCCCTTAACCTTGTCCCTATCAGCTTTTAAGCCATCTTGGAAAATAATGAAACCCAAGAAATAACCTTTCTCTTGACCGAAGGAGCAATTCCTCAAATTTTCAAACAATTTAGCTCGACGGAGAGTTTGAAAAAAGCATCTCGAGATGGTTGACATGTTGTGGAAGGTCGGGGCTTGTACACCAAGATGTCATCGAAGTAAACGACAACAAACTTCCCTAGGAAATCCTTAAGGACATGGTGCATTAACCTCATGAAGGTGCTATGGACATTAGTAAGTCCGAATGGCATAACCATCCACTTAAACAATCTGTATTTGGTCTTGAAGGCAGTTTTCCATTCATAACCCTCTTTCATACGTATTTGGTGATAACCACTCTTCAAATCAACTTTGGAAAAGATGGATGCTCCACTCAATTCATCCAACATGTCTTCGAGTCTAGGGATCGGGTATCTATACTTGATAGTGATTTGATTGATAGCTCAATTGTCGACGCACATCCTCATAGTGCCATCTTTCTTAGGTACTAATAATGTCGGTACGGCACAAGGACTCATAGATTCTCTAATATATCCCCTTCCTAACAACTCTTGGACTTGTTCTTGTAATTCCTTGGCCTTTTTAGGTCTCATCCTATAGGCCGGTCGGTTTGGTAACATGGCTCCTGGCTGGAGGTCAATTTGGTGTTCTATTTCTCTAATTGGGGGTAAGCCATGTGGCAATTCCTCAGGAAAGATGTCTTGATATGACTTAAATACGTTTTGGACCGATGGGGGTATCTCTCTAAGTTCCAAAACGCGGTTTCTAAACAAAACCAAAATTAACATCTCTCCCTTGGTGACAACAGCTCTCAATCCACGTTTTGTTAAGAAAAGATTCTCCTTGATCTTCTCTTCTTTCCTAACTGCGTCATCACGTGCCACTTGCTTAGGGGTCATAGGTAATAGATTAACTCTTCGACCACCATATTTTAAACTATAGTTATTGAGGAAACCTTCATGATGCACCCTACAGTAATATAGCCATGGTCATCCTAATAAGAGATAACTGGCATTCATTGGAACGACATGGCAAAGAACCAAATCCTTATATTTACCAATAGTGAAATTGTTGGTTACTTGCTTGGTCACTTTGATGTCATCTCTATCGTCTAACCATCTCAATTTATAAGGTTTAGGGTGGCTAGTTGTTTCTAGTCCAAGTTTGCTTACCATATCTTGGGAAGCTACGTTGACGCAACTTCCACCGTCAATAATCATCGAGCAAACTTTATTCTTGACAACAAATCTACTTTGGAAAATGTTTTCATGTTGGCAGTCCCCTTTCTCAGTCTTTGAAATCAAGGCTTGTCTTATAACCATTAGCAATGGTCCTTGTTGAGCCGTGCAATCATCCGATTCATGTTCACTTTCTTCTGCTACCTCTTCTTCTTCCTTATCGAGGTATTGCCCTTAATCATTTTCACTTTCTCATTCTCTGGTTGATTCCTTGATAACCATCACTCGACGGTTAGAGCATTCATTAGCGTAATGTCTTTTGCCTAGACATTTATAGCATTGAACATCACGTACTCTTTGTCATTTGGAAGGGTTTGCTTGATTCTTGTCCATTGGAGGGGGTTTGTTATGGTTGATGGGTGCTTTTGGTGGACAATTACGGTTAATTGATCTTTTCTCTTCATTTTTCCATGGAGGCTTGGGTTTGTCTTGGTCCAAATGTCTAGGTGGGAATTTGTTAGGAAAATTGGTCTTTTGTTTCCTCTTCAATTGTCTTTCCACCGTAAGGGCTAATTGAATGACCATGTCCATGTCTTCCAATTGTTGCATCTCAACTGCGTCGCCTATGTCGCAATTCAAACCACGAATAAACCTCACGATGAGTTGCTCCTTAGGCTCCTCAATAGCACAGCGCATATTAAGGGTCTCGAATTTCGTGAGGTATTCATTTACTGTGAAGTTGTTTTGTTTAAGTTTGTGGAGTTGATGGAAGAGTTCGTGCTTGTAATGTCGGAGAACGAACCTCTTGTGCATTAATTCTTTCATGGAGTTCATGTCGAGATAGGGTATCCTATGGATCTCATTCTTTAGGCTCTAAGGTTGAACCACCATAGTGCGGCATGGCCTATGAGTTCTAATGAGGTGAGTTGAATCTTTATTCTCTCAGAGTAATCATGACAATCAAAAACTCTCTCAACCTTATCAACCCAATCCAAAAATGTGTGTCCGTCACACGTTTCATTGAACGGGGGAATTGTAATCTTAACGTTACGGAGGTCATTGTTGTCCCTACGACAATTTGGGCGATATTGCTCTTCATCATCTCCCGCCTAATCTTCATCCTCCGAGCAATAATAACGGTAAAAAAAAAAAAAAAAAAAAAAAAAAAAAAAAAAAAAAAAAAAAAAAAAAAAAAAAAAAAAAAAAAAAAAAAAAAAAAAAAAAAAAAAAAAAAAAAAAAAAAAAAAAAAAAAAAAAAAAAAAAAAAAAAAAAAAAAAAAAAAAAAAAAAAAAAAAAAAAAAAAAAAAAAAAAAAAAAAAAAAAAAAAAAAAAAAAAAAAAAAAAAAAAAAAAAAAAAAAAAAAAAAAAAAAAAAAAAAAAAAAAAAAAAAAAAAAAAAAAAAAAAAAAAAAAAAAAAAAAAAAAAAAAAAAAAAAAAAAAAAAAAAAAAAAAAAAAAAAAAAAAAAAAAAAAAAAAAAAAAAAAAAAAAAAAAAAAAAAAAAAAAAAAAAAAAAAAAAAAAAAAAAAAAAAAAAAAAAAAAAAAAAAAAAAAAAAAAAAAAAAAAAAAAAAAAAAAAAAAAAAAAAAAAAAAAAAAAAAAAAAAAAAAAAAAAAAAAAAAAAAAAAAAAAAAAAAAAAAACGGTTTCTCCTTCTTTGGGGCTCGACCTATTCTTCTTCCTCTAAGGGTTGTTGGATAGGGGTTAGACGTCTTGGACTTTCAGGTCTAATCGCAGAGGAGGTTTTCTTGGAAAGGATCTCGTTCATGGGATTCTCTTCGAGGATGGTTTGTCATGTGTTCTCTAAATTGGGCCATCTCAAGGGAAACGTCCTTGATTTGTTGGGTGAGGGTACCAACCAAGCCCGTTAAGGCATTGATTTAACCTTGCATGCTAGATTCACCCTCGTGTCGTGCGTGTTCGGGAGGGCGAGTGTCCCTAGCCTGATTAGGTTATTGTGGTGTGTCTCGTGCAAATCCACTTCTATTAGTCATTACTAAGTGTTAGATATTTAATTTTAAATCCAAATTTCAAGTTTACCAAATTTTAAATTTTAATTATTTTCTAAGTTGTTTCATCTTACATTAGTGAAGTGATTATCTAGTTAGTGTCTTAGATGGATTTTAGGTACTAAGGAATGATTCCTAGCTAAGAAAATAGCTAATAGAAATCATACTCAACACTTAACATTTAAATTTTGAAGTCATAAAACAACTTAGTAATTTCAACAAACACTTAGTAAACTACTTTTAGCAATGAAATTTCAATAAGTGTTCTAGTACCACAAGTTCAACCAAACTTCAACAATTTCTCAACTTTGAGCTAGATTCACTCAAGATAATATCAATGCAAATTTAATAACTACAAAAACAGCAAAGAATAAGATTAAAACACAAGTTTCATCAAGGTTAACATGCTGAAATTTCAATCTTAATAGAGCAGAATTTTCATGTAGTGCAATAACTCAATTAGGTCGATTTTAACTTCAATTTGATACAATCTTGCAACCCAATTTTGTGTGCTCAAATGTTATCATATAATAGATGATTCACAACATAAATCTAAGTGTAAAAAACCAACAAAATGATATGAAAACCGAGCATAAAAATACTAGAAAACCGAGAAGAAAACATCACATATAAACCGTTTTCATAGAATTAGCTTTATGGCCATGCATCAATGTATTCAGCTTTTGTAACAAGTTATTTGACAATATTTAGATGCAAATCATGGTTCAAACATAACATCTTAAAGTTAGAAAAACCGAAGTTAAAGAACATGCAAAACCGAAGCAAAAATAACAAAGAAGCCAAGAAGAAATCAAGACACAAACCGAAAGGATTTTTGATCTTACCCTGGCCGATCTATGCCCAATGCAAGCCATATTTTACCTTAATGTTTTAAGCTATCAAATGGTAACAATAACATGCTGCAATATTTGATTAATCAATGATAAAAATAGCACCAAAATAAAATGGAAACAAGCATAAAATAAGAGCGGCTATCCTGGTTTTGTAGTAGGTTTTTGACCAACGTCAAATGCAACTAAAACGCATGTGAGAAGCACCTTGTGCTCTGATACCACTTGACACGGTGGCCCTTAGAAAAGGGACCGTGTAAAAACCCACAAAAAACAACCAAGTGCTCGGGGTGAAGTGATTGTGCACAAAATCGAAAATAAAGAGTAGGAAATGGTGGTGAAGATGAAGCAAAGTAAAGAGGTGGTTGTGTGTGAGGGTGGCTGAATATCACATGGAATGAGAGTACATGAAATGCAAAAGAAAATGAAACAAAGATGAAGGTGAGAAAGTGTGTGAAAACTGTGGAGAAGGTGAAGATGGAGATGAAGAAAATTACAATAAAACAAAGGTGGAGTGTGTGAAGAGTGATGGCCGAAATGAGGGGTGAAAATGTGTGTGAAAATGTGAATGAAAGGTAAATACCTTTGGCTGACCCGGATGCTATCTTACGTGTGCTCTCGGGTACACATTTTCCCAGAGGAAAACGACCACCGTAGGCCAAGGTTTTCTTCCTCAAACCTTAAACTCTAAAGAGAGCAAAGGTGAGGGAAAGAATAAGAGTTCACCTAGCAACTCAAAGCTAAGGGAACAATGGAGGGCCTCTCCACTCGATAGGAAATCGAAGAACACCAGAAAGAGGCTTCTAACACTTAGGTTAGGAAAAGAAAAATTCTCATAAATGGCAAAAGTTCTTTTACACACACCAATGCTATGCTTAAATTGAAAATCCTAGGATGGATGATTAAGGTTTGGCAAAAATTGAAGATGACATTGGAGCCCTTGGATTGAAGCTAATCGGCAGCTAGGATGAAAGGGTTGTGCGCGCGCAGCTGGTTGGAGGGCGCTACCAGCACGCCATTCTGGCAGTCCAGATTGCCACCGAGCGCGCACCATCGATGGCGCTGAGGAGTCATCCGAGGGCGCTCCATCTGATGGCCCATAAGCAATCCCGCGCGTGCCCATTAGCGCCCAGATTGTACTCGTGCGCGTGCCAGATCAACGGCCAGATACAGCTTCCCGTGCGCCATTTCGTTGTTGCCTGCATCTCACACTGTTGCCCGGCCTCGCGCTGCTGCTCTGCGCGTGCGCCAGATGGACGCTAATGATTAAGGCGAGCCATCTCTTGATCTAAGGCAAAAATTTTGCCAAGTCTTTGATCTATGTTGGCACTAACACTTGTACCTACAAAATGCGTACCTTAAAGTTGGGCTCTCCTTTGGGCCAAGTCCTCCTTTGAGTCCATTTTGTTGAGTAGAAAATTCATAAGTGTTGAGGCTCCTTTACTTGGGTGGCCAAGTCTTCAACCCATCATCCACCATCATACATCTAATCCTAACCACACAATCTAATGCATGATGCAATTTATAAATTATCCATACAAAAAGGCTAGAATATGCCAAATAAGTTCAAAAATAAAGATTACAAAGTTAGAGGGCCGTGAAGACAAATTCCCATTGGGCCACTTGAAGTCTCCGTTTGAATTTTCCAGTTGAGGCTATGCAGGGGCCTGGTCATATCTTCCATAGTTGGCTCCCATGTAAAATCCACAATGGGATCAATACCTGCAAGAAGAACAAAGTCATTAGAAAATTGGTTAATTAGATTATGGGCTCGAGTTTGAGATGTCGTTATTGGGCCTCCTTGGCATGTCAAACTGCTCTTGAAACCTCTGGTTACGAAATTTCATGGACAAATAACTAGGTGGCGGTTGCTGCACTTAATCCGGTGTCTAGTTTGATGGGTCACCTTCTGCCATCCAAGGAGGCTTTGGACCAATAAAAATTCTTGGTGGGCCATTTTCAGGTTCAAGATGTTTTTTTTTTTTATTTTCTGATTTTTGGGTTTTTTGGGATTTTCGACGAGAAAAAAGAACGAATTTGGTATTTTCGTAAAAAAATAAGGGTTGTTGCGATTTTCAGCTCAGGCTTAGGGCTTTTTG
Source organism: Begonia masoniana (assembly GCA_022432975.1). Taxonomy (NCBI): domain Eukaryota; kingdom Viridiplantae; phylum Streptophyta; class Magnoliopsida; order Cucurbitales; family Begoniaceae; genus Begonia; species Begonia masoniana. The sequence goes on from CM039513.1 coordinate 36,099,519, forward strand.
CGATTTTTTGCAGATTTTGGCGAAAAAACAACTCGATTTTGGGATTTTCGCGAAAAAATGGTGGGTTTTGCCTCGGTTTTGAGATTTCTTTGAAGGTTTTTTGCAAATTTCGGCAAAAAATGTAACGCCCCGAACCCGCTCCGGGCCCGGTGCGTTACGTTGCTAACCAAACCAGTGTTTAAAACTATGTTTAAATGATTTTTCGTAAATTTTTCGACTCGGTTTTCGAGTTTTTCGAACCCTCAAATTTTGTTGGAAAACGTGCCAAAATATGTTTAAAATATGTCGGAAAAAGTCGGGTTAAAACTTGTTTGAAATAAGCGTCAAAATGTTAAAAATTGAAGTATGAACAGTAAAGTGTCGACACTATGAACAGTAGGTGTCAACACTTTAAAACAGTTTTGCTCTCTGGTCCCTTTTCTTTGCAAAAGGTGTCGACACCTTGTATTTGGTGTCGACACTTTTGTAACTCTGTGAACAGTAAGTGTCGACACCTTGTCTTTGGTGTCGACACTTTTACAACAGGATGAACAGTACATGTCAACACCTGCATGCAAATTTGTTTTTCCACTTTTCCTTAAGCTAAACTTCTCCAAAATCCATGAAATTTTAACCACACACTCCCGACACCTAAATCTTCAAATCCCGTAAATTTTATAGAAAACCGACTTCAAATGATTAAATAAAAAAATAGCGAACATAACCCGACGTTAAATAGTTTAAAACCAAAACGGGCGGCGTAACGCCTAAGTTTCTTTACACCAAAACCTGAAATCAACCCACGAAAATATATGTTTACAACTTCCTTAAATACGACAACTATTAAACACAATATCCCAACTCAAAAACACCAAAATACATTACGAAAATATTTACGAACACAATTTACCACAACTTAATAAAGTTTCCTAACTCCCACAAAACAACATTTCCGCACACCAACTATCCATACCAAAATACTTACAAATGAAACTATCCATGTCAAACATTCACCTTCCACTACCTGAGACATCCAGTGGTCAAAACGCCCCGACAATAGCCTGCACCGGCGGACTCTGTACTCCTCCGACTGCAGCCTAATCCTCGGTAGTCTTGTCTACTTCACCTGTATACAAATCGTCACCTACACCACAGAACACACAAAAAGGTAAGCCTAACGCTTAGCAAGTAGGGAAATAATGCACAACGACACGCTAAATGCTCGACTCAATCCTAACATGCAGTTTCTACACACTCAGTTGCTTTCTTTTCGTTTCAATTGCATTATCTTTCACTTCCAGGTGAATCAAGTAGGCACACGCCCCCACACAGTCCAGGACGGCCACGCCTTGATCCACGGAGCTAGACCGGAGGCACACGTCCCAACACAGTCCAGGACGGCCAACACGAATCTCCTCCAATCGATCGTAGAATCCTTATTGTGCACTTCAAGCACGAACAGGTCGAGGAATTCATACTCACGACACATTACGTACATTAACAGGGCATCTCGAATAGAATCCCTCGCGGGGTGCTCAACGAGCCACTTGCCCGACGAAGCTATTCTACTCGAGACCAAGTTGCATATCACTTCTTATCTTTCTTTCACATCATCCTCACCACTCAAACATGCAAAACTCGTGATTTCGTAGTTTAGAAAACAATGATGCATGACACCCAATGCGTAACAAAAGCAAATCATAACAAACAAACAAACAAACAATCCCTACCGTTCTATGGTGTAGGCCCGAAGGCAACAAACACTTATCCACTACTTACCTGGTTGCTGCTCGGTACTTCCTCGTTCACACCGTCCAACAAAATCAAATGTTCGATCACCTAACAAGTAACGACAATTCACTTAGTAACAACCTAAATAATTTCTAAGGATTTTCTAACTAAACTAATCACACATTTCAACCTAAACTCACAACTTAACTCCAAACCCGATTTTACACCAAATTTGACCGTCCAACTTCAAACGGTCGTAACTCTCTCGTTTTTCAACGGATTTCGACGTGCCACCCCAACTCGGAAACCTCTACACGTCTACTATCCATTGAATCACTCAAATCAACCAACCAACCGACTTAGCCAATCCGAAAATACCAAAACAGAACCGGTGCACTTTAGGTTAAAACCAGTTTTCCCCAAACTCTTTTCCAAATCTCAATCTAACTTCCTAAATCACCTAATCTAAATCATCCAACAACCAAACCATCAAAATAAGAAAGAAATCTAACATTTCAATTCAAATTTCGGAGGGCACACTTAGGGTTTTCCAAACCCTAAGCAACTTCACTCAAAACCCACTAAAAACCCTTAAAAACTAACCCTAACCAACATTAAACTAAAACCCACTAAATTTTACCTTGAAATCCCCTTGAAAGCTTGATGAGATGAGGGAAGAAAACTCAGCTATGGAGGTCTTAGGGTTGGAAAGAAATCGTGGGAGAAAAGAGTGAAAGAGAAGGAAAAGAAATCAACCATTAAAACCTCACATTTTCCCTCTTTTGGATTTTTCCACAACATTTTTCTTAATTACAAAACTAACCATTTTTCTTGGTCCTAAGCTTTCCAACGTGAATCACTTATCAAAGCACCACTTAATCTCTCCTCTCCATTATTTTATTTCATCATTTTTCATACCATTAATGCTTAAAACAATCCCATTGGTTGTTTGACTTTTCAAACCCTTTGGTTTGAATTGTCAAACCACTTTGTTTTCTCTTCTCATCCTATCCCTTCTAAACCCCTCACAAAGCACTCTCATACCTCGCTAACTTAGGTCTAAACACGTAGTCAAAATTTTCCGGGTGTTATAAAAAAGGTAGGATATGAGAATATTGGTGACAAAATGCTCGGATTTGAGGATTTGGATGAGAGAAAAATTAGTTTTCTGAAGAAAAATTGTCCAAATGAAGCTATCGGCTTTTATCCTAACACAGATCGGTCCCCCGTTTGAGGGTGAACACCCCTGCATGTTCTTTAAACGGGGCCCGTTCTAGCGGGGGTCATCACCCCCCGTTCTCCACGTGCGTTGTAAGGGAAGAACTGTAACACCCAGAATTTTCTTGTCATGTAATTGTCAAGTCTTGTGACGACGTACGGGTCATTACAAGAACTCCCTGACAGAACGGGGGATCGTTCTATGTGTAAAATGCTGAACGGGGGGTTATCGATTGACCGCCAGAGTTTTTTTAATAGATTTTTGATTGTTTAAGGTTTGTTTTGTTAGGTTTAATACTTTGAGGATTTTTTTAAAAAAATATTATACTTCGAGAGTTAAAATGATTTTAACCATAGTTTTTATAAAATATATGATTATTTGGTGAATTAGGATTTTAGTGTAAGTCATATGTCTAAGCATTAACATATACACATAATAGATTTCTTACATAAAGATGTATAACACATAATAAAACATTAATAAAAAATGTTTAGAGTTTATTGTTAACACATAAAATATGGGTCCTGTGACTATGAGAGTTAACCTCAGTATTGAAAATTGAAGTGACCGTTTTGAGGACTAATCACGTATGGTGATATACTTGATTAGACAATATATATTAAATATTAGACATTAAATAAAATGTCTAATTGATGTGAGTACACATGAGTGCTAACCAATGTAGAATTGTCACGTGTGGATAAGAAACAATTATAAGATAAAAATAATAAATCTTATAATTAGTTGTGAAAATAAATAATACATATTTTTAGTGAATTATAAGGTTAAGAAGATATTAACCTTAATAATAAAATATTAATATAAATGTTTGTAAATAGTTAGAGTAAAGTTTAACTAACTGTGCTTTATAAAAGCTTATTATCTTAACCCTCTTTATTTTCAAGTTTTGGACTTAGTAGCTCTCCATATAAAGGCAAAGCTCAATGGTTTGATGAGCTGAGCACATCATAACAGTAGAGTTATTAGTTACTGTAACGCCCCGAATTAATAAACCCAGTTTGTTAATCACATACTCTGACTATATTAAGAAAATTATAGGGAAATTTAAAATTTCCACTCAACGGCTAAAATTCAAAGTTTGTTTAAAAACATCTAAATTTGCAGCGGAAAACATTCATGTGTAAAACAAAGTCTTTATGAAAACCAACTAGAGAAGTCTTACTGTTTAAACAAGACCGTAAGGAAAACGTTCGAAACTTCTCGGAGACATCTGCAGCCAGTTCGACATTATTGTCAATCTAACACCTACAGAGTTTGTCGACTCCAACCTTGGACAACATGCCCATCTACAGCTCTGGACGACGAACTCTGGACCAGCGACTTTGGACAACTAGCTCTGAACAAGTGACTGTGGACGATGTCGCTACAAACAACATTAATTTAAACGACAATGTTTTGGATAACAATACTCTGGACGATAACTGTGGTCTACTATTCCCCTCGTCCACGACTACATAGGTTTAACGTCTACGGATTTTCGTCCGCAGACTTAATTAAGTTTTAAGCTCATTATCTGAACCATCTTTATTTTCAAGTTTTGGACTTAGTAGCTCTCCATATAAAGGCAAAGCTCAATGGTTGATGAGCTGAGCAGATCATAACAGTTAGAGTTATTAGTTACTGTAACGCCCCGAATTAATAAACCCAGTTGTTAATCACATACTCTGACTATATTAAGAAAATTATAGGGAAATTTAAAATTTCCACTCAACGGCTAAAATTCAAAGTGTGTTTAAAAACATCTAAATTTGCAGCGGAAAACATTCATGTGTTAAAACAAAGTCTTTATGAAAACCAACTAGAGAAGTCTTACTGTTTAAACAAGGACCGTAAGGAAAACGTTCGAAACTTCTCGGAGGACATCTGCAGCCATTGACTTTATCGTCCACGGACCACGTGACTTCATTAGTCACGGTTTACAAAGACTCATCGTCCACGGACTAAAGTCCATAGACTTACTTAAACTCATCGTCCACGGACCACGTGACTTTATCATCCACGGGTCACGTGACTTTGGGCGATGTTCCTATTCCTAACTTGGGACGACTACACTTGTCCACAGAATAAGCAACTGTTTTCACCTTCGACTCTGGACGATATGCTCGTCCACGACTTTGGACGACATTCTCGTCCACGACTCTATGACAACAACTTGACCGATTACACTCTAAGCAGTGAGCAACTCTGACTATTGAAAGAACTTGCAAATTTTCACAGTAACCATTCAAAATAACTTGATTCCATAAAATTCAAAAATTCGGTAAAAGAACTACAGTTAAAACAAACAATGTATCATTATCAAAGTAACTTCAAAAACATAACAGAAATATTAAAACTATCATTGTCATAAAAATTCTTAGCACACATCAACAAAACACTTGTCCACTAACACTTCATCTACTGACATTAGTTAAACCGCCTCATCAGTGCACCAAATCATGGCATAGATGTGCTCCATCAACTTCACCTATCCTTCTGTAAACTCAGAGAAATCACCTATTGAAACATCAGCACCTACATCACAAAACTCATCTATTAGCCTAATGCTAAATAATTTGAGCATGAAGATATGAAATGCTAAAACATAAAGTCTAATCATGCAGTTTCTACTTTCACCACTCAGTTGAATTCGTTTTCTGTTGATCCCTTGGTACAATGGAAAGTGGATCAATTTTCCCAAATTCTGCATCCTCTACTCGATTAAGGGGCGGATTTGTTCCCTTAATAGCTGATCTAATCCCTCTATTCGATGGGAAGTAGATCAATTTTCCCAAAGTCTACATCCTCTACTCAATTAAGGGGCAGATTAGCTCCCTTAATAGCTGATCTGTTACAACCTGTTCATGCCTTACCATGCCATTACATATAAATTCATTTTTGTTATCATTTAATAAAACATGATGCATAACATACTGAAAACATTCACACATGCATAAACCTACTGTTTTGTGATGTAGGCCCGAAGGCACACACATACTCCACTTACCTTGTTTCCTGAGAGATTCCTGGTTGTAAGCTACTTCAAGAGTTGGCTCACCTAAATCATAAGCACAATATTATTTAACCTCATTCTAAACTATCCAGAAATTTAAGGGAATCTAGTTTGGAGGCTCTGTTCTTCGTCAATTCCCGATTCACTACAAAACCGAACTCAACTCTCACTCCCAACATTCTCAAAATACGCATCTACAATCCTCTCTATTATCTATAATCACTAAAACAGTGAGAGATCGAAGTAAAACTCACCTATTTCGGAGAAGAATCGAAGAGGAAGTCGCCTCGAGGAACCACTGAGCTTGAATGCCGAATGAGGAAATGAGAAACAGTGGCGGCTAAACCTTCATTAAACCCTCCATTTATAACACTTGCTCCACAATTACACTTATGCCCTTAACTAACCAACTTTAACCTATTTAAACAACCAATCAAATTTACTTAATTCTATAAAAATAAAGTCACAAAATGATATTATTAAAAATCAAGGCTGACAATTACCGGTTGCTACAATCTACCCTCCTTAAAAGAATTTTGTCCTCAAAATTCAATGCTCAAACAACTCAGGATAACGGCTCATCATGTCTTGTTGGCGCTCCCAAGTTGCCTCCTCTACATTCTGGTTACATCATAACACCTTCACTAGCTGAACTTCCTTATTACGTAGCACTTTTGTTGCATAGTCCAGAATTTCTACAGGTTTCTCCTCATAGGTAACAGTAGGATGAATTTCAATGTTCTGCAGTTCCACAACCTAAGTTGGATTCCGCATACATTTCTTCAGCATAGAAACATGGAACACATTGTGAATTCCCTCCATAGAGACTAGTAACTGTAGTAGATAAGCTGTTTTCCCAATCCTCTTCAAGATTGAGAAAGGTCCGATGTATCTGGGATTTAACTTACCTCTCTTCCCAAACCTTACAACTCCTTTGAATGGTGAAACTTTAAGAAACACTTCATCACCAACTTCAAACTCTAATTCTCTACGTCTTCTATTGGCATAGCTTTTCTGCCGGCTTTGAGCTGTCAAGATTCGCTATCAGATAAGAGCAATATTCTCCACTATCTGTTGCACAATGTCAGGACCAATCAATCGTACTTCTCCCACTTCATCCCAGTACAATGGAGATCTGCACCTTCGTCCATATAGTGCCTCGTATGGTGCCATGCCTATTGTTGCCTGAAAACTATTATTATAAGAGAATCCACTAATGATAAATACTTACTCCAAGAACCCTGGAATTCTAATACACATGCACGAAGCATATCCTCTAATGTTTGAATAGTCCTCTCAGATTGTCCATCTGTTTGAGGGTGAAAAGCTGTACTAAAATTGAGCTGCGTACCCATAGCCTTATGCAAACTCTTCCAAAACTTAGATGTAAATCTAGAATCTCGGTCTCAAACTATTGTGACTGGAACTCCATACCTCGTGCACATACAATTCAGCAAGCTGATCCATCGAGTATGTCATCTTTATTGGCAGGAAGTGAGCAAATTTGGTTAAACGATCAACTATCACCCAAATTGCTCATGTCCCTTTGCTGTTCGAGGCAATCCTACAATAAAGTCCATAGTTATTTGTTCCCATTTCAATTTCGGGAACTGGTAAGGGTTGCAATGTTCCTCCAGGTCTCTGATGTTCAGCTTTAACCCGTTGGCAAATCAAACACGTTCCAATGTACTCCGTCACACTTCTTTTCATATATGGCCACCAATAATGTTGTTTAAGGTCTCTGTACATTTTTGTACTTCCAGGATGAACAGAGAATCAAGAAGAATGAGCTTCCGAAAGGATCTTTTTTCGAAGTTCTTCATTTGTTGGAACAAACAATCTATTCCAAAACATGAGAATTCCATCAACAGGATAGTTGAAATCTGATTTATCAGAAGAATCCATGCTTAACTTGTACTTATTGCACTCAGCATCATTCACCTGAACTTCCTTTATTCTCTCCAAAATAGTAGGCTTCAAAGATATGGCAGAAAGCATGGCCGACACACTAGACACAGCTTCCTAGGTTAAATCTTTGGAATTTTGTCTCTAAGGCTAACGGTATGTCAAGAATCAAAGCCGAGGCCTGATATTGTCACTCTACTCAATGCATCAGCCACTACATTCGCCTTGCCGGGGTGGTATTTGATCTCAAAATCATAGTCCTTGACAAACTCCAACCACTGACGTTGCCTCATGTTTAGCTCTTTCTGTGTGAAAATATATTTCAGACTTTTATGGTCTGAGAATATTTCACAAGATTGTCTATACAAGTAATGTCTCTAAATTTTTAATGCAAAAACCACAACAACTAATTCTAAGTCGTGTGTAGGGTAATTCTTCTCATGCATTTTCAACTGTCTAGAGGCATAAGCTATTACCTTTCCATCTTGCATCAACACACAGCCAAGACCAACTTTAGAAGCATCACAATAAATGCTAAACTTTCCATTATCAACTAGGGAGTGTTAGTATTGGGGCATTGGTCAGTCTCTGTTTCAAAGTCTGAAAACTGGACTCACATTCCTCAGTCCATACATACATCATCTTTTTCCTTGTTAACCGAGTGAGAGGTGTAGTAATCTTTGAGAATCCTTCAATGAAGCTTCCTGTAATATCCTGCTAATCCAAGAAAACTCTGAATATCTGTAGCATTCTTCGGTTAGGGCCACTCTTTAACTGCTTGAACCTTGGCTGGATCGATAGATATTCCATCTCCCGAGATAACGTGACCCAAAAAGTGAACTTGGTCCAACCAAAACTTACACTTGGAAAACTTGGCATAAAGTTGGTGCTGCTTTAGTACTCCCAATACCAAGGTCAGGTGCCATGCATGCTCATCTTTAGTACGTGTATAGATTAAGATATCATCAATAAACACTATGACAAATTTATCTAAATATTCGTGGAACACTCTATTCATAAGGTCCATGAAGGCTGCTGGTGCATTTGTTAATCCAAAAGACATTACTAAGAACTCGTAATGTCCATACCTCGTGCGAATGGCAGTCTTTGGAATATCTTCGAATGTAACTTTTAATTGATAGTAACCTGACCTTAGGTCAATCTTAGAGAAGACTCGCGCACCATTAAGTTGGTCGAATAGATCATCAATCATTGGTAATGGATACTTGTTCTTGATAGTTAACTTATTCAATTTCCGATAATCTCTGCACATAAGCAACGATCCATCCTTCTTTTTGACAAAAAGACTGGTGCACCCCACGGTGAATAACTCAGGTGTTAGAATCCGTTTTCCAACAGTTCCTCCAACTGTGTCTTTAGTTCTCTAAGTTCTGTTGGTGCCAATCTGTAAGGATTCTTAAATACAGGCTCCGCGCCTGGGTAAACATCTACAACAAACTCGATTTCTCTATCTGGTGGCAAGCTAGGCAGGTCATCTAGGAATACTTTCGGGAAGTCTTAGACAACTAAGACATTTTGAGGACACGATTTTCCTACAACCTGTGTGTCTATAGCACTGGCCAAAAAGCATAAGTACTCCCCGCATGGAGAAGGTCTAGCATTGATAGGGGCAATAACAGACATTTCCTTACACTTCTTCAAAGCTTGGAAGGTATGTTTCATACCACTAGGGGGTTGAAAACTAACTATTCCAGTCCTACAATCGATTGTGGCATAATGCTTAAACAACTAGTCCATTCCTAGGATTACATCAAATCTCATTATCTTCATGATAATGAGATCAGCGGGTAGGTTCATACTTCCCACTGACACTACACTATTAAGCATCACTTGGCTAGAGTGCATGCATTCACCAGAGGGTAGCGCTACCTTAAACACATGTTCAGTTGGCGTAGGCTGTACATCTAACTTAACAGCAAATGCAGACGCTACAAAAGAATGTGTTGCACCATAATCTATTAAAGTAAAAGCAGGCATAGAGTTGATCAATATAGTACCTGACACAATCGCGGGCAGATCATCATTACACGACTCTATCATGGAGAATATCCTCAACTTTATCTTAGCAGGGCCACTCTTTAAAGCCGGACAGTCTCTGTTAATATGGCCGACTTTGTTATAGTGGAAGCATCGAATGACTCTAGGCTTTGGGCAATCCTTGAATGTGTGTCCAACTCCTTCACAGTTGTAACACTTTCCTGAGCCAATTCTGCACTCTCCCGGGTGATTTTTCAAACATTTCAAACATTGGGGAAACTTCCAATATTCTGTACCTTCATTCCTGTTCCTTGGCTACCCTGGCCTTCATTGGGCCTCTTCATCCCTCTCTGTTGGTGTGGCTGAATGAACTTTCGTGGGACTTCCTTTGGTTCAGCACACTTCATTTCTGCTTCTTCCACTTCCAATGCCGTGGACACGACTTCTCCGTAAGACAAACCTTTAATACCCAAAAACTTGACTCCTCTGTAAATCTCTGGTTTCAGTCCATGCATAAATTGAAACACCTTATCCTCATTCCTGTGAACAAGATGTCCAGCAAACCTGGACAGAGACTCAAATTGTCTATTGTACTCAGACACGGACCCCGTCTGCTTCAGGTTCAGAAACTCCACCTTCTTTGTGGCCTGGACGGTGCTGTTAAAGTATTTCTGATAGAAAGTTTCCTTGAATTGTGTCCAAGACATTGCCAGAACATCAGTGGTGGTCTCCAGAATCTGTCTCCTCATTGCTCATTGTTGGAACACGAGTTGGCACTCCCTTGCACATCTCGGTTCAAAAGTAGTCTCAATTGCTCAGACTGCTGACGCACCAAAGCTGTCAGCTCCCTAATCACACTAGGATCCTCCTCACTTCACAAATTTGGTGTCTCTTTTGGTACTATTGGTCTTCCTGGTCGTCTAGCCATTTTGCTACATTCCTGGACAAGGTTAATTACTCTCATAAATATCTAATAACTAAGGTTAACATAACCACTTACAGTTGTTGGAGTACTTCCATGCGACGATCGGTACTGATGAGTGATCTTTTGAACGGTTTAACAAAATGTCTCTGATACCATACTTTAATGCCCCGAATTAATAAACTCGGTTTGTTAATCACATACTCTGACTATATTAAGAAAATTCTAGGAAAATTTAAAATTTCCACTAAACGGCTAAAATTCAAAGTTTGTTTAAAAACATCAAAACTTGCAGCGGAAAACATTCATGTGTAAAACAGAGTCTTTATGAAAACCGACTAGAGAATTCTTACTGTTTAAATAAGACCGTAAGGAAAATGTTCAAAACTTCTCGGAGACATCTGCAGCTAGTTCGACATTATTGTCAATCTAACACCTACAGAGTTTGTTGACTCCGACCTTGGATAACATGCCCGTCTACGGCTCTGGACGACAAACTCTGGACCAGCGACTTTGGACAACTAGCTCTGAACAAGTGACTGTGGACGATGTCGCTACAAACAACATTAATTTAAACGACAACGTTTTGGATAACAATACTCTGGACGATAACTTTGGTCTACTGTTCCCCTCGTCCACGGACTACATAGATTTAACGTCTACGGATTTTCGTCCATAGACTTACTTAACTTTTATCGTCCTCGGGCCACGTGACTTTATCGTCCACGGGCCATGTGACTTCATTACTCACGGTTTACAAAGACTCATCGTCCACGGACTAAATTCCATAGACTTACTTAAACTCATCGTCCGTGGACCACGTGTAACGCCCCGAATTTTATAAACCCGGTTCGCTACACATAACGCTGAACAGAACTAAAACATTTTGAGGGATTTTTTTTTAAACTTTACTCAACAGTCAAAATTCGACACTTATTTAAAAACATCAAAACTTGCAGCAAAAAAATCATTTGTGTAAAACAGGGTTAAAACAAATCACTAAAACAATACTTATATAACAATTACATAATATAAGCAATCGACCAGAAGAACCGAGGGCATGATGGTGTTAAATATTTAAATGCCTTAAATTTGAACACGTCCACCGTTACCGAGCACATCTACCGATAAATAATCTCAGCGGTAGAAACAGAAACAGACTGCATCTTCCGCCAAACAGTATCAGCGGTAGAAGTAGAAACAGACTACATCTTTACTACCGACATCCACCGCTCACATCTACCGCTCGCACTTACCTAAACGACATCTGCCTTTCGACATCTGCCGAACGACATGTCGACTACTCTCATCTACCGCTCAACAGTAACACATCAACCTACACCGATAGACAACTTCTACCGATAGACAACTTCTACCGATCGATAACATCTACCGATAAACAGTAACACTCAACATCCACCGATAGACAACATCTACCGATAGACAACTCCTACCGATTGATAACATCTACCAGTAAACAGTAACACTCAACATCTACCGATAGACAACAGAACAGCGTATCAACCATTTACACTCTTAACAAAGAACAACTCTGACTGCTAAAAGAACTTGTAAATTTTACTGAAATCATTCAAAACAACTTGACCCAATGAAATGCTTGAAAACCAGTAAGAATCACAGTTAGAACTAACAATGTATCATTATCCGAGAAATCTCAAAATGTAACAGAAATACTAAAAACTATCACAATCATTAAAATTCTCAGCACACTTTGACAAACATCAATCCATTTAGACTTCACATACAGATATTAGTCAAACTGCCTCATCAGAGCACCAAACCGCGACATAGATGTGCTCCATCAACTCCACCTATCCCTCTGTAAACTCAGAGAAATCACCTGTTGAAACCTCAACACCTACATCACAAAACTCATCTATTAGCCTTATGCTAAATAAGTAGAGCAATAATGTAATGAAATGCTGGAACATAAATCCTATTCATGCAGTTTCTACTTTCACAACTCAGTTGATTTCATAATCGTTCTCTGCTGATCTGATCCTTTTGTCCATTGGGAAGTGGATCAATTTTTCTAAAGTCATACATCCTCTAACTCAATTAAGGGGCAGATTAGTTCCCTTAATAGCTGATCTGATCCTTCTGTCCATTGGGAAGTGGATCAATTTTCCCAAAGTCATACATCATCTAACTCAATTAAGGGGCAGATTAGTTCCTTAATAGCTGATCTGGTTAATTCTGCTCATGGCCTTACCATGCCATTACATGTAAATTCATTTTCGTAAGCTTTCAAAACAATCATGATACATGACGTACTGGAAAACATACAAAACATGCATAAATCCTACTGTTTTGTGATGTAGGCCCGAAGGCGCACACAAACTCTACTTACCTGGTCTTCCTGAAAGCTTGGTTGAAGTCTATCTCGGGAGTTCGCTCAAACCTAAAACCATAAAATGAGCATTAATTAAATCTTCACTAAACTTCATTATAATCATCCAGAAATCTAAGAAAACTAATTTGGGAGCTTTGTTCAAAGTGCATTCCCGATTCATCTCAAAATCGAGACTATCCCCACATACGGCATTCTCAAAACTCACCTCTACAATTCCCTCAATCATCGATAATCACTAATGTAGCAAGGAATCAAGGTAAAACTCACCTAGTTGAAGAAGAATCGGTCGGGAGAATCGCCGAGAAGAAGTCTGCTGAGCGAGCTAAATGCCAAATGAGGAAATGCAGCAGTGGCAGCTAAAACTCTTAGCTAACCTCTTTTATACACTTGTCTTCACCAATTACACATTTGCCCCTAGCTAGCCAAACCTTAACCTATTAAAGCAACCAATCATAAATCACTTGTTTTCCATAAAATAAGAGTCACAAATAAGAAATGCTGTTATTAATTAAGGTGGACAATACCGGTTGCTACACCACGTGACTTTATCATCCACGGGTCACTGTGACTTTGGGCGATGTTCCTATTCCTAACTTGGGACTGACTACACTTGTCTACAGAATAAGCAACTGTTTTCACCTTCGACTCTGGACGATATGCTCGTCCATGACCTTGGACGACATTCTCGTCCACTACTCTATGACAACAACTTGACCTGATTACACTCTAAGTAGTGAGCAACTCTGACTATTGAAAGAACTTACAAATTTTCACAGTAACCATTCAAAATAACTTGACTCCATAAAATTCCAAAATCCTGTAAAAGAACTACAGTTAAAACCAACAATGTATCATTATCAAAGTAACTTCAAAAACATAACAGAAATATTAAAACTATCACTGTCATAAAAATTCTCAGCACACATCAACAAAACACTTGTCCACTAAAACTTCACCTACTGACATTAGTTAAACCGCCTCATCAGTGCACCAAACCGTGGCATAGATATGCTCCATCAACTTCGCCTATCCTTCTGTAAACTCAGAGAAATCACTTGTTGAAACCTCAACACCTACATCACAAAACTCATCTATTAGCCTAATGCTAAATAAGTATGACATAAAGAAATTAAATGCTGAAACATAAAGTCTAATCATGCAGTTTCTACTTTCACCACTCAGTTGAATTCGTTTTCTATTGATCCCTCAGTACAATGAAAGTGGATCAATTTTTCCAAAGTCTACATCCTCTACTCGATTAAGGGGCGGATTAGTTCTCTTAATAGCTGATCTGATCCCTCTATTCGATGGGAAGTGGATCAATTTTTCCAAAGTCTACATCCTCTACTCAATTAAGGGGCGGATTAATTCCCTTAATAGCTGATCTGTTACAACTTGTTCATGCCTTACCATGCCATTACATGTAAATTCATTTTCGTTCTCATTCAATAAAACATGATGCATGACATACTGAAAACATTCACACATGCACAAACCTACTGTTTTGTGATGTAGGCCCGAAGGCACACACATACTCCACTTACCTGGTTTCCTGAGAGATTCTTGGTTGTAAGCTACTTCAAGAGTTGGCTCACCTAAATCATAAGCACAACATTACTTAACCCCATTCTAAATTATCTAGAAATTTAAGGGAAACTAGTTTGGAGGCTCTGTTCTTCGTACATTCCCGATTAACTACAAAACCGAACTCAACTCTCACTCCCAACATTCTCAAAATACGCATCTACAATCCTCTCTATTATCTATATCACTAAAACAGCGAGAGATCGAAGTAAAACTCACCTAAGTCGGAGAAGAATCGAAGAGGAAGTCGCCTTGAGGAACCACTGAGCTTGAATGCCGAATGAGGAAATGAGAAACAGTGGAGGCTAAACCTTCATTAAACCCTCAATTTATAACACTTGCTCCACAATTACACTTATGCCCTTGGCTAACCAACTTTAACCTATTTAAACAACCAATCAAATTTACTTAATTCTATAAAAATAAAAGTCACAAAATGATACTATTAAAAATCAAGGCTGACAATTACCGGTTGCTGCAGTTACGTTTTGTTTAGAATATATGAAAGTATGAACCATGTATGTAAATTTAATTTTTTATTAAGTCTTGTATGTAACGAGATTTGTGTATAATTTATGGGTTGGAATTCAGATCTTTTATTGTGGCCATTACGTATGTATGTGTGATTAGTTATCATGGTTTTCAACTAATTATATTAAATTGTGTTATTCCTACTTCGAAAATCCAGTAATTGTGGAGTAGTCTCTAACATTATCGACCTTGAAAATGTCTAAAATGATGCCAAGATATTAGTGTGCATTGGTTGACCAGACTGTAGAAGCAGTCAATTGCACACACGCCTGAACCTCGATCTAGATAGTGTCCAGCCACAGATTTGGCAAAAAAAATCTTTCATTTTCATCGATTCCTGCCTCCAACTGGATTTAAAGCATGCACAACATTATTATATGTCTAGATTGGCTGATATAACTACAAAAAAGATCTTGAGTCTCGATCTTTACAATATTAGAGTTCTAACGAAGACAAAGAAACACAACGTAAATTAAAAACATAGTTGGATATAAGATATCCTCGTAGACCGTTGATAATAAACGAAGAAACAATATTCTCAACAAGAAGCTCAAGCTATTGAAAAGAAAATTGTGCACATTTTAGCATTAGTGCCATAAATCTAAACACATGGCATCGCAACGCCTAAGCCAATTTGGATCTCAATTCGAGGGCTTGCTTGTTAAGCTCCTGCCTTCACAACACTGTGGTACTAAGGTGGCATTCAATGTCATAGTAAGGAATGATCACAATGCCACATACTTGAGGTCGCGGTGCATATCTAATAGTTTTCAAAAACAAAAATGCATTTCCAATGAAATTCATTTAAGTTTTTTCCATATCTCAAATTTTCTATTGTTAGACTCTTTAGCGACCTTCACAGATTCTCTATTGTAGTCATTCGTTGGCCCATCTCTAATGTATGGTGAGCGAGAACCATGAATCCAAGTTGGTCAGGCTACTCTCTCCCCCTCTCTTTCTCTTGTTTTTCATAGCGCACACTCATGATTTTATAAAAGATATTCAATACAGTTTTAATTAATTTATTTTAATAATATAATATAATATAAAAATCTTGCCAGGTTTTCTATTCACTAAAAGTTCAAACATTGTACAGGGAATTATTTGCAATATTGTTGACGTTATTATCACGATTAATTAAGCTTATCATCTAATTAATTATTTATTATTATTATTATAATTAAATGCTAAATTTTAACTTTTAAAAATATATGATTAATTATTGACAATTTAATCTGTAAATGTAAATATATTGCAAATGTGTTGGCATTAACTTTTTGGCAAATTACCTTTATGGTAGTAATATTTTATTCCATTATTTTTCAAGTTGATAATTTATTTATTGGTAATCAAGAAATAATCTATTCAGATTATTGAGTAGATGATTATTGGAAATCAAGATAATTGGTGAAAATAAAAAATAAGGAATCTTGAAATTCAAGGAAAGTATTTGATATTCTAGAGGCACTTGTTTTTTGGAAAACTTTCTTTTGGTAAGCCGAATTGATAAAAATTTGTTGAATTATTCTAGGTTTCAAAATCTCATTTATTCAGGGATACTTTACTAATTCCTTGGGATCCATATCCAAGTAGTTGGCGGAACTTTTCTAAAATGTCACACGAGGTGTCACTCAATCGATTTGTTGAGATTTAGTTTCCTTATTCCTTGTGGCGTTAATCTGATTTAGTAACTAAATTAAATCTGAGATATGGTAGTTACCAATAATATTTAAGCATTCGTTTCTGTGGAAACAACTAACGGAATTTTTGATTATTCTCAAGAGAAGTTTTCTTCGTTTTTGCAAGCCGTCGCTTTTCTTTCTTTTCCAACACTTCTGCGTATGGGTTTGTGAATATTATACATACTCTGATTATGCTGTGGATCTTATCGATTATACGAGTGTGTTGATTTATTGCGTTCGAAGACAAATACTTGGTGCTCCAAACAGTGTCATAGGAAGCAATTTTCATTATTCTTCATTGAAGCTCAATCTCGGGAGGAGACTGCATTAGAACTCGGGAGTAGTTCATTTTATCGACAAGGGGAGCTTGTCAATTTTATCGTGGGCAAGGGGATCTTACCATAACACGGATTTCGGGAGGAGTCATCTACAACAAGGGGATCTTGTTGCTGTAAGATCTCTAGAGAGATCGATCTCAAGTTGAGGGGTTCTCGCAAAAACAGTTTCATTAGGGAAGTTAGGAAGATGCGGCGACAAAGATAAGAGGGAGTCGTTATTTGTATAAGTCTGATTGTCTTGTAACTTTGTGAACTCGTGAAATATTTTTATATCTGGACATGGCCCTGCAGACGTAGGCGATTTGTCGAACTGCATCACCTACCTTCTGTGTCTTTATTTTCTGCATATTTATAATTGTTCATCATTGTATTAATTATCGGTGTCACATGAAACACTTTGTGTGACATTGCATAACTGATCTTAATCTTTCAATTGGTATCAGAGTGTGTCGTTTCTGTTTCTTAAGCGGGATCCACGGGATAAGATCACAGTTCGTGTGCAATGGACTCTATGGAAGAATGAGGCTCTACAATGCGCCCACCGTTCTTGGATGGAAGTAATTATACTTATTGGAAGGCAAGGATGAGAGAAATTATTAAAGCTATTGACTAGAAAGCTTGGAGATTTATTTTAACAGGCTGGAATCACCCTATGGACACTAATGAAGAAGGTATCACATCTCCAAAACTCGAAAAAAATTGGACCGTAAATGAAGATGTTTTGGCACACAGCAATTCAAACGCTCTCAATGCTATCTACAATGACGTTGATCCTATTCAGTTCAGACTCATCTCCACCTGTGAATTAGCAAAAAGGGCATGAGAGATTCTTCAAACCACCTATGAAGGAACATCAACCGTAAAGTTGTCCAAGATGCAAATGCTAACAACTAGATTTGAGAATCTGAAGATGCATGAAGATGAGAGTATTGGTGAGTTCAATGTCAAACTATGTGACATAGAAATGAAGCGTTTGCTCTCAGTGAGATGTTTTCTAAAGAAAAACTTGCAAGAAAAAAACTACGGTCCTTGCCATAACGATTTACCTATAAAGTCACCGCTATAGAAGAAGCCAAAGATGTCTCTAAAATGAAGTTTGAAGAATTGATGGGATCTCTTAGAACCTTCGAGATGAATCTTAGAGGAGACATGGTAGCAAAGAAGGCAAAATGAGTTGCTCCAAAAACCGAGGTACAGAACTTCAACGAACATGATGAAGATGACTTGGAGGAGTCTCTAGCTCTGCTTTCAAAGAATTTTAGCAGAGTTATGAAGAGATTTGGTATAAATACTCGCGGTGTCAAGCACGGTATCACTAACTTCAAAAATGGTTCTTCAAGCAACAAGAAGCACAGAGAAGAAACTTATGTGTCTGATCAACCATTCAAGAACAAAGGAATTCAGTGCAGAGAGTGTGAAGGTTTCGGGCATATAAAAGCACAATGTGCTAATACCTTGAAGAAAAAGAAGAATTCTCTGAACGCAACTTGGAGTGAGGATCAGTCGGAGAAGGAAGACGAATTTTGGAGCAACCATGTGGCGCTTGTTGGAAAGACAGAACGTGAAGAAAATGGTGGTGCTATACACAGTGTCACAAATAACTTTTCCAATAGTAGTGATGAAGATGAAGAAGCAATCACAGAAGAAAATCTTATTGGAGAATACAAGTTTCTTCATGAGAAATGGATCGAACTTGTTAAAGTAAATCATCATCTACACATCCAGATTAGAAATTTGAAAGAGGAGAAGAACAATCTTCAAAATGTTATTGTTGATTTGGAGACCAAGCTAAAAACGAGTCAAGATGAAGTTAATGATGTGACCAATGAGAAAAGTCTCATGAAGAAGAATGTCAAAATGTTAAATTCGGGTTCTTCTAAACTGGATGATATTCTAAACGTCAGCAAATCAAGTGTAAATCGGTCTGGATTAGGGTTCAAAGGTGAAAGTTCAGTTTCACAGACTGTAGCAATGAAGAAAAATCGCTCTGTGATGAAATTCGTAAGGGAAAGCTCGGTGTCACAGCTAATGTCAGCCAAGGGATTTTATTACAAAGGAAAGAAAGTTGCAAAAAGAACACGAAGAACTGACAGAAAATCAAATTCCTATGACTCCTATCATGCTTCAAGCAGTAAAGATAACAAATATGTTTTTGTGTGTTATTATTGCAATTGTCGTGGTAATATTCGCCCTAAATGCTTCACCTATCTTGCTGACCTAAGACTAGGTACTGTTAGAAATGCTTCTTTTTATAGATTCCTTATCAAAAATAGGTGAAAAAATCAAGTTTGAAGTGTAATGTTACACATCTTTCACTAAACGTAACCACAACGAATGCATGGTATTTTGATAGTGGATGTTCTAGACACATGACAAGTGAAGAGAGATATTTGAAGGATATCATACCCAAAACTGTGGGAAAAGTTACATTCGATAACGGTGTCTCAACAGATGTCATTAGAAGGGGAACGCTAAATGTTTCTGGTCTACCAAAGTTGAGTAATTTTCTTTTGGTAAATGGTCTGAAATTTAATCTAATCAGTATTAGCCGGTTGTGTGATCAAGATCTGAATGTGCAATTCACACGTGAAAAATGTGTGGTGTCCGATCAAAACAACAAGTGTGTTATTGAAGGAGTTAGATCATCAGACAATTGTTATCTTATTTCTTCCTCATCTACATGTTTTCGATCGAGTATGGAGGACACTGTTCTATGACATAGAAAGTTGGGACATGTAAATTTCTGAATGCTGGAAAATATTGTTTCAAAAGGTGCTGTCCGAGGAATTCTTATACTAAAATTTGATGAAGACAAATTATGTGGACCATGTCAAATTGGAAAGCAAACCAAGGTGTCACACCCGATGTCATAGTCATCTACAACTACCCGTGTGCTTGAATTGCTCCATATGGATCTAATGGTCCAATGCCTGTTGAAAGTATTGTAGAAAAACAGTATGTCTTCATTACTGTTGATGATTTCTCACGCTACACATAAGTGGAGTTTCGGGCATATAAAAGCAGAATGTGCTAATACCTTGAAGAAAAAGAAGAATTCTCTGAACGCAACTTGTAGTGAGGATCAGTCAGAAAAAGAAGACAAATTTCGGAGCAACCATGTGGCTCTTGTTGGAATGACAGAACGTGAAGAAAATGGTGGTGCTAGACACAGTGTCACAGACAACTTTTCCAATAGTAGTGATGAAGATGATGAGGCTATCTTTCTCGGTTATGCTACAATAGCCGTGCTTATCGAGTTTACAACAAAAGAACTCGCACGTCATCGAATCTGCAAATATTCAAGTAGACAACTCTCTAGACACAACAGATAATCTAAAAGAAGATGCAAACTAGATTTCAAATAATGAAGGCACTAGTGTTCTAAACGGTGTCATAGATGGTGTCTCAAGCGGTGTCACAGATCAGACTGAGAAAATTGATGAAGCAGAGGTGACTACTTCACACAATAGACAACCATCCATACATGTTCAAAAGAATCATCCTACAGATGAGGTTATTGGTGGTCTGAATGATGGTAAACGAACCAGAGATAAATCGAAGGTGAATTATCGAGAAATGATTCAAATGACATCCTTTATATCAACTATCGAGCCCAAGAATGTGAAAGAAGCATTACCTAATGAATGTAGGATAGGAGCTATGCAAGACGAACTCAGTAAATTTTCCCAAAATCAAGTTTGGGACTTAGTACCGTGTCCTCCCGATGTAAATGTTATTGGTACTAAGTGGATCTACAAGAACAAGAGCGATGAGCATGGCAACATCACTTGCAACAAAGCTCGGCTAGTTGCTCAAGGGTATTCACAAATTGAAGATATTAATTTTGATGAAACGTTCGCTCTGGTTGCTCGTCTTGAATCTATTTGGCTTTTATTGGCTATTGCTTGTGTTATGTGGTTCAAGCTATATCAAATAGATGTGAAGAGTGCTTTTATCAATGGTTTTCTTAATGAAGAAGTTTATGTTACCCCACCATAGGGTTTTGCAGACCCTCATAATCCCGAGTATGTTTATAAATTGAAGAAGGCGTTATATGGGTTTAAACAAGCCCCTCGTGCGTGGTATGAACGACTCACGCAATATTTATTAACCAAGGGATATGAGCAAGGGGGAGTAGATAAAACCATTTTCGTTCGTCGTGACAAAAGTCAGCTTTTACTCGCTCAAATTTATGTTGATGACAGAGTGTTTGGCTCGGTGTCACAGGTGATGGTGGATCAATTTGTAGCTTAAATGACTGGAGAATTCGAGATGAGTATGATAGGAGAACTCAATTATTTTCTTGGACTTCAAATTTAGCAAGAAAAGAATGGTATTTTTATTTCTGAAGCCAAATATGCCAAGAATTTATTGAAACAGTTTAAGCTTGAAAATACACGACCGAGTAGAACACCCATTGGGACATATGAGAAACTCTCTAAAGATAAAAAGGGAATTGCTATTGATCCACGTTTATATAGAAGCATGATTGGAAGTCTCCTATATCTAACTGCCAGCCGACCAGATATTTGTTATAGGGTAGGCCTATGCGCTTGATTTCAACCAAATCTGAGGAAGTCTCACCTAGTGTCAGTTAAGCGGATTTTCAAATATGTTAGCGGAACAACCGACTAAGGTATATGGTATTCATTCGACTCTAATGCAAATTTGGTGGGTTATTGTGATGCTGACTGGGTAGGAATTTCTGATGATCGACAAAGCACTTTGGGAGGATGTTTTTATGTGGGACACAACTTGGTGTCATGGTTTAGCAAGAAGCAAAATTCTATTTCTCTGTCTACTGCCGAGGTAGAATATAGTACAGCAGATAGCAGCTGTACTCAGCTTCTTTGAATGAAACAAATGATGAAAGACTATAGTGTCACACAGGGTGTCATGACCCTCTATTGTGATAATTTAAGTGCTGTCAATATTTCTAAAAATTTTGTTCAGCATTCTAGGTCCAAACATATTGATATACGACATCATTTTATTCGATCTCTAGTGGAGGACAAAATTATTAATTTGGAGCATATGGTGACTGAAAAATAAATTGTAGATATTTTCACCAAAGCATTGGATGGTGTAAGGTTTAAAGAGCAGAGGTCTGGCCTAGGCCTCTGTATTATGTAAGTTGCTCAGTGATTGTTTTATTTAAAAATAAAATAAAAAATCGCTTCTCGCTTTAGGCGTTTGTTTTTTTATTTTTTGGCAATCTTCTATGTATTACTCACCCTCTGGAGAAAGTGATCCTTCTTGATATTATGGTATTCTATGGAACAACACCGTGTGTGACATGAGAAATTCTGTTATCCTTATGAAAAATCGAATGTTTATATTCAATGAAGAATTAGAGCAACATTATTCTATTGGGTTTATTTCCCATCTTGCAGAGATCAGAATTATTTTTCAAAGATTTATGAGAGATTGAATATGTGATTTATGGTAACTTTCGGATTTATTTTTCAAAAATATCCGACAATATAGGATTTTCTCTTTATTCTGGAATTTGACGGCTATTTATGGAAGTTGTTTGATATATTTCAAATTTAACAATTTTTCAGCGTACTCTCTTTCTACTTCTTCTTCTACAATCGGCTTTCTAGGGCTTTCTATTGTTCTCTTCGCAATGGTGATTATCGAAGATGTTACCGATGATCAGTTCATAGGTGGTGTTCCAGTGCCTGTCTCAGAGACGTTGTCGAGCTCGGAATCGGCTATGGTGGTTTATTTATCGTTTTCACCGTCGGTATCCCCTTGTTTACGGCCAAGAAACTCCAAAAATCACTGTAGACACTATTCCAATCCGACAAGTGGACTCGTCAGGGAGTCAACAGAAATTTCACAAATCAAAGGGAGACAGATTTAAAATGAGTTCAGTGCCTCCCAAGGCAGCTAAAGAGTCCAAAGTTACTTCGGCTTCGAAAGAAAAAAGGCCAAGAGTCGAAAAAGAAACTTCGTCTGATTGCTCCTAGAAGTAAGAAGACGTCGTTGAAATTGATACAGATAATGAAGACGAGTTTATTGAAACATCTCTAAAGAAATCGACTCGGAACATCCAGTCGATTTCCAGCAGAAAATCCTACAAGTTAGCTGCTTCCAAGTCTTCCAAGTACTCTGCTCCCAAATCCTCGAAAGCCACTGCTTCGAAATCCACAAAATCCACTGCTCCAAAATCGTCCAAGCCCTCTGTTTCTAAGACTCGAAGGGCTGCTACTGCTGAGTCACCCAAGTCAAGTCTCCCCGAAACTCCAAAGTCCAAAAGAAAGAAGACTAGTGAGAGCTCGACTCCTAAAGACACTACTCGCTCCAAATCTACACATCGAGATGAGTCAAGTTCCAACCCAAGTAAGTCTTCTGTTAAAGTCTCTATTGAAGATTTTAAATCCAGACTGCATGCTAGCCGTTGGCCAAGTTTTTCACAAAGACATATTTGGCCTGAAAGAAAAATCCATGAAGGTAATTTTACATAATGTGAAGCCATAATATACCATCTTATGAGTATAGGACTGGAGAAACCCTTTAGAGATATTAAGCCATTTGTTTGGAAGGTAATTCAGGAATTTTATTGCAATATAGATCCAGATGTGAAAAATCCTAATCATCCTAGCTATGGTCGTGTATTTGTTTGTGGATACATCTTTAATTTCTCTCCATCTGCCATTAGTGATTATGTAACGCCCCGAGTTATCTGAACCCGGTTTGTCACACAAACTCCGTACATGACCAAAATTTCTACCATATTATTTATTTATTTTTTTTAAGAACTTGCAGCGGAAATCATTTAAACAAGCTGAAAGCTAAACAAAATCATAAAAAGTGTTTGGACGATCTGGCGAAATGTTAGAAATATTCGTCCAAGAGAAAATAAGAGTTAAATCACGAATTTCTTTAAAAGTGGCGAAGGCCAAACGCATCTGCCGCTGAACCGAGTCAACGGAAGAGGCTGAAGACAGAAAACGAAAGACATCATCCGGTCACAAAGTGACAAAATATTCTCTACACTTTCTGATGGTTTTACTCACATCCACCGGTCACTAAACGACAAAACATAAAATTTGTCATCCGGTCACTAAACGACAAAACATAAAATTTGTCATCCGGTCACTAAACGACAAAACATAAAATTTGTCATCCGGTCACTAAACGACAAAACATAAAATTTGTCATCCGGTCACTAAACGACAAAACATAAAATTTGTCATCCGGTCACTAAACGACAAAACATAAAATTTGTCATCCGGTCACTAAACGACAAAACATAAAATTTGTCATCCGGTCACTAAACGACAAAACATAAAATTTGTCATCCGGTCACTAAACGACAAAACATAAAATTTGTCATCCGGTCACTAAACGACAAAACATAAAATTTGTCATCCGGTCACTAAACGACAAAACATAAAATTTGTCATCCGGTCACTAAACGACAAAACATAAAATTTGTCATCCGGTCACTAAACGACAAAACATAAAATTTGTCATCCGGTCACTAAACGACAAAACATAAAATTTGTCATCCGGTCACTAAACGACAAAACATAAAATTTGTCATCCGGTCACTAAACGACAAAACATAAAATTTGTCATCCGGTCACTAAACGACAAAACATAAAATTTGTCATCCGGTCACTAAACGACAAAACATAAAATTTGTCATCCGGTCACTAAACGACAAAACATAAAATTTGTCATCCGGTCACTAAACGACAAAACATAAAATTTGTCATCCGGTCACTAAACGACAAAACATAAAATTTGTCATCCGGTCACTAAACGACAAAACATAAAATTTGTCATCCGGTCACTAAACGACAAAACATAAAATTTGTCATCCGGTCACTAAACGACAAAACATAAAATTTGTCATCCGGTCACTAAACGACAAAACATAAAATTTGTCATCCGGTCACTAAACGACAAAACATAAAATTTGTCATCCGGTCACTAAACGACAAAACATAAAATTTGTCATCCGGTCACTAAACGACAAAACATAAAATTTGTCATCCGGTCACTAAACGACAAAACATAAAATTTGTCATCCGGTCACTAAACGACAAAACATAAAATTTGTCATCCGGTCACTAAACGACAAAACATAAAATTTGTCATCCGGTCACTAAACGACAAAACATAAAATTTGTCATCCGGTCACTAAACGACAAAACATAAAATTTGTCATCCGGTCACTAAACGACAAAACATAAAATTTGTCATCCGGTCACTAAACGACAAAACATAAAATTTGTCATCCGGTCACTAAACGACAAAACATAAAATTTGTCATCCGGTCACTAAACGACAAAACATAAAATTTGTCATCCGGTCACTAAACGACAAAACATAAAATTTGTCATCCGGTCACTAAACGACAAAACATAAAATTTGTCATCCGGTCACTAAACGACAAAACATAAAATTTGTCATCCGGTCACTAAACGACAAAACATAAAATTTGTCATCCGGTCACTAAACGACAAAACATAAAATTTGTCATCCGGTCACTAAACGACAAAACATAAAATTTGCAAAGGACTCCCTACATCATCCGCGTGAATTTACACACGAATCACTGGTGACTAACGACAAAAATTCTCCTACATCTTCCGATGAGTTTACTGAGACAACATCCGATAGACTAAACCTACACCTTCCGATGACGTCAGCACGCATCTGCCGATGAGTTTACTGAGACATCATCCGATAGACTTAAACCTACACCTTCGATGATGTCAGCACGCATCTGCCGATGAGTTTACTGAGACAACATCCGATAGACTTAAACCTACACCCCTCCGATGACGTCAGCAGTATCTGCCGATGAGTATGTACTAAACGACAAAACATAAAATTTGTCATCCGGTCACTAAACGACAAAACATAAAATTTGTCATCCGGTCACTAAGCGACAAATATATCCTTCATCTACGGTGACGTCAGTAGATGATCTCTCTCATCCGACTCGCCTTTACCCTACATCTACCGTTGACGTCAGCCGATGAATCCCTCTCATCCGGGCACTATACCACAAACAAACACCTATATCATCCGACAAACAAAACACTCGACATCATCCGTAGAAAAGAAACACAACACTATCCACAGAAAGAGTTACTTACGTCCAAAGACCCTTCAGGAACGAGACTCAAGCCATAGCATTAATCAAATCCGATAAAAACCAACATTTTAAACGCAACAGACTGCGAAAATCATAAATGTCAAAACGTATTCAAATGCTAAAATTCCTACTGTCATGAGAACTCAACATACTCAGACTGAATCCTTGGACTACTAGTCCTCACACTGAAGACATCAGTTAAACCGCCCCGTTAGTTCACCAGATCCGTAGCATGAGTGTGCTCCCCCAACCAGTCTATCCCTCAATAAACTCAGAGGATTCACCTGCTGTCACTTCTTCACCTACATCACAAAACTCATCTATTAGCCTAATGCTAAGTAAGCAAAGCAATGATAGAAAGAAAAGAATGAAATGCCGAAACATGAATTCCTAAACATGCAATTTCTACTTTTTCCTCTCAGTTGTTCATGCGTTGTTTCTGTTCAGATCCCCCTGTGAAATTGGGAGTTGGATCAACTCTCCCAAAGTATAAATATCCACTGTCTCATTAAGGGTTGGATTAGCTCCCTTAATAGTAAGGCTGATTCACTGTTCAGATCCCCCTGTGAAATTGGGAGTTGGATCAACTCTCCCAAAGTATAAATATCCACTGTCTCATTAAGGGGCGAATTATTTCCCTTAACAGTAAAACTGATTCACATAACTGTTTCAATATGTTCAATCCTTACCATGCCAACATGCATTCAAATTCATTTTCGTATACTTTTAAAACATGATGCATAACACACAGACACATCCCAGTAAACATAATCCTAACGTTTTGTGATGTAGGCCCGAAGGCACAAGCAAACTTTACTTACCTGGCTATAACACCCCGATTCCCTGAACCCGGTTTGTTACTCAAAACCCCGAATATTACTAAGAAACACTTGGGCCAAATTTAAAACTTCGTTGAAAATTTCAGAATTTGAAATTTGACAAAACATGAAAACTTGCAGCAGGAAATCGTTTAAACAAAAGTAAAATTAAACAAAGCCATGTTAAAATAATCGTTGGCAATATTAAGAATCAATCAGTTGAGAAGCAAAGGTTTAACTCGTAAAATAATTTAAAGATTTCAAAAGTCAATTTCATCGACCGCCGAACAAAGTCAACAAAAGGGAAAGGCTACTCGAAGACATCCACCGGTGACTAAACGACAAAGCACAAGATTTGTCATCCGATCACTAAACGACAAAACATAAAATTTGTCATCCGGTCACTAAACGACAAAACATAAAATTTGTCATCCGGTCACTAAACGACAAAACATAAAATTTATCATCCGGTCACTAAGCGACAAAATATATCCTTCATCTACCGGTGACGTCAGCTAGATGATCTCTCTCATCCGATCGACTTTACCCTACATCTACCGGTGACGTCAGCCGGATGATCCCTCTCATCCGGGCACTAGACGACAAACAAAACACCTATATCATCCGACAAACAAAACACTCGACATCATCCGGTAGAAAAGAAACACAACACTATCCACAGAAAAGAATTTACTTACTTCCCAAAGACCATTCAGGAACGACTCAAGCCATAGCATTAATCAAATCCGATAAAAACCAACATTTAAAACTCAACAGACTGCTAAAATCAGTAAATTTCAAAACGTATTCAAAATGCTAAAATTCCTACTGTCATGAGAACTCAACATACTCAGACTGAATCCTTGACTACTAGTCCTCCACACTGACAGACATCAGTTAAACCGCCCCGTCAGCTGCCAGAACATTGAATAAGTGTACTCCTCCAACCCGACTAGTCCTCAGTGAACTCAGTAAACACACCTGCTGTCACTTCTTCACCTACATCACAAAACTCATCTATTAGCCTAATGCTAAGTAAGTAATGCAGAAATGATATGAATTACTGAAACATAAACTCCTAAACATGCAGTTTCTACTTTCTCATCTCAGTTGTTCATTCATCGTTTCTGATACAGATCCCCCTGTGAAATTGGGAGTTGGATCAACTCTCCCAAAGTATATATATATCTACTGACTCATTAAGGGGCGGATTAATTCCCTTAATAGTAAATCTGGTTCACATGTTCAGATCCCCCTGTGAAATTGGAAGTTGGATCAGCTCTTCCAAAGTATATATATCCACTGTCTCATTAAGGGGCGGATTAATTCCCTTAACAGTAAATCTGTTTCACCTTGCTGTTTCATCACATTCAATCCTCTCCATACCAATATGTATTCAAATTCATTTTCGTATACATTTTGAAAACATGATGCATGACATACAAACACATCCAAGTAAATACAAACCTAGCGTTTTGTGATGTAGGCCCGAAGGTACAAACAAACATTACTTACCTGGATCTCCTGGAATTGTTTAGGTAGCTAACCACTTCGGGTATTGCTCAACCTAAAACCGTAGACAGAGCATATATTAAATTTCCTCCAATCTTCATTCTAAACCACTATAAATCTAAGGGAAACTCTGGTCATTGAGCATTCTCGATTTCGACTTAAACCGAACTAACTCTCACTTACCGTATTTTCCCAAACCTCAATATCATCTCTCCCACCAACAATAGATACAATGTAGCTAGAAATAGAGGCAAAACTCACCAAGTTCGGAAGAAGTCGCTGGAGAAAGTCGAAGGGGGTCTCCTATCGTGCTCTGCTAGGCTGAGGAGCTGAGAATGGGGAGGAAATGGAATAAAACAGTGGCGGCTACTTCAATAATAGTTTCCTTAAATACGTTATCCACCTTTAGATTTCTAATTACCCTTATACCCTTGCCTAGTCATCCACTAACCCTACATTTAATATTGTCATTAGTTTTAAAAAAAAGAATAGAGAAACGGTTTAACAGGATCGGGTATTACACTGGCTCTCCTGGAAATGCTCGGTTTCAAACTACTTCAGAAGTCTGCTCACCTAGGTCATAGAAAGGATATCAATTAGATTTCTCCTAAGCCTCATTTTAATCTATTCAGGAAATCATGGGAAACTAGCTTGGAAGCTTAGTTCATGGTGCATTTCCGATTCAACACTACACCCGAGCTCAACTCTCTCACAGTATTCCTCGAAACTTCACACATTATACTCCCTCAGCTATCTAATTGTTAAAATCACAGACAGACTAAGAGAGTTTACCTAGGTTGAAAGAGAATCGAGTGAGGAAGAAATCGCTCGAAGGTTTTCTGTTGAAGAGCTGAAGGCCGGGAGAGAAATAAGGGAATTAGTGGCGGCTACCGAGCACTAAACCCCAAATCACTAACCTTAAATACATTATCCATTTTTAAATCTCTAATTACCTTTCTGCCCTTGCCTAGTCATTTATTAACCTAATCAATAACTCCCCCAACCCTTCTATAAAAGTACATCATTAATAATAATTTAAATTTTGACTCAATGGAACCGGGTGCTACAATCTACCCTCCTTAAAAGAATTTTGTCCTCAAAATTCAGTACCTGAATAGTTCCGGATACTGGTCCATCATGTCCTGCTGGCACTCCCAAGTTGTCTCCTCAACATTCTGGTTGTGCCATAAGACCTTTACCAGTGGAACCTCCTTGTTGCGTAATACCTTTACTGCATAATCTAAGATCCTTACTGGTTTCTCTTCATAAGTAAGGGTAGGAAAGACTTCAATGTTCTGCTGTTCTATAATCTGTGAAGGATCTCTAACACATTTCTTTAGCATGGAAACGTGAAACACATTATGAATTCCCTCTAGAGAGGCTGGTAACTGAAGTTGATATGCTGACTTCCCAATTCTCTTCACGACCAACATCAAATTCTAATTCTCTTCCTCTTTTGTCTGCATAGCTTTTCTGCCGGCTTTGAGCTGTTAAGATCCTTTGTTGGATAAGAGCAATCTTCTCCACTATCTGCTGCACAATTTCAGGACCAATCAACTGTGCCTCTCCAACTTCATCCCAATACAATGGAGATCTGCACTTCCGTCCATACAATGCCTCGTATGGTGTCATGCCTATTGTTGCCTGAAAACTGTTATTATAAGAGAACTCAACCAATGGTAAATACTTACTCCAAGAACCTTGAAATTCCAGCACACAAGCCCGAAGCATATCCTCCAACGTTTGGATAGTTCTCTCGGATTGTCCATCGGTTTGAGGATGAAAGGTTGTGCTAAAACTAAGCTGCGTCCCCATAGCCTTGTGCAAATTTTTTCAAAACTTAGATGTAAATCTGGAGTCTCGGTCTGAAACTATGGTGTTTGGAACACCATGCAGTCTAACAACTTCGTGCACATACAACTCAGCCAATTGATCCATCGAGTATGTTATCTTCATTGGCAGAAAGTGAGCTGATTTGGTTAAACGATCAACTACTACCCAGATTGCATCGTGACCTTTTACTGTTTTAGGTAATCCTATAACAAAATCCATAGTTATTTGTTCCCATTTCCATTCGGGAACTGGTAAGGGTTGGAATGTTCCTGAGGGTCTCTGATGTTCAGCTTTGACTTGCTGGCAGACCAGACATGACTCCACATACTCCGCCACACTTCTCTTCATACCTGGCCACCAATAATGCTGCTTGAGATCCCTGTACAATTTCGTACTTCCAGGATGAACAGAAAGTCTGGAGGAATGTGCCTCAGATAGGATCTCCTTCCTAAGCTCGGTATCAGCCGGAACAAACCATCTATTTTGAAACTTGGGAATTCCATCAGCTGAGCAGTTGAAATCCGACTTGTCAGTAGAATCTATGCACAACTTATACTTATTACACTCAGTGTCATTCGTTTGAACTTCCTTTATTTTCTCCAAAATAGTTGGCCTCAAAGATATGGCTGAAAGCATGGCTGACACACTAGACACAGCTTCCAGGTTAAATCTTTGGAATTCTGTCTCTAAAGCTATCGGTATGTCTAGAGTCAAAGCAGAAACTAAAGGGGTCACTCTACTCAAAGCATCAGCTACTACATTCGCCTTGCCAGGGTGGTACTTAATCTCAAAATCATAGTCTTTGACAAACTCTAACCACCTACGTTGCCTCATATTCAGTTCCTTTTGCGTGAAAATATATTTCAGACTTTTATGATCCAAAAATATCTCACAGGTTTGTCCATACAGGTAATGCCTCCAAATCTTTAATGCAAAGACCACGGCAGCTAGTTCTAAGTCATGTGTAGGGTAGTTCTTCTCATGTGTCTTTAACTGTCTTGAGGCATAAGCTATTACTTTTCCCTCTTGCATCAAGACACAGCCAAGTCCAACCTTGGATGCGTCATAGTAAATGCTAAACTTACCATTTTCTACAGGAAGTGTCAAAATTGGAGCATTGGTCAGTTTATGCTTCAAGGTCTGGAAACTGGATTCACATTTATCAGTCCAATTATACTTCACATTTTTCCTTGTTAACATAGTAAGGGGTGTGGCAATCTTTGAAAACCCCTCGATGAATTTTCTATAATACCCTGCTAATCCAAGGAAACTTCAGATATCAGTGGCATTCTTCGGTTGAGGCCATTCCTTAACTGCTTGAACATTGGCTGGGTCAACAGATATCCCATCTCCAGAGATCACATGACCAAGAAAATGAACTTTGTCCAACCAAAACTCACACTTAGAAAATTTGGCATAAAGTTGGTGCTGCCTCAGTAATCCTAACACCAAGCTTAAGTGTCCTGCATGCTCTTCCTTAGTTCTAGAATAGATTAGAATGTCATCTATGAATACTATGACAAATTTGTCCAAAAACTCGTGAAACACCCTATTCATGAGATCCATGAAGGCTGCTGGAGCATTTGTCAAACCAAAAGACATAACCAAAAACTCATAATGTCCATACCTTGTGCGAAAGGCAGTCTTTGGGATATCTTTGGATTTTACCTTCAGCTGGTAGTAACCGGATCTAAGGTCAATCTTAGAGAAAACTCTTGCACCCCTAAGCTGGTCAAATAAGTCATCAATTCTCGGCAAAGGGTATTTGTTCTTGACAGTTAGCTTATTCAATTCTCTATAGTCTATGCACATACGCATTGATCCATCCTTCTTTTTGACAAAAAGGACAAGTGCGCCCCATGGTGAAAAGCTAGGGCGTATGAACCCCTTTTCCAACAAGTCCTCTAACTATTTCTTCAACTCTTTAAGTTCTATTGGTGCTAGTCTATATGGATTCTTAGATACTGGCTCAGCGTCGGGGTAAACATCTACCAAGAATTCAATTTCCCTATCCGGTGGCAAACCAGGAAGATCATCTAGAAATACTTCTAGAAAATCTGGGACAACTAAAACATCCTTGGGGTTCGATTTTTCTACAATTTGTGTGTCTAAAACACTGGCCAAAAAGCACAAATATTCTCTGCAAGGGGAGGGTCTTGTGTTAATAGAAGTCATTACAGACATTTCCTTACTTTTCCTTGAGGCTTGAAAGGTGTGTTTCAAACTACTAGGGGGTTGGAAGCTAACTATTCCAGTCCTACAATCTATTGTGGCATGATGCTTAAACAACCAGTCCATTCCTAGGATTACATCAAATCCTAATATATCCATAATTATAAGATCAGCAGGTAGGCTTACACTCCATACTAACACTTCGCTGCCAAGCATCACTTGGTTGGAGTGCATGCGTTCACCAGAAGGCAATGCAACATTATACACATGCATGGAAGGGGTGAACTGTACGTCTAACTTATCAGCAAAAGCAGATGCTATAAATGAATGTGTGGCACCAGAATCTATTAAAGTAAAAGCAGGCACAGAGTTGATCAATATAGTACCTGACACCACAGCAGGCTGTTCCTCACTGACTCCGTCATGGAGAATATTCTTGGTTTGATCATAGTAGGGCCACTCTTAGGAACCGGACAATCTCTGCTAATGTGGCCGACCTTGCTACAATTGTAGCATCTGGTGATTCTAGGCTTCGAGCACTCCTTGAACGTGTGTCCAACCTCCTCACAGTTGAAACACTTTCCAAGGCCCAGTCTGCATTCCCCCGGATGGTTCTTCAAACACTTAGGACATTGGGGAAATTTCCTGACATTCTGTACCTTTCCCCCTACTCCTTGGCTATTTTGGCCTTCACTTGGCCTCTTCGTTCCTCTTTGTTGGTGTGGCTGGTTAAACCTTTGTGGGACCTCCTTTGGTCTTGCACACTTTCCTTCAACTTCTTCCACTTCCAAGGCAGTGGACACAACCTCACTGAAGGTCAAGCCCTTGATTCCACAGAATTTAACCCCACGGTAAATTTCTGGCTTTAGTCCATGCATAAACTTGAACACCTTATCCTCGTCCTTGTGAGCAAAATGCCCAGCAAACCTAGACAGAGACTCGAACTGCCTACTATATTCGGCCACAGACCCGGTCTGCTTCAGGTTCAGAAATTCTAACTTCTTCGCGGTCTGGACTGTGCTGTTGAAATACTTCTCATAGAAAATGTCCTTGAATCGGGACCAGGGCATTGCTAAAACGTCGGTGGTGGTCTCCATTGTCTCCCACCAGAGTTGTGCTTCGCCAGCCAAGTGAAATGTTGCTAACGTGACCTTATCTCTTTCTCCTATGCTGGCGCACCTAAACATGCTCTCTATCTTCCTAAGCCATCCTTCAGCCACAACAGGATCAGATGACTAACCATCAAACGTGGGTGGTCTTAGTCTCCGAAATCTATCCCCGAAATGCTCATTGCTAGAACCCGAGTTGACACTTCCTTGTACCTCCCGGTTCAGCAGTACTCCTAGTTGATCGGATTGCTGGCGCATTAGTTCTGCCTGCTGTCGCACTAGATCTGTCAACTGTCCGATTACACTAGAATCTTTTGCGCTTCCCGGAGTTGGTGTCTCTCTCTGCACTCTTGGCCTTCCCGGTCGTCTAGACATTTTTGCTATATTCCTGCGCAGGGTTAATTATTTTTATAAACATCTAATTACTAAAGCTAACGTAAACACTTACAGTTGTTGGAGTACTCCCATGCAACGACTGGCACTGATGAGTAATCTTTTGAACGGTTTAACTGAATGTCTCTGATACCACACTGTAACGCCCCGAGTTATCTGAACTCCGGTTTGTCACACAAACTCCGTACATGACCAAAATTTCTACCATATTATTTATTTTTTTTTTAAGAACTTGCAGCGGAAATCATTTAAACAAACTGAAAGCTAAACAAAATCATAAAAAGTGTTTGGACGATCGGGCGAAATGTTAGAAATATTCGTCCAAGAGAAAATAAGAGTTAAATCACGAATTTCTTTAAAAGTGGCGAAGGTCAAACGCATCTACCGCTGAACCGAGTCAACGGAAGAGGCTGAAGACAGAAAACGAAAGACATCATCCGTCACAAAGTGCAAAATATTCTCTACACTACATCCGATAGACTTAAACCTACACCTTCCGATGACGTCAGCACGCATCTGCCGATGAGTTTACTGAGACAACATCCGATAGACTTAAACCTACACCTTCCGATGACGTCAGCACGCATCTGCCGATGAGTTTACTGAGACAACATCCGATAGACTTAAACCTACACCTTCCGATGACGTCAGCACGCATCTGCCGATGAGTTTACTGAGACAACATCCGATAGACTTAAACCTACACCTTCCGATGACGTCAGCATGCATCTGCCGATGAGTTTACTGAGACATCATCCGATAGACTTAAACCTACACCTTCCGATGACGTCAGCACGCATCTGCCGATGAGTTTACTGAGACAACATCCGATAGACTTAAACCTACACCTTCCGATGACGTCAGCATGCATCTGCCGATGAGTTTACTGAGACATCATCCGATAGACTTAAACCTACACCTTCCGATGACGTCAGCACGCATCTGCCGATGAGTTTACTGAGACAACAGATAGACTTAAACCTACACCTTCCGATGACGTCAGCACGCATCTGCCGATGAGTTTACTGAGACAACATCCGATAGACTTAAACCTACACCCTCCGATGATGTCAGCACGCATCTGCCGATGAGTTTACTGAGATATCATCCGATAGACTTAGACCTACACCTTCCGATGACGTCAGCACGCATCTGCCGATGAGTTTACTGAGACATCATCCGATGGCTTTTCTGAAGACATCTTCCGATGGACAACATAACTCAACATTTACCGATAGACATCATCTACCGGTAGAAGACAGAGTACATTTCAACTACTCCTCACTATACATACACAACACCAATTACAGAAAGGAATTTGCTTACTTTTCCAAGACCATTCAGAAACAACTCAAACCATTACATTAATCAAATCCAGCAAAAATAACATTTAAAACTCGACATATCACCGTTATCAGAAAAATCTCAAAACGTGTTCAAAGTACTGAAACCACTACTGTTATGGAAACTTAACATTTTTAAATTTCAAATACTGTCAACTAAACCTTCTCACCAACAAACATCAGTTAAATCGCCTCATCAGTTCACCAGATCCGTAGCATGAGTGTGCTCCCCCAACCAGTCTATCCCTCAATAAACTCAGAGGATTCACCTGCTGTCACTTCTTCACCTACATCACAAAACTCATCTATTAGCCTAATGCTAAGTAAGCAAAGCAATGATAGAAAGAAAAGAATGAAATGCCAAAACATGAATTCCTAAACATGCAATTTCTACTTTCTCCTCTCAGTTGTTCATGTGTTGTTTCTGTTCAGATCCCCCAGTGAAATTGGGAGTTGGATCAACTCTCCCAAAGTATAAATATCCACTGTCTCATTAAGGGTTGGATTAGCTCCCTTAACAGTAAGGCTAATTCACTGTTCAGATCCCCTGTGAAATTGAGAGTTGGATCAACTCTCCCAAAGTATAAATATCCACTGTCTCATTAAGGGGCGGATTATTTCTCTTAACAGTAAAACTGATTCACATAACTGTTTCAATATGTTCAATCCTTACCATGCCAACATGCATTCAAATTCATTTTCGTATACTTTTAAAACATGATGCATAACACACAGACACATCCCAGTAAACACAATCATAACGTTTTGTGATGTAGGCCCGAAGGCACAAGCAAACTTTACTTACCTGGCTCTCCTGGAAATGCTCGGTTTCAAACTACTTCAGAAGTCTGCTCACCGAGGTCATAGAAAGGATATCAATTAGATTTCTCCTAAGCCTCATTTTAATCTATTCAGGAAATCATGGGAAACTAGCTTGGAAGCTTAGTTCATGGTGCATTTTCGATTCAACACTACACCCGAGCTCAACTCTCTCACAGTATTCCTCGAAACTTCACACATTATACTCCCTCAGCTATCTAATTGTTAAAATCTGAAATTTTGCCAAGTCTTTGATCCATGTTGCCACTAACACTTGTACCTGCAAAATGCGTGCCTTAAAGTTGGGCTCTCCTTTAGGCCAAGTCCTCCTTTGAGTCCATTTTGTTGAGTAGAAAATCCATAAGTGTTGAGGCTCCTTTACTTGGTTGGCCAAGTCTTCAACCCATCATCCACCATCATACATCTAATCCTAACCACACAATCTAATGTATTATGCAATTTATAAATAATCCATACAAAAAGGCTAGAGTATGCCAAATAAGTTCAAAAATAAAGATTACAAAATTAGATGGCCGGGAAGACAAATTCTCATTGGACCACTTGAAGTCTCCTTTTGAATGTTCCAATTGAGGCTATGCAGGGGCCTGTCCATATCTTCCATAGTTGGCTCCCATGTGAAATCCACAATGGGATCAATACCTGCAAGAAGAACAAAGTCATTAGAAAATTGGTTAATTAGATTATGGGCTCGAGTTTGAGATCTCGTGATGGGCCTCCTTGGCATGTCAAACTGCTCTTGACACCTCTGGTTACGAAATTTCATGGACAAATAACTAGGAGGCGGTTGCTGCACTTGATCCGGTGTCTAGTTTGATGTGCCACCTTCTGCCATCCAAGGAGCCTTTGGACCAATAAACATTCTTGGTGGGCCATTTTCAGGTTCAAGGGCTTTTTTTTTCTGATTTTTTTTTGGATTTTCGATGAGAAAAAAGAACGAATTTGGTATTTTCGCAAAAAAAAATGATGGTTTGTTGCGATTTTTAGCTTAGGCTTAGGGTTTTTTGCAATTTTTTGCAGATTTTGGTGAGAAAACAACTCGATTTTGGGATTTTCGCGAAAAAATGAAGGGTTTTGCCTCGGTTTTGAGATTTCTTTGAAGGTTTTTTGCAAATTTCGGCAAAAAACGGTAGGATATGAGAATATTGGTGAACAAAATGCTCGGATTTGAGGATTTGGACGAGAGAAAAATCAGTTTTTGAAGAAAAATTGTCCAAATGGGGCTGTCGGCTTTTATCCTAATACAGATCGGTCCCCCGTTTGAGGGTGAACACCGCCGCGTGTTCTTCAAACGGGGCCCGTTCTAAAAGGGGGTCATCACCCCCCGTTCTCCACGTGTGTTGCAAGGGGAGAACTGTAACACCCAGAATTTTCTTGTCATATAATTGTCAAGTCTTGTGACGTCGTACGAGTCGTTACAAGAACTCTCCGATAGAACGGGGGATCGTTCTATGTGTAAAATGCAGAACGGGGGGTTATCAGTTGACCGCCAGGGTTTTTTTTTAATAGATTTTTGATAGTTTAAGGTTTGTTTTGTTCGGTTTAATACTTTGAGGACTTTTTTTTTTAAAAAATAGCATACTTCGAGAGTTAAAATGATTTTAACCATAGTTTTTATAAAACATATGATTATTTGGTGAATTTGGATTTTAGTGTAAAGTTAAACTTGCACATGGAGTTAAATTTTTCTTAAAAATTAATTGCGCAACAGAATGAGAAATGAATTAATTATGATATAATTATCTAAGTCATATGTCTAAGCATTAACATATACACATAATAGACTTCTTAAATAAAGATGTATAACACATAATAAAACATTAATAAAAAATATTTAGAGTTTATTGTTAACACATAAAACATGGGTCCTGTGACTATGAGAGTTAACCTCAGTATTGAAAATTGAAGTTACTGTTTTGAGGACAAATCACGTATGGTGATATACATGATTAGACAATATATATTAAATATTAGACATTAAATAAAATGTCTAATGGATGTGAGTACACATGAGTGCTAACCAATGTACAATTGTCGCGTGTGGATAAGAAACAATTATAAGATAAAAATAATAAATCTTATAATGAGTTGAGAAAATAAATAATACATATTTTTAGTGAATTATAAGGTTAAGAAGATATTAACTTTAATAATAAAGTATTAATATAAATGTTTGTTAGAGTAAAGTTTAACTTACTGTGCTTTATAAAAGCTCATTATCTGAACCCTCTTTATTTTCAAGTTTTGGACTCAGTAGCTCTCCATATAAAGGCAAAGCTCAATGGTTTGATGAGCTGAGCACATCATAACAGTAGAGTTATTAGTTACGTTTTGTTTAGAATATATGAAAGTATGAACCATGTATGTAAATTGAATTTTGTATTAAGTCTTGTATCTAACGAGATTTGTGTATAATTTATGGGTTGGAATTCAGATCTTTTATTGTTGCCATTATGTATGTATGTGTGATTAGTTATCATGGTTTTCAACTAATTATATTAAATTGTGTTATTCCTACTTCGAAAATCCAGCAATTGTGGAGTAGTCTCTAACATTATCGGCCTTGAAAATGTCTAAAATGATGCCAAGTTATTAGTGTGCATTGGTTGACCAGACTGTAGAAGCAGTCAATTACACACACGCCTGAACCTCGATCTAGACAGTGTCCAGCCAAAGATTTGGCAAAAACAATCTTTCATTTTCACCGATTCCTGCCTCCAACTGGATTTAAAGCATGCACAACATCATTATATGTCTAGATTGGCCGATATAACTAAAAAAAAAAAGATCTCGAGTCTCGATCTTTAAAATATTAGAGTTCTAACGAAGACAAAGAAACACAACATAAATTAAAAACATAGTTGGATATAAGATATCCTCGAAGACCATTGATAATAAATGAAGAAACAATATTCTCAACAAGAAGCTCAAGCTATTGAAAAGAAAATCGTGCACATTTTTGCATTAGTGCCATAAATCTAAACACATGGCATCGCAACGCCTAAGCCAATTTGGATCTCAATTCGAGGGCTTGCTTGTTAAGCTCTTGCCTTCACAACACTGTGGTACTAAGGTGGCATTCAATGTCATAGTAAGGAATGATCACAATGCCACATACTTGAGCTCGCGGTGCATATCTAATAGTTTTCAAAAAAAAAAAATGCATTTCCAATGAAATTCATTTAAGTTTTTTCCATATCTCAAATTTTCTATTGTTAGACTCTTCAGCGACCTTCACAGATTCTCTATTGTAATCATTCATTGGCCCATCTCTAATGTATGGTGAGAGAGAACCATGAATCTTCCTTCCTTCTCCTACCTCGTTTTCTCTCGGCACTCTCTCCCCCTCTCTTTCTCTTGTTTTTCATAGCGCACACTCATGATTTTATAAAAGAAATTCAATACAGTTTTAATTAATTTATTTTATATATTATATATAATATAATAAAAAAATCTTGTCAGTTTTTCTATTCACTAAAAGTTCAAACATTGTACAGGGAATTATTTGCAATATTGTTGACGTTATTATCAAGATTAATTAAGCTTATCATCTAATTAATTATTTATTATCATTATTATAATTAAATGCTAAATTTTAACTTTTAAAAATATATAATTATTTCTTGACAATTTAATCTGTAAATGCAAATATATTGCAAATGTGTTGGCATTAATTTTTTTGGCAAATTACCTTTATGGTAGTAATATTTTATTCCATTATTTTCCAAGTTGATAATTTATTTCTTGGTAAGCAAGAAATAATCTATTCAGATTATTGAGTAGATGATTATTGGAAATCAAGATGATTGGTGAAAATAAAAAATAAGGAATCTTGAAGTTCAAGGAAAGTATTTGATATTCTAGAGGTACTTGTTTTTTGGAAAACTTTCTTTTGGTAAGCCGAATTGATAAAGATTTGTTGAATTATTCTAGGCTTCAAAATCTCATTTATTCAGGGATACTTTCCTAAGTCCTTGGGATCCATATCCAAGTAGTTGGTGGAACTTTCCTAAAATGTCACACGAGATGTCACTCAACCGATTTGTTGAGATTTTGTTTCCTTATTCCTTGAGGCATTAAATCTGATTTAGTAACTAAATTAAATCTGAGATATGGTAGTTACCAATCATATTTAAGCATTCGTTTATTTCGAAACAATTGACGGATTTTTGATTATTCTCGAGAGAAGTTTTCTTCGTTTTTGCAAGCCGTCGCTTTTCTTTCTTTCCCAACACTTCTGCGTATGGGTTTGTGATTATTATACACACTCTGATTATGCTGTGGATTTTATCGATTATACGAATGTGTTGATTTATTGCGTTCGAAGACAAATACTTGGTGTTCCAAACGGTGTCATAGGAGGCAATTTTCATTATTTTTCATTGAAGCTCAATCTTGGGAGGAGACTGCATTAGAACTCGGGAGGAGTTCAGTTTATCTACAAGGGGAGCTTGTCAATTTGATCGTGGGCAAGGGGATCTTGCCATAACACAGATTTCGGGAGGAGTCATCTACAACAAGGGGATCTTGTTGCTTTTAGATCTCTGGAGAGATCAATCTCAAGTTGAGAGGAGCTCGTAAAAACAGTTTCATTGGGGAAGTTAGGAAGATGTGGCGACAAAGATAAAAGGGAGTCTTTATTTGTATAAGTCTGATTGTCTTGTAATTTTGTGAACTCATGAAATGTTTTTATATCTTGGCGTGGCCCTGCAGACGTAGGCGATTTGCCGAACTGCGTCATCAACCTCCTGTCTCTTTAATTTCTGCATATTTATAATTGTTCATCATTGCATTAATTATCGGTGTCACATGAAACACTTTGTTTGACATTGCATAACTTATCTTAATCTTTCGATTGGTATCAGAGCGTGACGTTTCTGTTTCTTAAGCGGGATCCACGAGACAAGATCATAGTTTGTGTGCGATGGACTCTATGAAAGAAGGAGGTTCTACAATGTGTCCACTGTTCTTGGATGGAAGTAATTATACTTATTGGAAGGCAAGGATGAGAGCAATTATTAAAGCTATTGACGAGAAAGCTTGGAGATTTATTTTAATAGGTTGGAATCAACCTATGGACACTAATGCAGAAGGTATCACATCTCAAAAACTCGAAAAATTTGGACCGTAAATGATGATGCTTTGGCACACAGCAATTCAAAGGCTCTCAATGCTATCTTCAATGGCATTGATCCTATTCAGTTCAGACTTATCTCCACCTGTGAATCAGCAAAAAGAGCATGGGAGATTTTTTAAACCACCTATGAAGGAACATCAACCGTAAAGTTGTCCAAGATGCAAATGCTAACTACTAGATTTGAGAATCTGAAGATGCATGAAGATGAGAGTATTGGTGAGTTCAATGCCAAACTATGTGACATAACAAATGAAGCGTTTGCTCTCAGTGAGATGTTTTCCAAAGAAAAACTTGCAAGAAAAACGCTACGATCCTTGCCATAACGATTTGCCTATAAAGTCACTGCTATAGAAGAAGCCAAAGATGTCTCTAAAATGGAGTTACAAGAATTGATGGGATCTCTTAGAACCTTCGAGATGAATCTTGGAGGAGACGCGGAAGCAAAGAAGACAAAATGAGTTGCTCTAAAAATCGAGGTACAGAACTTCAACGAACATGATGAGGATGACTTGGAGGAGTCTCTAGCTCTACTTTCAAAGAATTTTAGCAGAGTTATGAAGAGATTTAGTATAAATACTCGCGGTGTTAAGCACGGTATCACTAACTTCAAAAATGGTTCTTCAAGCAACAAGAAGCATAGAGAAGAAACTTATGTGTCTGATCAACCATTCAAGAACAAAGGAATTCAGTGCAGAGAGTGTGAAGGTTTCAGGCATATAAAAGCAGAATGTGCTAATACCTTGAAGAAAAAGAAGAATTCTCTGAACACAACTAGGAGTGAGGATCAGTCAGAGAAGGAAGACGAATTTCAGAGCAACCATGTGGCGCTTGTTGGAAAGACAGAACGTGAAGAAAATGGTGGTGCTATACACGGTGTCACAGACAACTTTTCCAATACTAGTGATGAAGATGAAGAAGCAGTCACAGAAGAAGACCTTATTGGAGAATACAAGTTTCTTCATAAGAAATGGATCAAGCTTGTTAAAGTAAATCGTCATCTACACATCCAGATTAGAAATTTGAAAGATAAGAAGAACAATCTTCAAAATGTTATTGTTGATTTGGATAACAAGCTGAAAACGAGTCAAGATGAAGTTGATGATCTGACCAATGAGATAAGTCTCATGAAGAAGAATGTCAAAATGTTAAATTCAGTTATTCCAAACGTCAACAAATCAAGTGTAAATCGGTCTGGATTGGGGTTCAAAGGTGAAAGTTCAATTTCACAGATTGTAGCAGTGAAGGAAAATCGCTCTATGATGAAATTTGTAAGGGAAAGCTCGGTGTCACAGCCAATGTTAGCCAAGGGATTTGATTTCAAAGGAAAGCAAGTTGCAAAAAGAACACCAAGAACTGACAGAAAATCAAATTCCTATGACTCCTATCATGCTTTAAGCAGTAAAGGTAACAAATATGTTTCTGTGTGTCATTATTGCAATTGTCGTGGTCATATTTGCCCTAAATGTTTCACCTATCTTGCTGACCTAAGACTAGGTACTGTTAGAAATGCTTCTTTTTACAAATTCCCTTATCAAAAATGGGTGAAAAAATCAAGTTTGAAGTGTAATGTTACACATCTTTCACTAAAGGCAACCACAACGAATGCATGGTATTTTAATAGCGGATGTTCTAGACACATGACAGGTGAAAAGAGATATTTGAATGATATCATACCCAAAACCGTGGGAAAAGTTACATTCGGTAATGGTATCTCAACAAATGTCATTGGAAAGGGAACGCTAAATGTTTCTGGTCTCCCAAAGTTGAGTAATGTTCTTTTGGTAAATGGTCTGAAATCTAATCTAATCAGTATTAGCAAGTTGTGTGATCAAGATCTTAATGTGCAATTCACACGTGAAAAATGTGTGGTGTCCGATCAAAACAACAAGTGTGTTATTGAAGGAGTTAGATCATCAGACAATTGCTATCTTATTTCTTCCTCATCTACATGTTTTTGATCGAGTATGGAGGACATTGTTCTATGGCATAGAAAGTTGGGACATGTAAATTTCATAATGCTGGAAAAGATTGTTTCAAAAGGTGCTGTCTGAGGAATTCCTATACTAAAGTTTGATGAAGACAAATTATGTGGACAATGTCAAATTGGAAAGCAAACCAAGGTGTCACATCCGATGTCATAGTCATCTACAACTACCCGTGTGCTTGAATTGCTCCATATGGATCTAATGGGTCCAATGCCTTTTGAAAGTATTGTAGGAAAACGGTATGTCTTCATTACTGTTGATGATTTCTCACGCTACACATAGGTGGAGTTTCTTCGAGAAAAGTGCGACACTTTCAAAGCTTTCAAATCAATGTGTAGTCGTCTCCAATGTGAAAAAGAATGTGTCATCATGAAAACCATTTGCATCCGCAGTGACCATGGGAGAGAATTTGAAAATTCTGAATTCTCAAATTTCTGTAAACATCAAGGAATTGCTCAAGAATTCTCTGCTCCTAAGACTCCTCAACAAAATGGAATCGTTGAAAGAAAGAACCGTACATTGGCAGAGATTACTCGAGTAATGTTACATGAAAGGGATGTTCCTAAAAAATTCTAGGCAGAAGCTATGAACACTCTTGTTATACCATAAATCGGGTGTATCTTCGAGGAAAAACTTCTATGACACCCTATCAGATAAGGAAAGGTATAACTCCAAATCTTAATTATTTTCACCCATTTGGCAACATTTGCTTTGTATTGAATGACAGGGAACACATGGGAAAATTTGATCCCAAAAGTGATGAGGCTATCTTTCTCGGTTATGCTACAAATAGCCGTGCTTATCGAGTTTACAACAAAAGAACTCGCACATCATCGAATCTATAAATATTCAAGTAGACGACTCTCTAGACACAGCAGATAATCCAAAAGAAGATGCAAACTAGATTTCAAATAATGAAGGCACTAGTGTTCTAAACGGTGTCACAGATGGTGTCTCAAGTGGTGTCACAGATCAGACTGAGATAATTGATGAAGCAGAGGTGACTACTTCACACAACAGACAACCATCCATACGTGTTCAAAAGAATCATCCTACAGATGAGGTTATTGGTGGTCTGAATGATGGTATACAAACCAGAGATAAACCGAAGGTGAATTATCGAGAAATGATTCAAATGGCATGCTTTACATCAACTATCGAGCCTAAGAATGTGAAAGAAG
This sequence comes from Begonia masoniana, assembly GCA_022432975.1. Classification (NCBI taxonomy): domain Eukaryota; kingdom Viridiplantae; phylum Streptophyta; class Magnoliopsida; order Cucurbitales; family Begoniaceae; genus Begonia; species Begonia masoniana. The sequence continues at coordinate 36,144,236 of CM039513.1, forward strand.
CATTACTAAATGAATGCTGGATAGCAGCTATGCAAGAAGAACTCAGTCAATTTTCTCGAAATCAAGTTTGGGACTTAGTACCGTGTCCTACCGATGTAAATGTTATTGGTACTAAGTGGATCTACAAGAACAAGAGCGATGAGCATGGAAACATCACTCGCAACAAAGCTCGGCTAGTTGCTCAAGGGTATTCACAAATTGAAGGAATTGATTTTGATGAAAAACTTGCTCCGGTTGCTCGTCTTGAATCTATTCGGCTTTTATTGGCTATTGCTTGTGTTATGCGGTTCAAGCTATATCAAATGGATGTGAAGAGTGCTTTTCTCAATGGTTTTCTTAATGAAGAAGTTTATGTTACTCAACCAAAGGGTTTTGAAGACCCTCATCATCCTGAGTATGTTTATAAATTGAAGAAGACGTTATATGGGCTTAAACAAGCCCCTCGTGTGTGGTATGAACGACTCACACAATATTTATTAACCAAGGGATATTAGCAAGGCGGAGTAGATAAAACCATTTTCGTTCGCCATGACAAAGGTCAGTTTTTACTCTCTCAAATTTATGTTGATGACACAGTATTTGGCTCGGTGTCAAAGGTGATGGTGGATCAATTTGTATCTCAAATGACTGGAGAATTCGAGATGAGTATGGTAGGAGAACTCAATTATTTTCTTGGACTTCAAATTCAACAAGAAAAGAATGGTATTTTTATTTCTGAAGCCAAATATGCCAAGAATTTATTGAAAAAGTTTAAACTTGAAAATAGATGACTGAGAAGAACACCCATTGGGACACACGAGAAACTCTCTAAAGATAAAAAGGGAATTGCTGTTGATCCACGTTTATATAGAAGTATGATTGGAAGTCTCCTATATCTAACCGCCAGCTGACCAAATATTTGTTATAGGGTAGGCCTATGCGCTTGATTTCAAGCAAATCTGAGGGAGTCTCACCTAGTGTTAGTCAAGCGGATTCTCAAATATGTTAGCGGAACAACTGACTAAGGTATATGGTATTCATTCAACTCTAATGCAAATCTGGTGGGTTATTGTGATGCTGACTGGGCAGAAAGTTCTGATGATCGAAAAAGCACTTTGGGAGGATGTTTTTATGTGGGACACAACTTGGTGTCATGGTTCAGCAAGAAGCAAAATTCTATTTCTCTGTCTACTGCCGAGGCAGAATATATTGCAGCAGATAGCAGCTGTACTCAGCTTCTTTGGATGAAACAAATGATGAAAGATTATAGTGTCACACAGGGTGTCATGACCCTCTATTGTGATAATTTAATTGCTATCAATATTTCTAAAAATTTTGTTCAGCATTCTAGGACCAAGTATATTGATATACGACATCATTTTATTCGATCTCTAGTGGAGGACAAAATTATTAATTTGGAGCATATGGTGACTGAAAAACAAATTGTCGATATTTTCACCAACGCATTAGATGGTGTAAGGTTTGAAGAGCTGAGGTCTGCCCTAGGTCTCTGTATTATGTAAGTTGCTCAGTGATTGTTTTATTTAAAAATAAAATAAAAAATTGTTTCTCGCTTTAGGCGTTTGTTTTTTATTTTTGCGCAATCTTCTATGTATTACTCACCCTCTGCAGAAAATGACCCTTCTTGATATTATGGTATTCTATGGAACAACACCGTGTATGACATGAGAAATTCTGTTATCCTTATGAAAATTCGGATGTTTATATTCAATGAAGAATTAGAGCAGCAATATTCTATTGGGTTTATTTCCCATCTTGCAGAGATCATAATTAGTTTTCAAAGATTTATGGTAACTTTCGGATTTATTTTCCTAAAATATCCTACAAATATGAGATTTTCTCTTTATTCTGGAATTTGACGGCTATTTATGGAAGTTGTTTGATATATTTCAAATTTAACGATTTTTCAGCGTACTCTCTTTCTACTTCTTCTTCTACAATCGGCTTTCTAGGCTTTCTATTGTTCTCTTCGCAATGGTGATTATCGAAGATGTTACCGATGACCAGTTCACAGGTGGTGTTCCAGTGCCTGTCCCAGAGACGTTGCCGAGCTCGAAATCGGCTATGGTGGTTTATTCATCGTTTTCACCGTCGGTATCCCCCTGTTTATGGCCAGGAAACTCCAAAAATCACTGTAGACACTATTCCAATCCGACAAGTAGACTCGTCAGGGACTCAACAGAAATTTCACAAATCAAAGGGAGACAAATTTAAAATGAGTTCAGTGCCTCCCAAGGCACCTAAAGAGTCCAAAGTTACTTCGGCTTCGAAAGAAAAAAGGCCAAGAGTTGAAAAAGAAACTTCGTCTGATTGCTCCTAGATGCAAGAAGAAGTCGTTGAAATTAATACAGATAATGAAGACGAGTTTATTGAAACATCGCTAAAGAAATCGACTCGGAACATTCAGTCGATTTCCAGCAGAAAATCCTCCAAGTTAGCTGCTTCCAAGTCTTCCAAGTACTCTTCTCCCAAATCCTCGAAACCCACTGCTCCAAAATCGTCCAAGCCCTCTGTTTCTAAGACTCGAAGGGCTGCTACTGCTGAGTCACCCAAGTCAAGTCTCCCCGAAACTCCAAATCCCAAAAGAAATAAGACCAGTGAGAGCTCGACTCCTAAAGACACTACTCGCTCCAAATCTACACATCGGGGTGAGTCAAGTGCCAAACCAAGGAAGTCTTCTATTAAAGTCTCTATTGAAGATTTTAAATTTAGACTACATGCTAGCCGTTGGCCAAGTTTTTCACAAAGACATATTTGGCCTGAAAGAAAAATCCATGAAGGTAATTTTACACAATGTGAAGCCATAATATACCATCTTATGAGTATAGGACTGGAGAAAACCTCTAGAGATATTAAGCCATTTGTTTGGAAGGTAATTCAGGAATTTTACTGCAATATAGATCCAGATGTGAAAAATCCTAATCATCCTAGCTATGGTCGTGTATTTGTTTGTGGACACATCTTTAATTTCTCTCCATCTACCATTAGTGATTATTTGTGCTTAAATATGTATGATTCTGTAGAGTTTGTGTCGGATTAAAACAAAATAATGTTTGATGTCACTGGGGGTGTCAAACGCATCTGGGCTCATGGAAAAGATTTTCCAGCTTCACAACTTACAGTTAAGTATGAAATTCTACACAAAATCGCCATGAGAAACTGGATGCCGACATCTCATAGAACAGGATTGAACAAGGCAATGGCAACTTTATTATTCAAAATTAGAAACTCAATTTCTTTTGATTTTGGAAATCATCTTTTTTATCAAATTATGAAGCACGAAGATGGAAAGAATGAATGGTTAGCCCTCCCATTTCCTTGTCTGATGTCTACTCAACAGTCTATCATTAGAGAAAGTGAAGTTTTGTATGATGACAAAGAAGAAATTCGCATTAGATACAAACTTAGAATAAGGGAACATGTAAAGGATCTTGTAGGATTTGTCGAAGGACTACCCATCTTTGAGTCAAGAATCAACTCTACTCTCCTGGCTAGATCTGTAAAAATTTTAGTGGATATGTCGAAATCACTAAGCATTCAAATTTCTGATCTTGAAAAATAGAAATTTGTAATTTCTGTGCTATTAAATGATATCTACCAAAAGAATCCTCACATGAAGGCGACAAATCCACATGACAAAGAGAAAGAAGATGGTGGTACATCTGGTGTTCCAGACGATGTCCCAGAGAATGTGCCAGAAAATGTTAATGTTCAGAATTGAATTATATGATTATGTTGGGTTCTTCGAATGATTCTATTCGTGGAGTATTATTGAACTACTTCTTTGACTTGTCTATTTCTGGATATTTCTTAGTTATTTTGACTGTCTTGGATATTCTATCTATGAATGATCTGTTACATATGGAAATTATATTTTCCTTGGATTGGCTATTTCTCTATGGTTCTCATATGATGATGGTGCTTATATGGTGATAATTGTGTTTATATGGTGCTAGTGGTGTACATCTACTATTGACGATACTTATATGATGTTATGGTGATTATATGGTTATTTATATTCTGTTATATATATCTTTTTGTCCTTTTATGGCAAAAAAGGAGAGTATTTTGATGATGAATGAATTATATTTGATGATATTTTGAAGCCACCAATTCAAGGGGAGTTATTGGTTTGATTGATTTTGCCAAAAAATGCCAAAGGGGGAGATTGTAAAAGCAAATATATTGCAAATATGTTGGCATTGATTTTTTGACAAATTACCTTTATGGTAATAATATTTTATTTTATTATTTTCCAAGTTGATAATTTATTTCTTAGTAATTAAGAAATAATCTATTCAGATTATTGGGTGGATGATTATTGGAAATCAAGATGATTGGTAAAAATAAAAAATAACGAATCTTGAAGTTCAAGGAAATTATTTGATATTCTAGAGACACTTGTTTTTTGGAAAACTTTCTTTTAGTAAGCCGAATTGATAAAGATTTGTTGAATTATTCGAGGCTTCGAAATCTCATTAATTCAGGGATACTTTCTTAAGTCCTTGAAATCCATATCCAAGTAGTTGGCGGAACTTTCCTAAAATGTCATACGAGGTGTCACTCAACCGATTTATTGAGATTTAGTTTCCTTATTCCTTGCGGCGTTAAATCTGATTTGGTAACTAAATTAAATCTGAGATATGCCAGCTACCAATCATATTTTAGCCTTCGTTTCTGTGGAAACAACTGACGGATTTTTGATTATTCTCGAGAGAAGTTTTCTTCGTTTTTGCAAGTCGTTGCTTTTCTTTCTTTCTCAACGCTTCTTCGTATGAGTTTGTGATTATTATACACACTCTGATTATGCTGTGGATTTCATCGATTATACGAGTGTGTTGATTTATTGCGTCCGAAGACAACGACTTGGTGTTCCAGACAGTGTCATAGGAGGCAATTTTCATTATTCTTCATTGAAGCTCTGTCTCGAGAGGAGACTGCATTGGAACTCGGGAGGAGTTCAGTTTATCGACAAGGGGAGCTTGTCAATTTGATCATGGGCAAGGGGATCTTGACATAACACGGATTCCGGAAGAAGTCATCTACAACAAAGAGATCTTGTTGCTTTTAGATCTCGGAAGAGATCGATCTCAAGTCGAGGGGAGCTCGCAAAAACAGTTTCATTGGGGAAGTTAGGAAGAGGCGGCGACAAAGATAAGAGAGAGTATTTATTTATATAAGTCTGATTGTCTTGTAACTTTGTGAACTTGTGAAATGTTTTTATATCTGGGCTGGGCCGCACAGACGTAGGCGATTTGCTGAACTGTGTTACCAACTTCCTGTCTCTTTAATTTCTGCATATTTATAATTGTCCATTATTGCATTAATTATCGGTGTCACACGAAACACTCCGTGTGACAACACATAACTGATCTTAATCTTTCATAATCAATAAATTGACGTAAGTACTTCCATTATTGAATCTAGAATAGCTAATAATACTTTTTTGATCAAAATCAATTATACTTAGAATTGGAGATTTTATGTAACTCTATTTATGAAACATTTCTTTCTATTTTTATCAAATGACTTGGGATTATTTAACTATTCAGGTATTGACTTAGTTTTCACAATTACCTTATCTTGTGTTATTTTAACCTTCACAAGACAATTATCTTAGAAATCAAGACAAGTATACGTATATTTACTGACACGCACCACTCACGAGATGTTACATATTTTAAATGACATACAAGGAAGATATTTTGGCGTTCTCAAGTATCCTATAAAAGAATATCTATATCCTTTGTGTCCATATTAGAATCACACTTCCTTTGGACGCCATAAAAATTCTTGTTTTGTGTAACACGTTGATGTGTCATGTCCCCCTTGGTCTATTGTTCAAAATACCAGAATAAAATAAAAATAAACACAACAAAAAAGGCTAGAAAATTGAAGAATTTTATAAACAATATAACATAGATGAATACACATGATAAAGGTTCTTAGCGTATTAAATACAAAAAAAATAACTAAAAGATAACCCTAAAAATATAATCTAATCTTACACTTTGACAAGTAAATATCATATTATAGTATAAAATTAAACCAGAAAACTAGCTTTATTCACAAATAACCAACAACTCGATAGCGGTACAATCTGATTACAAAGAAGACTTAGAAACATGAACATAGAATGATCATGTCTTATGCCTGGAAATCAACAAAAGGAGAAACCTCATATCTAACGTTACAGCTTCCACCAACAACACGCCCACCTATCTTTGCATTGCAACAAAGTGGAAGTTCACTCATTGCATTATCAATGCATGTTCGACAATCAAAGCTGGAGATATCTCTCGTACACTGAACCAAACCATACAATTTCCTCGACGGTTCGAGCTCTAATTCTCCTGTCACATACAACTTCTCCGATCCACCAATTTCCTCTGCTAACCCACTCAACAACCTCTTAACGTTTTCATTAAATTTCTCACCGTCGTCTGCTTCTTGAATGTTGTGCATGTAGAACCTGTTGCTGCGATCAATTTGACCAAAAAAGTTTGAGTTCGAGTATTTGAAGAGACAGTAATCGTACCATATTATCGACCCTTTTCTGTTGGGGCAGCGTTTTTGAAGCTCCTTTCCTGCATCGATAACGCAGGTCTTACAGTCTGCGCTGGAGACATCGCCTCGGCACAAAGCTAACCCATTCACTTGGTCTAGCCCTTTCCGACTGAGCCGAGCCTGAAGCCAGTGGGAGGAGCTTTGTATGATAAGAGACTGAGCAAAGCGTTCAAGTTGGAGGAGTATCGGCTGTTTGCAGTGTAGTTTTCTTGGCTAGAACAGATGTGAAAGAGCGGGTTGGTTGCAGAAATGAGTGGGACGAAGAAGAAGAACAGCAACAATAATTTGGAGAAGAACATGATGGATGAAGATGGTTTGAATTGAGTTTGGTCTTTTGGTTCATTATAAATAGCCAACTGAACAATCCCTAACAGTGTGGTGAAAGGGTCTTTATGAATTTTTCTACACGAATCTCAAAATCTTGTGTCAGATTCGAATAGAACCCTTTTAAAAAATTAAAAATTTAAAGACTCCTTTGCAGACTACAAATGTTGGACATATTCCAAAACAACCTGCAGAATTACATATGGAATCATTACAAAATCAACTATTCTAGAACCAAGTAGGAAAAAATGGTCTATTACAACTTTTGGATGATGATTTTTATAATTTAACTCTTCTAGAACAAGTTAGTAAAAACTGGTGTGGGTATGTTCATAATTTTATATCCTCTTTCGGGTAATGAATTCATAGTTTTTGGATAAATACATGCATTATATTTAAGATAAAGTAGAGAAATGTCGAGAGTGAACATTCTGATTATCATTTATGTTGAAAAATGGGCTTCTTAGAACAGGATTTGATATAACCAATTTTAACCCGGATAGTTAAATGTGTACGTGCCCCTGCTCAATTCCCTTTCCTCTTCAAATGTCAAAAAAAAAAAAGGCAATAATTTTTTTTTTATTATCCAAGCAGTTGGAGTTAAAGACAAAATCAACGTACGACATCATTAAAGAAAGAAAATAAATAAAAAGCTATCCTTTGGCTGCTTCTCCCTCGTTGAAAATTCTGTTGTGAACTCTTCCAATCATTTTTAGCCAATCTTTTGGTCATTTGTATTATATTATAGTAAATGTTAGAAATCTAAAGAAAAAAAATCTTAGATTATGTGATAACCCATGATAGTTTAAAGGTGCAAACAAAAGATTTTAAAATTTTTCTTTTACTTTCTTTCTCCTCTCTCTGCGAGGCAGTTACCATCTTTAAAGAGAAAAGTATCCCTTTAAATTTGTTGGACAATATGGCACGGATTGAGATCTTTTAAACTCAACTCTGCTTTCACGAATCCACATATCACTGTCTCGAGATATTGAGAGTGGAAAAGCAATATGTTTGCCGGCGATTTAGGAATTTTGTAGAAAAACGTCAAGTATTTTCTTAGAAGTTTTCGTCTCCCTTTGAGTAAATTTTAGATAATCGGATCATAATATGGAAATTCATCTAAAACTCAGGTAAATTTGTCGTTTTGCAGTTAGATAAATGTGTGAGAGACTTGATTTTTGATGAAAGCTAATGACCTCTTCAGCTTAAAAGGGCCATAACTTTTACTACGAGTATCAGAATTGTTATTAAAATATATCAAATCAAAGTTCTCGTAGAGACCATGACTTATCACACGGTTTACCTGTGACCGACCTTTCTCTAGCCCAAAATCAATCGTTTCGGCCCTAAAATCGATAGTCCAAGCTTTTATTTAATATTTCCTGCATTATTTAATTTTATTAGAATTTCTTTAATCGTCAATTATTTATTTTGGATAAAACTCGAAATTGAGAGCTTTTTGCATTAATGAAGTTTCTTTTGCAACATTAGGGTTTCTCTTTGGAGAATATTTCTTATTCTTTCCATATCCCGCTGCGTCAATTTTTGCTGGGAGAATATAGTTTCACAAATCCACGACAATAGGAACGCGGGAAGTGAATTCTCTGTCGTTTTCATGTTCTTTGGTTAAAAAAAACTTGAAGACTACATATTTATTCGATTTGGATGGGAATTCGAATATGATCACGAGTCTCAAATTAATAAAGTTTTTGCATTGAATTTCAACATTTTTTAACATTTTAAAGGTGAGTAAATCTCACTCCAATCTCTCTATTTATTCTAATATTCAGATTAATTAGGGAAATTTTAAGATTTTTAAAAGCAGAATTTGGATTGTTTTGACATAAGCTTTGTTAAGAGATCTAAGGAGTTTTCGAAGTGAATTAGTTTCATAGTTTGATAAAAATTGGAAATTGATTTGGGGTTTTATACAAGTTTCTTTGGTTTTATTCTCAAATCACGATTTTTGTGATTTATAAACAAAAAAGTTAGGAAATTAATTTGGTAAGAGTTGGATTTGGAATTTATGGAGAAAACGTCGGCCCGAAAACTGACGAAAAAATGAAGAAAAATTGGCTGGGTATCGAAGGATTACGACGCCCAATCACGGCTCAAGAAGGTCCACGGTGTGGCTAAGACTATGATTTTAAGCTTCTTTGTTTTTGGCGTATTTTGTTCTTTGGTCAAATTTTATCTTAATTATGAGTTTTAAAAATCATTTTAAGAATTTAAGTATGTTATTGATGAAGATATTATGACCAAGTACTGAATCGTAACTCGTCATATGACTTATCAAATTTTGAATTTTGGATGGTAGCCCGGTTGAGATAGAGGTTTATTTCGATATCCAGCATATCATGTATTATTTTATAAAAATTATAGATATGTTCTCGTATAAATTGGCGTGTCTTGATTTTATGTTTTTTTCGTTGTTATATTATATATATGATTTTTACTGTGTTTTCTCACTATAGTATAATATTTTGTGTGACGACCCGAAACCGGAACCCGATCGGAGTCCGGGATCGGAGCCATCACTCCGGGACAGTGTACGGAAAACGGTGACTATTTTTTTTTTTAACATAAACAGATCGGTCAAATGGTAGACATTATACTTTTAAAATATTTACAGCGAAATAGAATTGAATGACAGGAAACATGCACTATCAATGAAAACCCTAGAAGAGCATAGCTTTACAGAGGGGAGAAACTACAGTGAGTAACAGAAAGCCTTTACAGGGAGAGAGAGTTCTCGGGCGTAGAAATTTTAAAACAGGTTTCAATAATGGATAACAGAACAGAAATTAGCATAAGGCTGGCGGAGGAGGAAACAGGAAACATTGGCGGAAGAGCTAGGGCGAATAGCTGACAGAAGACTTAGTTCACAGGAGCAGCGGAAGGCTTGAATGACGTCAGCCGGAAGATGCAGTTTTAAACTGAATCGGAGGAGAAATCAGTGGATGACGTCATCGGAAGAGGTAATGACGTCATCGGAAGAGGTAATGACAACAGACAGAGCCGGGTGAGATGATGATGTCAGCCGGAAGATGGATGACGTCACCGGTGGATGTAGGCAAAAACTGTAAATAGACTGGGCGGAAGATGTCGAATAAGACAAAATAGATGACGTCAACCGGAAGATGGATGACGTCAACCGGAAGATACAGACAGAACTGGAGCTGGCGGTGGATGTCGAATAGGACAAGACAGATGACGTCACCGGAAGATGTAATTACACTGGCAGAAGACTTGGGTGACGTCAACTGGAGGATGTAATTTAACAGAAGGAAACGGGCAGCGGTGGACTTGGATTTTACACTTACCGGTGGATGTGACTTTTAAAACGGGCAGCGGGCAGCGGTGGACGTGATCGGATGATATAGTTTCTAAGGTGAAACTTAACATTTTTTTAACAAGAAGTCCTAGGAACAGAAAACCTCAAACAAAAGGCATAAGGGCTTCAAACCCTCGAACCCGATTCTAAACACAGTTTTAAAACATGCATGGGAACATGACAGAAGTTAGAAAACCTAACAGAAGATCAAGAAAACAACTGCATGGATTATTCCAAAACCAGAGACAATCCATGCACAGATTATCAGAGAACATCCCAAACAAATTCCAGAATACCATAAGACCTCTTTTAACTGTCAAATACAGTACAAATAGAGGGCATAAGAGTTGTAGAACATGCTTTACAATTGACAAAAACAAAGAAGCAGATTGCGTTGACAACTCTAAAATTAGAGGCCATCCATGCACAAACGGATAAAAGATTCCAGCAATTCCAGAATGATTTCAATACATTTCAAAACATAAATACAACTGTCAAATACAGAGGTTTTAGAATACACCAACAAAACCTATACGTAAATCAGATTTCTAACAAAAATCCAGACAGAGTTTTGAAACAAAACACCAGAGTTCAGTAAAACCTACAGACATAAACTTTACTTAAAAACTGAAACCTCAGAGCAGAAACATGTCTGACTGCAACAACCACCCTGTGAGCTCGATCCACCATCTACATTAGATCATCATTTTGAGGAACAAGATCCTCGGTTTCGAGTTCAGTACCTACATCAGAGAGTTCACCTATGAGTCTAAAACTCAGTAAGACATAATCGGTATGCAGTGATGCAAAATGCTATGCATGCCGTTTTTCAGAATACAGTGACAGTACAGGGCATTTAGTTACAGTGGCAGTAGAATTAAGTGGAGCTTATAGGGGAACTGGCAAACAGTGGGGGAGGGGGAGGGTGCACTATCATGCACATTCAGGGATACAGTACAGTAAACGGTAAACAGTAACAGTTCAATGGCCAGTCCCCGTCTCACACTTAAACTGGTACATTTCAGTCGGATTTTATCTTATTAGTTTCAAACGGTGTACAGAAATCGGTTTTTGCATGAATTTTCAGGAAAACAGTGTATGTGTGATGACCCGAATGGAATCTGTACGTATGTGTACGACTGCGGGGCAAACCTCGGGTTGCGGGGTTGATGGATACCGGACTCGAGTATAGGCGAATCCCGGGTCGTAAAAGAGGGGGTCGTCACAATCCCACATCGCTTGGGGAAGTATATGGAAATGAAACATATGTAAAGGGACCCTCCCAACATAGCAAGACGCGTTTTGGAGCACAATTGGCAACGGATCCCATAAGAACTCCGAAGTTAAAAGTGCTTCGGCAAGAGCAATTCCAGGTTGGGTGACCTTCCGGGAAGTTCTCGCCAAACAAAGCCGTGAGGGGAGGATATTGGGCTGCGGCCCAATCCCCAGAGCGGACAATATCTTGCTGGGATAAGGGGTCGTTACAAATGGTATCAGAGCCTGTACCCAACCGGAAATGTGGCCAACGAGGACGTTGGGCCCCCGAGGGGGGGTGATTGTGATGACCCGAATGGAATCTGTACGTATGTGTACGACTGCGGGGCAAACCTCGGGTTGCGGGGTTGATGGATCCCGGACTCGAGTATAGGCGAATCCCGGGTCGTAAAAGAGGGGGTCGTCACAATCCCACATCGCTTGGGGAAGTATATGGAAATGAAACATATGTAAAGGGACCCTCCCAACATAGCAAGACGCGTTTTGGAGCACAATTGGCAACGGATCCCATAAGAACTCCGAAGTTAAAAGTGCTTCGGCAAGAGCAATTCCAGGTTGGGTGACCTTCCGGGAAGTTCTCGCCAAACAAAGCCGTGAGGGGAGGATATTGGGCTGCGGCCCAATCCCCAGAGCGGACAATATCTTGCTGGGATAAGGGGTCGTTACAAATGGTATCAGAGCCTGTACCCAACCGGAAATGTGGCCAACGAGGACGTTGGGCCCCCGAGGGGGGGTGATTGTGATGACCCGAATGGAATCTGTACGTATGTGTACGACTGCGGGGCAAACCTCGGGTTGCGGGGTTGATGGATCCCGGACTCGAGTATAGGCGAATCCCGGGTCGTAAAAGAGGGGGTCGTCACAATCCCACATCGCTTGGGGAAGTATATGGAAATGAAACATATGTAAAGGGACCCTCCCAACATAGCAAGACGCGTTTTGGAGCACAATTGGCAACGGATCCCATAAGAACTCCGAAGTTAAAAGTGCTTCGGCAAGAGCAATTCCAGGTTGGGTGACCTTCCGGGAAGTTCTCGCCAAACAAAGCCGTGAGGGGAGGATATTGGGCTGCGGCCCAATCCCCAGAGCGGACAATATCTTGCTGGGATAAGGGGTCGTTACAAATGGTATCAGAGCCTGTACCCAACCGGAAATGTGGCCAACGAGGACGTTGGGCCCCCGAGGGGGGGTGATTGTGATGACCCGAATGGAATCTGTACGTATGTGTACGACTGCGGGGCAAACCTCGGGTTGCGGGGTTGATGGATCCCGGACTCGAGTATAGGCGAATCCCGGGTCGTAAAAGAGGGGGTCGTCACAATCCCACATCGCTTGGGGAAGTATATGGAAATGAAACATATGTAAAGGGACCCTCCCAACATAGCAAGACGCGTTTTGGAGCACAATTGGCAACGGATCCCATAAGAACTCCGAAGTTAAAAGTGCTTCGGCAAGAGCAATTCCAGGTTGGGTGACCTTCCGGGAAGTTCTCGCCAAACAAAGCCGTGAGGGGAGGATATTGGGCTGCGGCCCAATCCCCAGAGCGGACAATATCTTGCTGGGATAAGGGGTCGTTACGACCTTCCGGGAAGTTCTCGCCAAACAAAGCCGTGAGGGGAGGATATTGGGCTGCGGCCCAATCCCCAGAGCGGACAATATCTTGCTGGGATAAGGGGTCGTTACAGTATGCATGACATTCTCAGTGCCTGAACCTATAACAGCAGACATCAGAAATAACAGGGCATATTGTGAGATAGAAAACAAACAACTAAGAACGTGAACTGAGCAGACAACACATAACAAAAACTGAACAGAAGCTATAACATTTCTACCCAAAACTACCCGACAGAACAAGAACCCTAGTACCTCTGTGATGTAGGGCCTTAAGGGCCAACCTACAGTTATGAACTTACCTGTTTGTTGCGGTGTCAGATGCTCGAATGTCCCTGGAATGCTCGGACCTATAGTATGCATGAAGAGGTATTAAATAGCTGCAAATGTTAACTAGTAAGTTGGTAGAATCTGCTCCAAACTCTTAGAAAACAAACTGGTGTGTTTTCATCCAAGAACAGTGAGTTTTCTCCAAATACCATAACCCTAAACTTCGGTAAAAACCCACATTAAACTTGTCCAAACTTGTTAGCATGAGTAGATGCTTACCTTTGACAGAAAACAGAAGGAAATCCAAGAAGATCGAAGGTGCTTCGATGGTTGCTTGTCGTTTGGGAGAGAGAATGCCGAGAAGAGGAAGAGAGAGCAGAGAAGTGAAATGAAGAAGGTTTCACGTAGGGGGAAGAACTTAACTTCTTAAACAAGCTGCCACATGTCAATCATCCATTTGATTTCTCCCACCAACCTTAATTTCTTCCTAATTTGCCCTTCCATTGGTTTTAAACTTAGTGTTATGCTTAGTTAAACATTAGTTTGGTCTCCTCTTAAACATTTCATCATTTCAACCAAAATATACATTGTATTTAAATACAATACGGGGAAACAATTACGTGGCAAAAATGCCGGGTGTTACATTCCACCCACCTTAACAGAATTTTTGTCCTCAAAATTTGCCTAAGCAAAGAGGTCTGGATATTGTGCTCTAACATCCTCTTGTCTTCCCCATGTGACCTCCTCCACATTATGATTTCGCCACAAAACTTTCACCAATGGGACCACTCGATTACGCAACACTTTTAGTGACATATCCAATATCTGTATAGGCCTTTCTTCATAGGTCAGCGTCGGCATGATATCAAAGTCCACATGCTCCACGATCTGCGTTGGATCTCGTACACATTTTCTCAGCATCGAAACATGGAAGACATTGTGGACCCCATCCATCGATGCTGGCAACTGTAGTTTATAAGCCATGTTTCCCACACGCTTCAGGATAGGAAAAGGGCCAATGAACCGTGGGCTGAGCTTTCCTTTCCTACCAAATCTCATCACGCCCTTAAAAGGCGACACCTTCAGGAATACCTTATCGCCCTCAGCGAACTCTAAGTCTCTTCTTCTATTATCCGCATAACTCTTCTGTCGACTCTGAGCAATTTTTATTCGTTGTTTGATAGCAGCTATCACCTCGGACATCTGCTGTAATATCTCACGGCCGATAAGCCTGGTTTCTCCGACCTCATCCCAACACAATGGGGATCTACACTTCCTGCCGTAGAGAGCTTCATACGGAGCCATGCCGATTGTAGCATGGTAGCTATTGTTGTAAGCAAACTCCACGAGTGGCAAATATCTACTCCAAGGAGCATGGAATTCAAGCACGCACGACCTTAGCATATCCTCAAGTATTTGGATTGTTCTTTCAGATTGTCCGTCAGTCTGTGGATGAAATGCCGTGCTGAAGTCCAATCTAGTGCCCAAGGAGCTTTGCAAGCTTTTCCAAAATCTGGAAGTGAATCTGGGATCACGGTCTGAGACGATCGATACAGGAATACCATGTAGCTTAATAATCTCATTAATATATAGCTATGCGTACTGATCCATGGAGTACGTTGTCTTTACAGGTAGAAAGTGGGCCGACTTCGTCAATCTGTCCACTATGACCCATATGCTATTGTGGCCTTTAGCTGTCCTTGGAAGGCCAACAACAAAGTCCATTGTGATATTCTCCCACTTCCATTCGGGGATCGGAAGAGGCTGAAGCGTTCCACTTGACCGTTGATGTTCAGCTTTGACCTGTTGACATATCATGCAAGACTCCACGTATTTGGCTACTTCATTCTTCATGTTCGGCCACCAGAAGTGAAGTTTTAAGTCCTGATACATCTTCGTGCTACCGGGATGTACAGAGAAAGAAGATGAGTGGGCTTCCGACAAGATGTGCTTTCGTAGCTCCTCGTCTTTCGGAATATACCATCTATTTTTGAACTTCAGAATTCCATCTCCCGAATAACTGAAATCGGAAGAAGTCATTGGTACTTTGCTCACCATATCAGCCATCTCCTTTGAACTAGTCTTCTGGGCTTCCTTAATTCGATCCAGGACGGAGGGTCGTAGTGTTAAGTCTGCTAGTATGGCCGATAGCCCAGAAACTACCTCCATATCGAACTTCTGTATCTCCGTCCTCAAAGGCATTGATACGGCCGACATAGCTGGTTGTACAATAGCTGGCATCCTGCTTAGCGCATCGGCCACCACATTAGCTTTACCCGGGTGGTATTTAATCTCAACATCGTAGTCCTTTACAAATTCTAACCACCGCCTCTGTCTCATATTCAACTCCTTCTGAGTAAAGAGGTACTTCAAACTCTTGTGATCAGATAACACCTCACATGACTGTCCATAAAGGTGGTGTCTCCATACTTTCAACGCAAATACAACTGCCGCTAACTCAAGGTCGTGAGTAGGGGTTTTCTTCATGGCTCTTCAATTGTCTGGATGCGTATGCTACCACTTTCCCTTCTTGCATCAATACGCATCCCAAGCCAATTTTCGACGCATCACAATATACGCTGAACTTGCCGTCTTCAACTGGCAATACTAACAGAGGAGCAGTGGTTAATTTCTGCTTAAGTGTCTGAAAACTCATTTCACAAGCTTCAGACCACTTGAACTTGATGTCCTTCCTCGTTAAGCTGGTCATAGGTTTTGCTATCACAAAAAATCCCTTGATGAATTTCCTGTAATAACCAGCTAGTCCGATAAAGCTTCGTACTTCGCTGGCATTCCTTGATTTTGGCCAATCTTTCACGGCCTGAATCTTGACCGGGTCCACCGAAACTCCTTCTGCAGACACCACGTGGCCTAGAAATTAATCATGCTCAACCAGAATTCACACTTTGATAGTTTGGCAAATAATTGATGCTGTTTTAGAGTTGACAGCACAATAGCCAAGTGTTCCTCATGCTCGGCCTCACTCTTGGAGTAAACCAGGATGTCGTCGATGAAAACAATCACAAACTTGTCTAATACATCCTGGAATATCCTGTTCATCAGGTCCATAAACGCCGCCGGAGCATTAGTTAACCCGAACGACATCACTAAGAACTCGTAATGCCCGTACCGGGTCCTGAAGGCGGTCTTTGGAATATCCTCAGCCCTGACTTTCAACTGGTAATAACCTGAGCATAAGTCGATCTTTGAGAATACCTGAGCCCCCTGTAACTGATCAAACAAATCATCGATTCTTGGCAACGGGTACTTATTCTTGATAGTCAACTTGTTCAGCTCACGGTAGTCAATACACATCCGTAAAGTCCCATCTTTCTTCTTGACAAACAAGACGGGAGCACCCCACGGAGAGAAACTAGGGCGTACAAAACCCTTGTCCACCAATTCCTTTAGCTGAGCCTTCAACTCCCTTAGCTCAATCGGTGCCATACGGTAAGGATTCTTCGATACCGGTTCAGCACCAGGATATACATCGATTTCGAACTCGATCTCACGATCAGGCGGCAATCCCGGTAGGTCATCTAGGAAAACCTCTGGGAAGTTTCGAACCACCGGAATATTTTGAAGTTCAACTACACCTTGCCTCTGAACATCTATTACGTGGACAAGAAATCGGACACATCCTGACCTCATCAGCTGTTGAGCTTTCAAGGTGGATATAACAGGCATACTATGTTTCTTTGGTATTGCCTGATAGGAGAACTCTACTTCGTTCGGGAGTTTAAAAGTCACGAGCCCGGACCTACAGTCGATGGTGGCATGATGTCTAAACAGCCAGTCCATCCCCAGAATCACTTCATACCCTTTCATACCGATGACGATAAGATTGGCATACAAATTCTGGTCTCCAACTGACACTATATCACCCCGCACTGTCTGCTCGGAGTGCATAAACTCTCCGGACGGTAGCATGACACTGTAGGGCTGATCTGACGGTGCAATACACAAGTTCTCCCTACCCGCAAAGTCCATGGCCACAAATGAATGAGTGGCCCCCGTGTCTAACAAAGTATATGCAGGTATGTTACACACCAAAATTGTACCTGTAATTGCTGTGTGCAGATCAGCATCATCAACGTCCTCCATCATTGCAAAGACTCTTGGCACGGCCTGATTTTGTCTCGTGTCGGGTATCGGGCAATCCCGAACATGATGGCCTCCTTTGCCACATCGGAAACAAGCACCAGTAATAAGCCTGCATTCGCCCTGGTGGCTTCTTTGGCACCGTGGACATATAGTGAGCTGAGGAGCTCCCATCGGCCTCTTTCCTTTGTCTGGGTAAGTGATGGTCTCATTGGGCCTCTTAATGCCCCTGTTTTGTTGCTGCTGAGATTGAAAATTTTGGCTTCTTTGCTGTTGTTGTTGAGGAACATTTCTAATAATCCCTCTTGGTGGATCTCTTTGCTTCTGGGACTTCATTTCCAAAGCTTTTAACTGGTAAGCCTTGGCCACCACCTTCGTATATGGGGCCTCATCGAATCCCCCGTATGAAATTCCTCGTAAGAGGTCCAACTTCAAACCCTAGATAAATTGGTGCACCTTGTTTTCATCAGTGGCCACCAAATGAGGTGCATAGCGAGATAAGGATTCAAACTTCTGAACATATTCGGCCACCGATCCATACTGTCGCAGCTGAGAGAACTCAAGTAACTTCTCCTTCCTCACTCCTCGGTCAAAGTACTTCTCGTAGAAGATTTTCGTGAATCCTTCCCAGCTTAATGCCATTGTAGTCGACTGTACCGTGTCCCACCAAAATCCAGCACTTTCGGTGAGATAAAATGTGGCACAAATAACTTTCTTGTTGTCTTCTACTTCTGCATAACTGAACATCTTCTCCATTGTTCGAATCCAGGTTTCAGCACGGGTCGGATCTGTAGACAGTCCATCAAATGAGGGTGGCTGAAGTCGCCGGAATCTGTCTCCACTGTTGTCATGTGAAGCATTCCCGTTGTTGTTATTCCCGTTATCCTCCCTGGCCATCATGCGTTCCACCATACGGGACTGTACTTCTACCAGCTCGGTTAGTCGGTCAATGGCGTGAGAGCTTTCGCTTGACTCTTCCTGATGTCCTCTCACCATTTCTAAGAAATCCTATAAACAGAATAACCTAACTTAATAAACAGAACTTTGATAGGAAACACTTACAGTTGGTGGAGCGATCTCACGTGGCGGGTTGCGCAGTCAGACATTTCACAGAATCGGTTTTAAAACCTTGTCTCTCTGATACCACAACTATGACGACCCGAAACCGGAACCCGATCGGAGTCCGGGATCGGAGCCATCACTCCGGGACAGTGTACGGAAAACGGTGACTATTTTTTTTTTTAACATAAACAGATCGGTCAAACGGTAGACATTATACTTTTAAAATATTTACAGCGAAATAGAATTGAATGACAGGAAACATGCACTATCAATGAAAACCCTAGAAGAGCATAGCTTTACAGAGGGGAGAAACTACAGTGAGTAACAGAAAGCCTTTATAGGGAGAGAGAGTTCTCGGGCGTAGAAATTTAAAACAGGTTTCAATAATGGATAACAGAACAGAAATTAGCATAAGGCTGGCGGAGGAGGAAACAGGAAACGTTGACGGAAGAGCTAGGGCGAATAGCTGACAGAAGACTTAGTTTAGAGGAGCAGCGGAAGGCTTGAATGACGTCAGTCGGAAGATGCAGTTTTAAACTGAATCGGAGGAGAAATCAGTGGATGACGTCATCAGAAGAGGTAATGACATCATCGGAAGAGGTAATGACAACAGACAGAGCCGGGTGAGATGATGACGTCAGCCGGAAGATGGATGACGTCACCGGTGGATGTAGGCAAAAACTGTAAATAGACTGGGCGGAAGATGTCGAATAAGACAAAATAGATGACGTCAACCGGAAGATGGATGACGTCAACCGGAAGATACAGACAGAACTGGAGCTGGCGGTGGATGTCGAATAGGACAAGACAGATGACGTCACCGGAAGATGTAATTACACTGGCGGAAGACTTGGGTGACGTCAACCGGAGGATGTAATTTAACAGAAGGAAACGGGCAGTGGTGGACTTGGATTTTACACTTACCGGTGGATGTGACTTTTAAAACGGGCAGCGGGCAGCGGGCAGCGGTGGACGTGATCGGATGATATAGTTTCTAAGGTGAAACTTAACAATTTTTTAACAGGAAGTCCTAGGAACAGAAAACCTCAAACAGAAGGCATAAGGGCTTCAAACCCTTAAACCCGATTCTAAACACAGTTTTAAAACATGCATGGGAACATGACAGAAGTTAGAAAACCTAACAGAAGATCAAGAAAACAACTGCATGGATTATTCCAAAACCAGAGACAATCCATGCACAGATTATCAGAGAACATCCCAAACAAATTCCAGAATACCACAAGACCTCTTTTAACTATCAAATACAGTACAAATAGAGGGCATAAGAGTTGTAGAACATGCTTTACAATTGACAGAAACAAAGAAGCAGATTGCGTGGACAGCTCTAAAATTAGAGGCCATCCATGCACAAACGGATAAAAGATTCCAGCAGTTCCAGAATGATTTCAATACATTTCAAAACATAAATACAACTGTCAAATACAGAGGTTTTAGAATACACCAACAAAACCTACACGTAAATCAGATTTCTAACAAAAATCCGGACAGAGTTTTGAAACAAAACACCAGAGTTCAGTAAAACCTACAGACATAAACTTTACTTAAAAACTGAAACCTCAGAGCAGAAACATGTCTGACTGCAACAACCACCCTGTGAGCTCGATCCACCATCTACATTAGATCATCATTTTGAGGAACAAGATCCTCGGTTTTGGGTTCAGTACCTACATCAGAGAGTTCACCTATGAGTCTAAAACTCAGTAAGACATAATCGGTATACAGTGATGCAAAATGCTATGCATGCCGTTTTTCAGAATACAGTGACAGTACAGAGCATTTAGTTACAGTGGCAGTAGAATTAAGTGGAGCTTATAGGGGAACTGGCAAACAGTGGGGGAGGGGGAGGGTGTACTATCAGGCACATTCAGGGATACAGTACAGTAAACGGTAAACAGTAACAGTTCAATGGCCAGTCCCCGTCTCACACTTAACCTGGTACATTTCAGTCGGATTTTATCTTATTAGTTTCAAACGGTGTACAGAAATCGATTTTTGCATGAATTTTCAGGAAAACAGTGTATGCATGACATTCTCAGTGCCTGAACCTATAACAGCAGACATCAGAAATAACAGGGCATATTGTGAGATAGAAAACAAACAACTAAGAACTTGAACTGAGCAGACAACACATAACACAAACTGAACAGAAGCTATAACATTTCTACCCAAAACTACCCGACAGAACAGGAACCCTAGTACCTCTGTGATGTAGGGCCTTGAGGGCCAACCTACAGTTATGAACTTACCTGTTTGCTGTGGTGTCAAATGCTCGAATGTCCCTGGAATGCTCGGACCTATAGTATGCATGAAGAGGTATTAAATAGCTGCAAATGTTAACTAGTAAGTTGGTAGAATCTGCTCCAAACTCTTAGAAAACAAACTGGTGTGTTTTCATCCAAGAACAGTGAGTTTTCTCCAAATACCATAACCCTAAACTTCGGTAAAAACCCACATTAAACTTGTCCAAACTTGTTAGCATGAGTAGATGCTTACCTTTGACAGAAAACAGAAGGAAATCCAAGAAGATCGAAGGTGCTTCGATGGTTGCTTGTCGTTTGGGAGAGAGAATGCCGAGAAGAGGAAGAGAGAGCAGAGAAGTGAAATGAAGAAGGTTTCACGTAGGGGGAAGAACTTAACTTCTTCAACAAGCTGCCACATGTCAATCATCCATTTGATTTCTCCCACCAACCTTAATTTCTTCCTAATTTGCCCTTCCATTGGTTTTAAACTTAGTGTTATGCTTAGTTAAACATTAGTTTGGTCTCCTCTTAAACATTTCATCATTTCAACCAAAATATACATTGTATTTAAATACAATACGGGGAAACAATTACGTGGCAAAAATGCCGGGTGTTACATTTTGAAACTTACATCATTGATGTTTTTTTACTTGGTTTTTTCAAATATGTTCTATATTTACATACTCATACATTTGTTTTCTCACTTCAATGGTTAATATGAAGTTTTATTCATATTGTATTTAATCGGCTTACCACAATAACTCTCTCTTTTTAGGTCTTAGTCAGGGTGACCATTAAATGCCGATGAATGAGTCACCTCGACATTTATTATCGTAGTTTTATTGTATTTGGAGAGTTTTTTTTCTGCATTTAGATTGTTGATAGATATTTATTTATATCAAACCTTTATTTTAGTTTATTTTTGTACATTTATGGTATTTTTATTATCACATTATCTTAACGTTACTATTAGACTTATGAGTTAATCCAATTTCTTTCGGCTTTGGATTTCAATCAATTTATAAGACTTGCATTGCAACCTTAGATAAATTCACGATAAGAGTTAGGCGAGAAAGATTCAGATTAATCAATTCAATAAATAATATGAAATGTCGTTGATGTGACTATTTTTTTTATCTATCTTGTTACTATTTTTTTAGCAGGCAAATATTTTTAAGTTGATCAACTTTAGTTATTAACTTAAATTGTAATTTGAAGAGTCCAAAAATGATTAATGCGACAAAAGAAATTAAATAGTATTAGATTAATTAGGAGATAAGTAAGCAAAGATAGATTGATTAGATGATGACCAAAACCTAAAAGATATGTCAAGACCTGAAAGGAAGTTGTGATATAAATGAATAATAATCTGACCCTTGAGAGAATGTAATCATCCAACACTCAGATAAAATTAGATGGCTCACAACCAAAGATTTAGATACCAATTATTTATCAAAGAAACCAAATCCAAGAAAAGTTGAATTAATACAAAGATCCAATGGTGACCTCAAGATAATGGATTAATATAATCCACATTAAATTATCAGTGCAATAAATGAAAATTCACCATGATATGATAAGTTTCAAATAACAAAATTCCAAAATAAAATAAGTATACAACAAGTCCTACCAAAGATAGTACTCAAAAGAAGAAAATAAAATTAAGGAAAATGTAGATCATTTGCACTATAAAAACTTCATGTACTTCTGTCTTGACCTGAAAAGAGGTTAGGTATTTGTGTGACTGAACAATACTCAATAGATATTTCTAATTGTTATGTCACTTGTTTTAAAAATATAGGTGTATATGCAACGAGGATAACAGGGTAAATAATGACCAAAATACCCCTAAACTTAAATT
This sequence comes from Begonia masoniana, assembly GCA_022432975.1. Lineage (NCBI taxonomy): Eukaryota > Viridiplantae > Streptophyta > Magnoliopsida > Cucurbitales > Begoniaceae > Begonia > Begonia masoniana. The sequence goes on from CM039513.1 coordinate 36,166,902, forward strand.
AAGTTTCATAACTCAACAATCTCTCACTTGGAGACTAATCTTATCATCTCTTCATCTGTAGCAGCTTCATTTCAATGTCTCATCCTAGAAGTCCGACTGAAGTTGCACACAACTTCAGCTTCTCACTCGTCATAGCTTTCGTCAACATATCATCTGGATTCTGACTCTCTGCGATCTTCTCAAGCGCTAATACTCCATCTTCTAAGGCGGATCTGATGAAATGATAACGCACCTGTATATGCTTTGTCTTGCCATGATAAACCGGTTCTTTGCCAAATGGATGACACTTTGGCTGTCACAATGTGATACACTCCCTTCGTAGTTTTGGTCTAACTCGCGTAAAAAAGGCTGCAACCACATCATTTCCTTTGCGGCTTCTGTCACTGCAATATACTCGGCTTCACAACTAGAAAGAGCGACGACATCTAGAAGTCTAGAAAACCCAACTGATTGCAGTACCACCCAAGGTGTAGACACACCCAGTTCTGCTCTTACTACTGTCAATATCACCAACATTATCAGCATCAACGCATCCATCTAGACCCAAGTTAGATTTTCGAAAACATAAAGCGAAATTTGAACTTCCCTTCAAGTATTGCAAGATCCATTTTACACTTTCCCAATGTTTCCTTCTTGGATTACTCATAAACCTGCTAACAACTCCCACTGCATGTGTAATGTTTGGTCGTGTTCAAACCATCTCGTACATAAGATTACCAACAGCAGAGGCATATGGAACAGTAGCCATGTAGTCCTTCTCTTCATCGGTTGAGGGTGACTGATCTTTGGATACTCTGAAATGACTAGCCAACGGTGTAATGACTGGCTTAGCATCGTGCATCTTGAACCTACTAAGAACCTTCTTTACGTACTCTTCTTGTGAGAGTTTGAGAACCTCCTTATCCCTGAAGATCCTCATCCCAAGGATTTGTTTTGCAGCACCCAAATTCTTCATTGCAAACTCTTTAGATAACTTCCTCTTCAGTCTGTCAATCTCATGCAAGCTTGCTCCAGCAATCAACATATCATCAACGTAAAGGAGCAAAATAATGTAGGAATTATCAAAGTTTTTGATGCAGCAGCAGTGATCGGCTTCACATCTCACAAAGTTGTTACTCTTCATGAAGCTGTCGAACCTTCTGTACCATTGCCTTGGAGCCTAATTCAAACCGTACAAGCTCTTCTGAAACTTACACACAAGTTCCACTTTATCTTTCATCTCAAAACCTTGTGGTTGCTGCATGTAGATCTCTTCATCTAAATCACCGTGAAGAAAAACAATTTTCACGTCCATCTGCTGAAAATGAAGATATTCTTTCACAACCAAACCCCAGACAGTTCTGATCGTCGTCAATTTCACCACTGGTGAGAAAATCTCGGTGTAGTCAATACCTTCCTTTTGTTGGAACCTAGCCCTGTACCGCTTGCTCCCATCATGTTCATCTTTAATTCGGTAAACCCACTTGTTATGCATTGCTTTCTTACCCTTTGGCAACTCAGCCAATTGCCAAGTTTGATTTGATTTCAAGGAGTCCATCTCATCTTTCATGGCTGCCTCCCACTTAATCGAATCATCAGACTGTGCTGCTTCTTCATAACATTATGGTTCGCCTGCGTCGGTCAGCAGATGTAGCACCCGGTTCCATTAAACCCAATTTAATTCGTCAAATTAAGATGTGCAAATATGGATTAGGTTAATGAATAGATATGCAAGGGCACTATGGTAAATTAAAAACTTATTAGTGGATAACCTATTTAAAAAGAATTTATTGAGCTTAGCCGCCACCATTCATTCTTGCTCTCGGTTTTCAGCTCAAACCAGCAGACTTCCCAGGCGATTTCCTTCCCCGAATCCGTTCGCCGAGCTAGGTAAGTTTCTACCTCGATTTTTCTGACTTAGTAACTAAGGAAGATTGTATGGGGAAGTGTTAGATATGTATTTTGGGAACTCATCAGGAAAGTGAGTAGATACAGGTTTAGCATAGAATCAGTAATGCTTGGCGATCAGAACTCCCAACTATTCCCTTAGGTTTTCTAAATGCCTTAGAATGAGGTTTAGTACAGGTTGACTTAATGTTCTGTTTATGTTCTAGGTGAGAAAGATCCCGAAGAAGCTCCTAACCGAGCACTCGCCAAGAATCCAGGTAAGTAGAGTTTGTTTGTGCCTTCGGGCCTACATCACAAAACAGTAGGATTTATGTATGTTTTGTATGTTTATTTTCCAGTTGTCATGCATCATGTTTTTGAAAGGTTACGAAAATGAATTTACATGAAACGCATGGTAAGTGCGAGCAGGATGATCAGAACAACTGTTAAGGGGGATTAATCCGCCCCTTAACTGAGAACAGAGGATTGAGGTTTTGGGAAAAGTGATCCACTTCCCAATCCTACAGGGGGATCAAACCAGTTAAACTGTTAAGGGAATTAATCCGCCCCTTAATTGAGATCAGAGGATGTATGCTTTGGGGAATGACTGATCCACTTTCCCATCGTACAGAGGGATCAACAGAGAACGAATTTGAATACAACTGAGATGAGAAAGTAGAGACCGCATGTTTAGGGAAATTATTGCTTCATTGATCCATTTCATTCATAGCTCTACTTGCTTAGCATTAGGCTAATAGATGAGTTTTGTGATGTAAGTGAAGAAGCTACTGAGGGTATGTTTACCGACCAACATGAGGAATAGGCTGGTTGGAGGAGCATTTTCAGGCATCGGTTTGGTCATCTGTTGAGGCGGTTTAATCCATGGCTGCAGGTGTTGAGTTGGGAGTAACTAGTTCAGTATAGACGTTTCCTTTTCTGAAAATTTTATGATAGTAGTGTCTTTCAAAACTTTGAATACATTCTGAGAATCTTTGATATTAGTGTTCTGTTGGGTTTTGAAAGTACTGTTTTCTACTGGATTTGAGTGATACAATGATTTGATCTGTCTCTGATTGGTCTTAGTAAAATGCTTTAATCCTTGATAGCCAGAGCTTTCTTGGAATACAGCAGAATTGCTGTTCTGAAGTCTATCGGCAGATGTTGGATGAAGGAGACGTCCGGCTGACGTCATCGGCAGGTGCAAGTTGCAAAACCTGTAGTTCTGCTATCGGCAGATGTAGCATATATTTTAATCTTATCGGAAGGAGTCGTAATGTCGTTGTCAATGAATGTCGCGTGCTTGTCTATCGGCAGATGGAACAACTGAGCTGAGAAAGTAGAGACCGCATGTTTAGGGAAATTATTGCTTCATTGATCATTTCATTCATAGCTCTACTTGCTTAGCATTAGGCTAATAGATGAGTTTTGTGATGTAAGTGAAGAAGCTACTGAGGGTATGTTTACCGACCAATGGAGGAGGCATTTTCAGGCATCGGTTTGGTCATCTGTTGAGGCGGTTTAATCCATGGCTGCAGGTGTTGAGTTGGGAGTAACTAGTTCAGTATAGACGTTTCCTTTTCTGAAAATTTTATGATAGTAGTGTCTTTCAAAACTTTGAATACATTCTGAGAATCTTTGATATTAGTGTTCTGTTGGGTTTTTGAAAGTACTGTTTTCTACTGGATTTGAGTGATACAATGATTTGATCTGTCTCTGATTGGTCTTAGTAAAATGCTTTAATCCTTGATAGCCAGAGCTTTCTTGGAATACAGCAGAATTGCTGTTCTGAAGTCTATCGGCAGATGTTGGATGCAGGAGACGAAGTTATGCTGACTCCATCGGCAGATGAAGTTATGTTGACTCCATCGGCAGATGAAGTTATGTTGACTCCACCGGCAGATGAAGTTATGTTGACTTCATCGGCAGATGTAGTTGTGTTGGCTTGTCGGTAGATGGTGGTGCGTTGTTTGTACACGTCATCGGTAGAAACCTCCTATTTCTAATTCTGCTTCTTCCGTTGACTTTGTCGTCGGCAGATGTGTTCGACTTCGGCAACTTCACGGGCATTCCGCGTTTTTTTTAAGCTTTACGTCTTTTGGCCAATTACTCATAACACTTCCAACAGTCATTTTAAAATGTTTTCACAGGTTACTTAACTTCATTGATGTTCAATTGATTTTCCGCTGCAAGTTTTTAAATATATTTAGATTTAGAAAAAGTCAAATTTTGGTTGTCGAGTGAAATTTTAAATTTAGCATCAAGACGTCATGGTTCGGTTCAGCGTTATGAGTAGCAAACCGGGTTCAGATAACTCGGGGCGTTCACAGCAGAATGTAATTAAGAGACGGAGACCATCTCTGGACTGGTTTGCTGATTCTAGACGATCTTCTCAATTATGTAATAGGCGTTTGCGGATTTACCTCTAGAGCCACATTCTCATCAACTTCTTCTTCAACAACACCCCGATTTTCTTCAGCAGTCGGACTATTATCAACGGAAAAATCTCTCAAGTTTACCACAGTTGACTCTTTCAATATAGAACTCCCACTGTCAGAAGTCTTACCAACAGCATTTTTATAAAGGACCTGTTCGTTGAAGATGACGTTCATGCTGCGAATGATTTTCCGATTTTGATTATCCCAAAAACGATAACCAAACTCGGCATCACCATAACCAATAAGAAAACACTTATTAGATTTCGAATCAAGCTTGCTTCTATCAGAATCATCAATATGAACATATGATAAGCAACCAAACATTTTCAGAAAAGAAAAGTTTACCTTTTTACCGCTTCAAACTTCTTTTGAAATCTAGAGGTACAGAGGGTCCTTTGTTGATCAGGTAGGCTGCTGTGCTGACTGTATCTGCCCAAAAGGTTTTATGCAGACCGGCGTGCAATGTCATACTCCTTGTACGTTCATTCAACATTCTGTTCATCCTTTCAGCTACTCCATTCTCTTGAGGTGTTTGAGGAATAGTCTTCTGCATTTTGATCCCTTTCATAGCACAACACTCTTTGAAATCTGCATTGATGTACTCACCTCCGTTGTCGGACGTCAAACACTTCACTTTCATATTCGTTTCATTCTCAACCAAAGTCTTCCACTTGTTGAAAACACTAAATACATCAAACTTGTTTTTCATGAAGTAGATCCAAACATTTCTTGTTGAATCATCTATGAACATCATATAGTAGTATGATCCACCAAGAGAAGAAACGGGTGTGAGTCCCCACACGTCAGCGTGCACCAATTCCAATTTTTTCTTCTTCAGATCCTTCCCAACCTTTAGGAAACTAACATGTTTCTGTTTCTCAAAAATGCAACTTTCACATAGCTGATCTTCAACAGACTTCAACTCCGGAATCTGACCACTCTTGACAAGAAGTTTCATTCCTTTCTCGCTCATGTGGCCCAACCTACAATGCCACAACTCTGTGTTCTTCGAGCTATCAACAACGACAACTGTGTCTCTACATGTAGAAGTCATGTATAAGGTTCCTATTTTCTAACCTCGAGCGACGACCATCGCTCCTTTAGTAACCTTCCAAGTACTGGTTCCGAAACTGACATTATGACCTTCACTATCAAGTTGTCCAACTGAAATCAGATTTCGCATCAACTCTGGCACGTGTCTCACTTTACTGATCTTTCAAACAGAACTATTTGCCATCTTCAGTTTGATGTCACTGATGCCCACAATATCCAGTGGCTCACCATCTGCAGGGTAGACCTTCCCATAGTTTCCAACCATATAATTCTCAATTAATTCCTTGTGTGTGGTGGTGTGAAACGACGCTCCCGAGTCCAAAACCCATGAGTTTATCGGGCTGTCAACTGAAAGAAGCAATGCATCAGTGATGTCTACCGTTACTATATTTGCCCATCACCTTTGTCATTTCCCTTATTCTTCGTTGCTCTACAATCTTTCTTCATGTGACCATGTTTGCCACAATTTCAGCACTCAAGTGTTCGCCGGGACTTAGACTGACGCATTCCATTTTTCGACTTGGATCTAGATCTGCCCCTACCCCGGTTGGAGTTTCTCTCATTGTTTCTTCCTCTGTTTTCAACATTGAGAGATGATCTTTTTGATGTTTCACTAGAATCAATCTTACAAACTTCCTTGGCAAGAATATGATCCCTCACATTGGCGAATACCAATTTTGTACTTCTGACTGAATTACTAACTGCTGCCCTCATAGGCTCTCAGCTATTCGATAGAGATGCCAACAAAATTAGGGCACGAACCTCATCCCCAAAATCAATATCCACAGATAGCAATTGATCACAATCGTATTGAATTCATTCAAATGTGTTGCGACAGAAGTACCATCAATCATCTTCACATTAAAAAGCTTCTTCATAAGTAATATCTTATTGTTCGCGGAGGGTTTCTCGAACATATTAGATAGAGCCTTCATCAGACTCGCGGTGGTCTTCTCCTTCGCCACGTTGTGAGAAACGCTTTTGGCTAGCGTCAATCGGACGACTCCCAAAACCTGTCTATCAAGGAGATTCCATTCACTATCTTCCATCTTCTTTGGTTTCGCACTTAAAGGAAGATGAAGTTTCTTTCTGTACAAGTAATCCTCAATTTGCATTCTCTAGCACGCAAAATCTGTCTCATCAAATTTTTTAATACCGTGTCCTATACTATCATTGCCTGACATTGTTATCACAAATCAATGCCTCAAAACAGATATTCAAACCCAAAAATTGATCCTTTTTAAAATCAGAATAAATCCTCCAAAATATTTTGAATAAATCTATCCAAATTTAATAACAAAAATTCCACCCAAAAACAGTTTCTTGAAAATTTTCAGAGCATATCTAAAATCCCAACAAAATTACCAATAATCAACAGTATTGTCCAAAACTAATATTTCTAGTTTCATAATATGGAATCGCAGCAAAGAGTCTTTGAAAGTTTCACTCTTTGCAAAATTCACAAATTTCAGAGAACCGAGGTCGACTAGGCGGCGGTGCACAGTGGAGAAATTCTCTGCACAACGAACGATAGCCGAGGGGCTAAATCGCAGAGTTCTGCGTGCTAAGGATCAAAAGAAGATCGAACGGCGATAATGGTCAGCGATGGCGCAGTTCTGGTCCATGCGGTGATGGCAAAATGGTGGCAGATGGCAGTTTCTCTCTTCGCGCGGCGGTTTGTGGCGCCGATCGGCCTCTATTTGTTGCTGTTCTTTGCTGGTGAAGAAGAACCGGAGTTTTCCTTCTCTTTTCTTTAGAGCAAGAACAGTACAAATTTTTTCTTTTTGTTTTCCTTCAAAATTTCTTCTTCAAATAAATATTTGCAAATTTCAATCACCGAAATTGCAAACTTGAAAAAATCGTTTGATACCTTCAAAAAATCAAACCATAATTTTCAAAAACCGCTTCAACCTGAAGCTCTGATACCAGTTGTTAGGATTAGACGCTCTAATCTACCTGTAACAAACGATCGAGAAATCGAAAAAGAAATAACACACATATTTATAGTGGTTCACTCTTGTTGTGAGAGCTACATCCACTAACCGCTGACAGATTTCACTAAGATAAAAAACGAGTTACAAAAGTTTTGCCTCACATTCTCAGTTACTCTCGCTATCACTCGATAACCTAAATACGTCTTTATATACCAGACGATTTAGGGTTACAGAATAACAGGGTAAATAATGACCAAAATACCCCCAAACCTAAATTAGGCTCCATAACTCAACAATTAGGTTGTGAAGAACCCTAGCTTTGATGTTCAGATTCTTCGATCTCGGCTTCACGAACGCTGCAATGCCCGAATTGCAGTGGATTTGCCTAAGGAACTCTAGTCCCTCTGTTGTTCTAGCAAAATCACACTCTTGTGAAGCATGACAATATCTCTCTACATCTTCTACGGCAAATATGAGCAATTCGTTGATAAGAGCTGGAGATACGACAATATCTATACCGAATAGGTACGTCTTCGAGCAGCCTGACCTCTCGGTAGTGCACAATTTCTCATTAAATAAGCGAACAATTTTGTCACCACTCATGTCGTACATCCTGTGCAAGGAGATGACGTCAAACATCTCCTTGATATCCAAAGACTCCCAACCACTAAAGTTGATAGTTTTCCCATAAATAATCGAGCGGATTCTTGTATCTCGCTCGAACTACTCTTGACACCTCTGGTTACGAAATTCCATGGACAAATAACTAGGAGGCGATTACGGCATTTGATCCGGTGCCTGGTTTGATGAGCCAACTTTTGCCATCCAAGAATCCTTTCGACCATGAAACATTCTTGGGGGGCCATTTTCGGGTTCGAGGGTTTTTTTGGATTTTCTGATTTTCAGGTTTTTTGGGATTTTCGACGAGAAAACAAATCAGATTTGGGATTTTCTCAAAAAAATGAGGGTTTTTTGCCATTTATAGCTCGGGATTAGGGTTTTGCCTCGGTTTTGGGATTGCCTCGAATATTTTTTTCAGATTTTTGGCGAAAAAACAACTCGGTTTTGGGATTTTCAAAAAAAAAAAAATTAAGCATTTTGGCTCGATTTTGAGATTTCTTCGAAGGTTTTTTTGCAGATTTCGACAAAAAACGGTAGGATCTGAGAATATTGGGGTAAAATACTCAGATCTGAGGATTTGGATGAGAGAAAAATTGATTTGCTGAAGAAAAATTGTCCAAATGGGGCTGTCGGCTTTTATCCTAACACAGATCTGTCCCCCGTTTGAGGGTGAACACCCCCCGCGTGTTCTTCAAACGGGGACCATTCTAGCGGGGGGGCCATCACCCCCCGTTCTCCACGTGCGTTGCAAGGGGAGAACTGTAACACCCAGAATTTTCTTGTCTTGTAATTGTCAAGTCTTATGACAATGTACGAGTCGTTACAAGAACTCCTCGACAAAACGAGGGACCATTCTAAAAGGAACGGTCTCCCGTTCTTTGTGTAAAATGCAGATAAAATGATTTTAACCCTAGTTTTTATAAAATATATGATTATTTGGTGAATTTGGATTTTAGTGTAAAGTGAAACTTGCACATAAAGTTAAATTTTTCTTAAAAATTAATTGCGCAAAAGAATGTGAAATGAATTAATTATGATTTAATTATCTAAGTCATATCTATAAGCATTCGCATATACACATAATAGATTTTTTACATAAAGATGTATGACACATAATAAAACATTAATAAAAAATATTTAGAGTTTATTGTTAACACATAAAGCATGAGTCTTGTGATTATGAGAGTTAACCTAAGTAATGGAAATTGAAGTGACCGTTTTGAGAACTAATCACATATGGTGATATACATTATTAGACAATATATATTAAATATTAGACATTAAATAAAATGTCTAATGGATGTGAGTACACATGAGTGCTAACCAATGTACAATTGTCGCATGTGGATAAGAAACAATTATAAGATAAAAATAATAAATCTTATAATGAGTTGAGAAAATAAATAATACATATTTTTAGAGAATTATAAGGTTAAGAAGATATTAACCTTAATAATAAAATATTAATATAAATATTTGTAAATAGTTATAGTAAAGTTTAACTTACTGTGCTTTATAAAAGCTCATTATCTGGACCCTTTTTATTTCAAATTTTGGATTCAAGAGCTCTCCATATAAAGGAAAAGCTCAATGGTTTGATGAGCTGAGCACATCATAAGAGTAGAGTTATTAATTACGTTTTGTTTAGAATATATGAAAGTAAATTGAATTTTGTATTAAGTCTTGTATATAACGAGATTTGTGTATAATTTATGGGTTGGAATTTAGATCTTTTATTGTGGCCATTATGTATGTATGTGTGATTAGTTTTCATGGTTTTCAACTAATTATATTAAATTGTGTTATTCCTACTTCGGAAATCCAGTAATTGTGGAGTAGTCTCTAACATTATCGGCCTTGAAAATGTCTAAAATGATGCAAAGATATTGGTGTACATTGGTTGACCAGACTGTAGAAGCAGTCAATTGCAGACACGCTTGAACCTCGATCTAGACAGTCTCCAGCCACAAATTTGGCAAAAACAATCTTTCATATTCACCGATTCCTGCCTCCAACTGGATTTAAAGCATGCACAAAATCATTATATGTCTAGATTTGCTGATATAACTAAAAAAAAAGATCTCGAGTCTCGATCTTTAAAATATTAGAGTTCTAACGAAGACAAAGAAACACTACGAAAATTAAAAACATAGTTGGATACAAGATATCCTTGAAGACCATTGATAATAAACGAAGAAACAATATTCTTAACAAGAAGCTCAAGCTATTGAAAAGAAAATCATGCACATTTATGCATTAGTGCCATAAATCTAAACACATGGCATCACAATACCTAAGTCAATTTGGGTCTCAACTCGAGGGCTTGCTGGTTGAGCTCTTGCCTTCACAACACTGTGGTACTAAGTGTTGGGATATCCCACATCGGTTGTGGAAGGAGTTGGTGATCAGTTTATAAGTGTGAGGGAAAGCCTCATCTCTTGAGTTAACTCTTAGGATTGAGAAGGCCCAAGATCACCTAACATTGGTATCAGACCCAGTTTTACAACAAATCTCAGTCCACCGGGAGAAACTGGGTTGTCATCTCTCCTACCCAAGGCCCGATGTATGAAGGGAGAGATTGTTGAGATATCCCACATCGGTTGTGGAAGTGATTTGTGATTAGTTTATAAGTGTGAGGGAAAGCCTAATCTCTTGAGCTAGCTTTTGAGATTGAGAAGGTCCAAGATCACCTAACACTAAGGTGGCATTCAATGTCATAGTAAGGAATGATAACAATGCCACATATTTGAGGTCGTGGCGCATATTTAATAATTTTCAAAAACAAAAATGCATTTCCAATGAAATTCATTTAAGTTTTTTACATATCTAAAATTTTCTATTGTTAGACTCTTCAGCGACCTTCACAGGTTCTCTATTGTAGTCATTCGTTGGCCCATCTCTAATGTATGGTGAGCGATAACCAAGAATCCAAGTTGGGTTCTTCCCTCCTCCTATCTCGTTTTCTCTCGGCTACTCTCTCCCCCTCTCTTTCTCTTGTTTTTCATAGCGCACATTCATGATTTTATAAAAGAAATTCAATACAATTTTAATTAATTTATTTTATATATTATATATAATATAAAAATCTTGTCAGTTTTTCTATTCACTCAAAGTTCAAACATTGTACAGGGAATTATTTGCAATATTGTCGACGTTATTATCACGATTAATTAAGCTTATCATCTAATTAATTATTTTTCATTATTATTATACTTAAATGCTAATTTTTCACTTTTAAAAATATATAATCAATTCTTGACAATTTAATCAACAAATTGACGTAAGTACTTCCATTATTGAATCTAGAATAGCTAATAATATTTTTTTATCAAAATCAATTATATTTAGAATTGAAGATTTTATGTAACTATTTATTAAACATTTCTTTCTATTTTTATCAAATGACTTGGGATTATTTAACTATTCCGGTATTGACTTAGTTTTCACAATTACCTTATCTTGTGTTATTTTAGCCTTCACAGGACAAATTATCTTAGATTATGTGATAACCCATGATAGTTTAAAGGTGCAAACAAAAGATTTTAAAATTTTTCCTTTACTTTCTTTCTCCTCTCTCTGCGAGGCAGTTACCATCTTTCAAGAGAAAAGTATCCCTTTAAATTTGTCGGACAATATGGCACCGATTGAGAACTTTTTAACTCAACTCTGCTTTCACGAATTCACATATCACTGTCTTGAGATATTGAGAGTGGAAAAGCAATATGTTTGTTCGTCTTCCTTTGAGTAAATTTTATATCATCTGATCATAATATGGAAATCCATCTAAAACTCAGGTAAATTTGTCATTTTGAAGTTAGATAAGTGTGTGTGAGAGTGGATTTTTGCAGGGACAATATAGTTTCAGAAATACACGACAATAGGAACACGAGAAGTGAATTCTCTGTCGTTTCCATATTCTTTGGTAAAAAAAAAACACTTGAAGACTACATATTTATTCAATTTGGATGGGAATTCGAATATGATCATGAATCTCAAATTGATGAAGTTTTTGTTAGGTGATCTTGGGCCTTCTCAATCTCAAAAGCTAACTCAAGAGATGAGGTTTTCTCTCACACTTATAAACTGATCACCATCCCCTTCCACAACCGATGTGGGATATCTCAACAATCTTCTCCTTCACACATTGGGCCTTGGGTCGGAGAGATGACAACCTAGTTTCTCCTGATGGACTGAGATTTGTTGTAAACCTGGGCTCTGATACTAATGTTAGGTGATCTTGGGTCTTCTTAATCCCAAAAGCTAGCTCAAGAGATGAAAATTTTCCACACACTTATAAACTGATCACCAACCCCTTCCACAACCGATGTGATATCCCAACAGTTTTTGCATTGAATTTCAACATTTTTAACACTTTAAAGGTGAGTAAATCTCACTCTAATCTCTCTATTTAGTCTAATATTCAGATTAATTAGGGAAGTTTTAAGATTTTTAAAAGCAGAAATTGGAATGCTTCGGCGTAATTTGTGTCAAGAGATCTAAGGAGTTTTCAAAGTGAATTAGTTTCATAGTGTAGCGACCCCAGACCCGATCAGGGCTGAGGGACCATCACTCTGGACATTTAACAGAAAACGGGACATATATTTTTTTTTTTGATAAACGGAGCAGACTGAACCTTTAAGAGTGAACTACAGACAGAAATGAGTTCACCGGTGGATGTGAACTACAGACAGAAATGAGTTCACCGGTGGATGTGAACTACAGACAGAAATGAGTTCACCGGTGGATGTGAACTACAGACAGAAATGAGTTCACCGGTGGATGTGAACTACAGACAGAAATGAGTTCACCGGTGGATGTGAACTACAGACAGAAATGAGTTCACCGGTGGATGTGAACTACAGACAGAAATGAGTTCACCGGTGGATGTGAACTACAGACAGAAATGAGTTCACCGGTGGATGTGAACTACAGACAGAAATGAGTTCACCGGTGGATGTGAACTACAGACAGAAATGAGTTCACCGGTGGATGTGAACTACAGACAGAAATGAGTTCACCGGTGGATGTGAACTACAGACAGAAATGAGTTCACCGGTGGATGTGAACTACAGACAGAAATGAGTTCACCGGTGGATGTGAACTACAGACAGAAATGAGTTCACCGGTGGATGTGAACTACAGACAGAAATGAGTTCACCGGTGGATGTGAACTACAGACAGAAATGAGTTCACCGGTGGATGTGAACTACAGACAGAAATGAGTTCACCGGTGGATGTGAACTACAGACAGAAATGAGTTCACCGGTGGATGTGAACTACAGACAGAAATGAGTTCACCGGTGGATGTGAACTACAGACAGAAATGAGTTCACCGGTGGATGTGAACTACAGACAGAAATGAGTTCACCGGTGGATGTGAACTACAGACAGAAATGAGTTCACCGGTGGATGTGAACTACAGACAGAAATGAGTTCACCGGTGGATGTGAACTACAGACAGAAATGAGTTCACCGGTGGATGTGAACTACAGACAGAAATGAGTTCACCGGTGGATGTGAACTACAGACAGAAATGAGTTCACCGGTGGATGTGAACTACAGACAGAAATGAGTTCACCGGTGGATGTGAACTACAGACAGAAATGAGTTCACCGGTGGATGTGAACTACAGACAGAAATGAGTTCACCGGTGGATGTGAACTACAGACAGAAATGAGTTCACCGGTGGATGTGAACTACAGACAGAAATGAGTTCACCGGTGGATGTGAACTACAGACAGAAATGAGTTCACCGGTGGATGTGAACTACAGACAGAAATGAGTTCACCGGTGGATGTGAACTACAGACAGAAATGAGTTCACCGGTGGATGTGAACTACAGACAGAAATGAGTTCACCGGTGGATGTGAACTACAGACAGAAATGAGTTCACCGGTGGATGTGAACTACAGACAGAAATGAGTTCACCGGTGGATGTGAACTACAGACAGAAATGAGTTCACCGGTGGATGTGAACTACAGACAGAAATGAGTTCACCGGTGGATGTGAACTACAGACAGAAATGAGTTCACCGGTGGATGTGAACTACAGACAGAAATGAGTTCACCGGTGGATGTGAACTACAGACAGAAATGAGTTCACCGGTGGATGTGAACTACAGACAGAAATGAGTTCACCGGTGGATGTGAACTACAGACAGAAATGAGTTCACCGGTGGATGTGAACTACAGACAGAAATGAGTTCACCGGTGGATGTGAACTACAGACAGAAATGAGTTCACCGGTGGATGTGAACTACAGACAGAAATGAGTTCACCGGTGGATGTGAACTACAGACAGAAATGAGTTCACCGGTGGATGTGAACTACAGACAGAAATGAGTTCACCGGTGGATGTGAACTACAGACAGAAATGAGTTCACCGGTGGATGTGAACTACAGACAGAAATGAGTTCACCGGTGGATGTGAACTACAGACAGAAATGAGTTCACCGGTGGATGTGAACTACAGACAGAAATGAGTTCACCGGTGGATGTGAACTACAGACAGAAATGAGTTCACCGGTGGATGTGAACTACAGACAGAAATGAGTTCACCGGTGGATGTGAACTACAGACAGAAATGAGTTCACCGGTGGATGTGAACTACAGACAGAAATGAGTTCACCGGTGGATGTGAACTACAGACAGAAATGAGTTCACCGGTGGATGTGAACTACAGACAGAAATGAGTTCACCGGTGGATGTGAACTACAGACAGAAATGAGTTCACCGGTGGATGTGAACTACAGACAGAAATGAGTTCACCGGTGGATGTGAACTACAGACAGAAATGAGTTCACCGGTGGATGTGAACTACAGACAGAAATGAGTTCACCGGTGGATGTGAACTACAGACAGAAATGAGTTCACCGGTGGATGTGAACTACAGACAGAAATGAGTTCACCGGTGGATGTGAACTACAGACAGAAATGAGTTCACCGGTGGATGTGAACTACAGACAGAAATGAGTTCACCGGTGGATGTGAACTACAGACAGAAATGAGTTCACCGGTGGATGTGAACTACAGACAGAAATGAGTTCACCGGTGGATGTGAACTACAGACAGAAATGAGTTCACCGGTGGATGTGAACTACAGACAGAAATGAGTTCACCGGTGGATGTGAACTACAGACAGAAATGAGTTCACCGGTGGATGTGAACTACAGACAGAAATGAGTTCACCGGTGGATGTGAACTACAGACAGAAATGAGTTCACCGGTGGATGTGAACTACAGACAGAAATGAGTTCACCGGTGGATGTGAACTACAGACAGAAATGAGTTCACCGGTGGATGTGAACTACAGACAGAAATGAGTTCACCGGTGGATGTGAACTACAGACAGAAATGAGTTCACCGGTGGATGTGAACTACAGACAGAAATGAGTTCACCGGTGGATGTGAACTACAGACAGAAATGAGTTCACCGGTGGATGTGAACTACAGACAGAAATGAGTTCACCGGTGGATGTGAACTACAGACAGAAATGAGTTCACCGGTGGATGTGAACTACAGACAGAAATGAGTTCACCGGTGGATGTGAACTACAGACAGAAATGAGTTCACCGGTGGATGTGAACTACAGACAGAAATGAGTTCACCGGTGGATGTGAACTACAGACAGAAATGAGTTCACCGGTGGATGTGAACTACAGACAGAAATGAGTTCACCGGTGGATGTGAACTACAGACAGAAATGAGTTCACCGGTGGATGTGAACTACAGACAGAAATGAGTTCACCGGTGGATGTGAACTACAGACAGAAATGAGTTCACCGGTGGATGTGAACTACAGACAGAAATGAGTTCACCGGTGGATGTGAACTACAGACAGAAATGAGTTCACCGGTGGATGTGAACTACAGACAGAAATGAGTTCACCGGTGGATGTGAATAAGACAAAAATGAACTGTTAACCGGTGGATGTGAACTACAGACAGAAATGAGTTCACCGGTTGATGTGCACTACAGACAGAAATGAACTGTTCACCGATGCATGTGAACTACAGACAGAAATGAGTTCACCGGTGGATGTGATTTTTAAACGGGCAGCGGTAGATGTAATCGGAAGATGTAGTTTTAAAGGCAGAGTTTGACAACTTTTGACAGGAAGACGTATAAGCAGGGAACATAAAACAAAAGGCGTGAAAGTTTCAGACCTTCAAAACCCGATTCAAAACAAAGCTGCAATACATGCTTTACAAATGACAGATTCAAGAAAACAAACTGCATGGATAGCTCTAGAATTCGAGACCATCCATGCACAACCTATAGAGAGAACTCAAGGCAGTTCCAGAATATTTCAACACATTTCAAAACATATATACAACTGTCAAATACAGAGGTTTTTAGACATCAATACAGGACTGAACCTACACTTCAAATGTTTTAAAACTTCAAAAGACGATACAGAACTTTGCATAACTTCAGAAAATACATTCTCACAGGATTAACTCTTGTCTGACTGCAACAACCAACCCCCATGAGCTCGTGCCACCAACCACCTATTCATCGGGCTGAGGCAGGAAGTCCTTATCCACGGGATCTATACCTACATCAGAGAGTTCAACTATGAGCCTAGAGCTCAGTAAGAACATATAAAAATACAGTGATGCACATGCCATGCATGAATTTTCAGAATACAGTGACAGTGCAGAACATTACTTTTTATCTGTTAGAAAGTGGAGCTTATAGGGAAACAGGCGTAACAGAAGTGCACTTTAAGGCACTGGAAATTCAGAGCAGAACACCAGTCCCCGTGGGAACCAGGCGTAACAGAAGTGCACTATAAGGCACTGAAAATTCAGAGTAGAACACCAGTCCCCGTGGGAAACAGGCGTAACAGAAGTGCACTATCAGGCACTAGTAATTCAGAGCAGAACATCAGTCTCCATGGGAAACAGGCGTAACAGAAGTGCACTTTAAGGCACTGGAAATTTAGAGCAGAACACCATTCCCCGTCCCACACTTAACCGGTACATTACAGTCAAATTTTTATCTTTCTTAACTTCAAAACCGTGCATAGAAAACTTTTGCATGTCTTTCGGGAAAATCGTGTATGCATGAGCATTTACAGTTCTTGAACTTAAAATAGCAGACAACAGGAATAAAACAGCAGAACATAAGGAAAAAGGCAGATAACTCAGAACATAACTCTAACTTTTCTACCCGAAACAACCCGACAGAAATGAAAACCTAGTACCTTCGTGATGTAGGGCTTAAGGGCCAACCTACGGATATGAACTTACCTGTTTGCTGTAAAGTTGATAGTCCTGAACGTCTCAGTGATGCACGAACCTATAACATGCACGTAAAGAAAATGAGCAAAGTTGCAAATGCCAACTAAAAACTTGGTAGGACATGCTCTAAACTCCATTCAAACCTTTAGAAAACAAACCGACGTGTTTTCATACAATAACAGAGAGTTTTCTCCAAAATATCTTAACCCTAACTTCAGCAAAACTCTTATTTTAACTTGTCCAAACTCGTTAACTTTAGCAGATGATTACCTTCACTGGAGAAAACAGGAGAATGGAAGTCTTTAGGAAAGGTTGCAGTCGCCTGGAGGAGAGAAAACAGAGAGCAGTGGAAAGAAGCAGATGAGAAATGAGGGTTTCACGCAGGAGGAAAGAGAAGAAGAACATGGCTTCTCCAACAAGTTGCCAAGTGTCAAGTACTCATTAGTTCCCTCCCACCAACCTTAATTGTTTTCCTAATTTGCCCTTCCATTGGTTTTTAATCCTCAAATCAGTTTTACGAATCACTCACATTCAATTGAAACTATCGGTAAACTCATAAAATATACATTGTATAAATATTCTCATTAATTCCGTCTAATAATTCAAGGAATATCTACATGGCAAAATTGTCGGGTGTTAAATTCCATCCACCTTAACAGAAATTTTGTCCCTAAAATTTGCCTAAGCAAAGAGGTCCGGATATTGGGCCCTAACATCTTATTGTCTTTCCCATGTGGCTTCCTCAACATTATGATTGCGCCACAGAACTTTCACCAATGGGACTACCTTGTTGCGCAACATCTTGAGTGAAGTATCCAATATCTGTATGGGCCTTTCTTCATATGTCAGTGTCGGCATGATATCAAAGTCCACATGTTCCACGATCTGGGTTAGATCTCGCACGCATCTTTTAAGCATCGAAACTCGAAAAATGTTGTGGACTCCACTCGCAGACGCTGCCAGTCGCAGTCTGTAAGCTGTGCTTCCAATCCTCTTCGAGATGGGAAATGGCCCGACCACTTTGGACTGAGCTTTCCCATACCAACCTCATCACGCCCCGGTTCTGCTGTTGCTGTGGTTGAAATCCCCTAATGGACCTCTCAATGTACCCCCTTGATTTTTGTTCTTAAATTCTTCATCTTCTACCTTAAAAGCTTTGACAACGACTTCTGTATATGGTCGGTCCTGAACTCCAGACATCTTCACTCCTCTATAAATTTCTCCCTTTAATCCTTGTACGAAATGGTGGATTTTACTTTCGTCCTTCCTCAATAGATGACTGGCAAAACGAGTTAGCGCTTCGAACTCTCGTACATAGTCTGCGACCCGAACCTGTCCTGTCGAAGCTGGGTAAATTCTGTACTTACTTCTCCAGACAGAAATGAGTTCACCGGTGGATGTGAACTACAGACAGAAATGAGTTCACCGGTGGATGTGAACTACAGACAGAAATGAGTTCACCGGTGGATGTGAACTACAGACAGAAATGAGTTCACCGGTGGATGTGAACTACAGACAGAAATGAGTTCACCGGTGGATGTGAACTACAGACAGAAATGAGTTCACCGGTGGATGTGAACTACAGACAGAAATGAGTTCACCGGTGGATGTGAACTACAGACAGAAATGAGTTCACCGGTGGATGTGAACTACAGACAGAAATGAGTTCACCGGTGGATGTGAACTACAGACAGAAATGAGTTCACCGGTGGATGTGAACTACAGACAGAAATGAGTTCACCGGTGGATGTGAACTACAGACAGAAATGAGTTCACCGGTGGATGTGAACTACAGACAGAAATGAGTTCACCGGTGGATGTGAACTACAGACAGAAATGAGTTCACCGGTGGATGTGAACTACAGACAGAAATGAGTTCACCGGTGGATGTGAACTACAGACAGAAATGAGTTCACCGGTGGATGTGAACTACAGACAGAAATGAGTTCACCGGTGGATGTGAACTACAGACAGAAATGAGTTCACCGGTGGATGTGAACTACAGACAGAAATGAGTTCACCGGTGGATGTGAACTACAGACAGAAATGAGTTCACCGGTGGATGTGAACTACAGACAGAAATGAGTTCACCGGTGGATGTGAACTACAGACAGAAATGAGTTCACCGGTGGATGTGAACTACAGACAGAAATGAGTTCACCGGTGGATGTGAACTACAGACAGAAATGAGTTCACCGGTGGATGTGAACTACAGACAGAAATGAGTTCACCGGTGGATGTGAACTACAGACAGAAATGAGTTCACCGGTGGATGTGAACTACAGACAGAAATGAGTTCACCGGTGGATGTGAACTACAGACAGAAATGAGTTCACCGGTGGATGTGAACTACAGACAGAAATGAGTTCACCGGTGGATGTGAACTACAGACAGAAATGAGTTCACCGGTGGATGTGAACTACAGACAGAAATGAGTTCACCGGTGGATGTGAACTACAGACAGAAATGAGTTCACCGGTGGATGTGAACTACAGACAGAAATGAGTTCACCGGTGGATGTGAACTACAGACAGAAATGAGTTCACCGGTGGATGTGAACTACAGACAGAAATGAGTTCACCGGTGGATGTGAACTACAGACAGAAATGAGTTCACCGGTGGATGTGAACTACAGACAGAAATGAGTTCACCGGTGGATGTGAACTACAGACAGAAATGAGTTCACCGGTGGATGTGAACTACAGACAGAAATGAGTTCACCGGTGGATGTGAACTACAGACAGAAATGAGTTCACCGGTGGATGTGAACTACAGACAGAAATGAGTTCACCGGTGGATGTGAACTACAGACAGAAATGAGTTCACCGGTGGATGTGAACTACAGACAGAAATGAGTTCACCGGTGGATGTGACCAGATGTGAACTATAGACAGAATGAGTTCACCGGTGGATGTGAACTACATACGAAATGAGTTCATCGGTAGATGTAAACTACAGACAGAAATGAGTTCACCGGTGGATGTGAATAAGACAAAAATGAACTGTTCACCGGTGGATGTGAATTACATACAGAAATGAGTTCACCGGTGGATGTGAACTACAGACAGAAATGAACTGTTCACCGATGCATGTGAACTACAGACAGAAATGAGTTCACCGGTGGATGTGATTTTTAAACGGGTAGCAGTAGATGTATCGGAAGATGTAGTTTTAAAGGCAGAATTTGACAACTTTTGACAGGAAGACGTATAAGCAGGGAACATAAAACAGAAGGCATGAAAGTTTCAGACCTTCAAAACCCGATGCAAAACAAAGTTGCAATATATGTTTTACAAATGACAGATTCAAGAAAACAAAATGCATGAATAGCTCTAGAATTCGAGACCATCCATGCACAACCTATAGAGAGAACTCAAGGCAGTTCCAGAATATTTCAACACATTTCAAAACATATATACAACTGTCAAATACAGAGGTTTTCAGACATCAATACAGGACTGAACCTACACTTCAAATGTTTTAAAAATTCAAAAGACGATACAGAACTTGGCATAACTTCAGAAAATACATTCTCACAGGATTAACTCTTGTCTGACTGCAACAACCAACCCCCATGAGCTCGTGCCACCAACCACCTATGCATCGGGCTGAGGCAGAAAGTCCACATCCACGGGATCCGTACCTACATCAGAGAGTTCAACTATGAGCCTAGAGCTCAGTAAGAACATATAAAAATGCAGTGATGCACATGCCATGCATGAATTTTCAGAATACAGTGACAGTGCAGAACATTACTTTTTATCTATCAGAAAGTGGGGCTTATAGGGAAACAGGTGTAATAGAAGTGCACTTTAAGGCACTAGAAATTCAGAGCAGAGCACCAGTCCCAGTGGGAAACAGATGTAACAGAAGTGCTCTATAAGGCACTGGAAATTCAGAGCTGAATATCAGTCCCCGTGGGAAACAGGTGTAACAGAAGTGTACTATTAGGCACTAGTAATTCAGAGCAGAACACCAGTCCCCGTGGGAAACAGGCATAACAGAAGTGCACTTTAAGGCACTGGAAATTCAGAGCAGAACATCAGTCCCCGTCCCACACTTAACCGGTACATTACAGTCAAATTTTTATCTTTCTTAACTTCAAAACCGTGCACATAAAACTTTTGCATATCATTCGGAAAAATCGTGTATGCATGAGCATTTACAGTGCTTGAACTTAAAATAGCAGACAACATGAATAAAACAGCAGAATATAAGGAAAAAGACAGATAACTCATAACATAACTTTAACTTTTCTACCCGAAACAACCCGACAGGAATGAAAACCTAGTGCCTCCGTGACGTAGGGCCTTAAGGGCCAACCTACGGATATGAGTTTACCTGTTTACTGTAGAGTTGATAGTCCTGAACGTGTCGGTGATGCACGAACCTATAACATGCACGTAAAGAAAATGAGCAAAGCTGCAAATGCTAACTAACAACTTGGTAGGACATGCTCCAAACTCCATTCAAACCTTTAGAAAACAAACCGACGTGTTTTCATACAATAACAGAGAGTTTTCTCCAAAATATCTTAACCCTAACTTCAGCAAAACTCTTATTTTAACTTGTCCAAACTCGTTAACTTTAGCAGATGATTACCTTCACTGGAGAAAACAGGAGAATGGAAGTCTTTAGGAAAGGTTGCAGTCGCCTGGAGGAGAGAAAACAGAGAGCAGTGGAAAGAAGCAGATGAGAAATGAGGATTTCACGCAGGAGGAAAGAGAAGAAGAACATGGCTTCTCCAACAAGTTGTCAAGTGTCAAGCACTCATTAGTTCCCTCCCACCAACCTTAATTGTTTTCCTAATTTGCCCTTCCATTGGTTTTTAACTAATTTACTATTTAGTTTCCTCAAATCGATTTTACGAATCACCCACATTCAATTGAAACTATCGGTAAACTCATAAAATATACATTGTATAAATATTCTTATTAATTCTGTTTAATAATTCAAGGAATATCTACATGGCAAAATTGCCGGGTGTTACACATAGTTTGATAAAAATTGGAAATTGATTTGGAGTTTTATGACTTTTTTTTATATTATATATATGATTTTTACTGCATATGTTTTCTCACTGTAGTGTAATATTTGAAACTTATATCATTGATGTTTTTTTTTGTAATAAACCAAAAATCTTTACCTAGTAAATTAAAAGTTTTGTTAGATTTTTTGATGGGTTAGTTAGTTTAAACACGTGAGGGCGATTTAGTAATTTGGTTTAAATTAAAAAAAAAATAAAATAAAATTTTATTAAAACAGAATGGCTTCGCGAAGAAGCCATTCTATTTCTTCAGCCCGACCTCCTGACGAGGGAGAGCTCGAGCGACGTCCGTGCTCCGACGACCGACGACCACCGCGATTTTCGGCGTTCTCCGGCCAGACAACGGCGGCGAGCGGGCTTCGGTTGTTCCGCGCACGAACTGACAGGTGAGACTCAGTTTTTGGCTCTGTTCTGGTTCTGTTGAGGCCGTGGGTGACGAGCTGTGTTGAGCTCCGATCACCGACCGAAATTGGCTGCTTCCGGCGTGGGATCGCCGACCCTTGGACCGACTTTGGTCGTTTGACCGTGAAGGACTTTATTTGGGCAAAATGCAGCAAGCCGTGTTCTGGCATTTTGAGTTTTGCTGTGTATTCTAGGGGTTTTTGGTTAGATTATGCTAATTAAGGGTAAATGTGGTTGATTGGTGAGGGAACGGGTGAGAATTGATAGAAAATCGGAAAAGGAAAAATTTTTGGTTTAGGGGCAGAATCAGGTTTTTACCATTTTGACCTAGCTACGCCCATTTGTTTTCAATTTCCTTTTGGCAGGTTAAACTAGGCTACTAGAGGAGTATGTGGCCGCTGGAATCGCTCGATTCCGGTAACCGACGCGAAAGTTACGCACGTCTGAAGTTTTGGGTCGGTTTTTACCGAACCCAAATTAGTGGCCTGTTTAGTTAGACTTTAGTTGGGTTAGACTAGAAATAGTAGTTGGTGGGTAACTTGGTGAATGTAAGCTTGATTTTAATGAAATGTGAATATTTTTCGTAGGTCGAGCCGTAGGTGGACAAGGAACCGAGCATCCTCAGCGATCTAGGACGCTAGGTAAGTAGTAGTGTGGGTGTAAATGATTGAGAGTCGCCCAGAAGGGCCTACACCACAGTTGTTTGCTTGTTGTGAATTGTGTGTATGTCGTGAGTGGTCTGTATGTGACGTGTGTGTGGTGGCCATAGGTACGTGTGTGATGTGATGTGGAGGTGAAGTCATCGTTAGTTGGTCATGGTATGCAGGTTGTGAGTCGTAGGTACGTGTGTGATGTGATGTGGAGGTGAAGTCGCGTTAGTTGGTTTTTTTTTTTTTTTTTTTTTTTTTTTTTTTTTTTTTTTTTTTTTTTTTTTTTTTTTTTTTTTTTTTTTTTTTTTTTTTTTTTTTTTTTTTTTTTTTTTTTTTTTTTTTTTTTTTTTTTTTTTTTTTTTTTTTTTTTTTTTTTTTTTTTTTTTTTTTTTTTTTTTTTTTTTTTTTTTTTTTTTTTTTTTTTTTTTTTTTTTTTTTTTTTTTTTTTTTTTTTTTTGAAAACTTCCGATGACGTCAGCCAGATGATTTCCTTCATCCGATCGACTTTGCTCTACAACCACCGGTGACTAAACGACAAAATACACTCTACATCTTCCGATGACGTCAGCCAGATGATTTCCTTCATCCGATCGACTTTGCTCTACATCCACCGGTGACTAAACGACAAAATACACTCTACATCTTCCGATGACGTCAGCCAGATGATTTCCTTCATCCGATCGACTTTGCTCTACAACCACCGGTGACTAAACGACAAAATACACTCTACATCTTCCGATGACGTCAGCCAGATGATTTCCTTCATCCGATCGACTTTGCTTTACATCCACCGGTGACTAAACGACAAAATACACTCTACATCTTCCGATGACGTCAGCCAGATGATTTCCTTCATCCGATCGACTTTGCTCTACAACCACCGGTGACTAAACGACAAAATACACTCTACATCTTCCGATGACGTCAGCCAGATGATTTCCTTCATCCGATCGACTTTGCTCTACAACCACCGGTGACTAAACGACAAAATACACTCTACATCTTCCGATGACGTCAGCCAGATGATTTCCTTCATCCGATCGACTTTGCTCTACAACCACCGGTGACTAAACGACAAAATACACTCTACATCTTCCGATGACGTCAGCCAGATGATTTCCTTCATCCGATCGACTTTGCTCTACAACCACCGGTGACTAAACGACAAAATACACTCTACATCTTCCGATGACGTCAGCCAGATGATTTCCTTCATCCGATCGACTTTGCTCTACAACCACCGGTGACTAAACGACAAAATACACTCTACATCTTCCGATGACGTCAGCCAGATGATTTCCTTCATCCGATCGACTTTGCTCTACAACCACCGGTGACTAAACGACAAAATACACTCTACATCTTCCGATGACGTCAGCCAGATGATTTCCTTCATCCGATCGACTTTGCTCTACAACCACCGGTGACTAAACGACAAAATACACTCTACATCTTCCGATGACGTCAGCCAGATGATTTCCTTCATCCGATCGACTTTGCTCTACAACCACCGGTGACTAAACGACAAAATACACTCTACATCTTCCGATGACGTCAGCCAGATGATTTCCTTCATCCGATCGACTTTGCTCTACAACCACCGGTGACTAAACGACAAAATACACTCTACATCTTCCGATGACGTCAGCCAGATGATTTCCTTCATCCGATCGACTTTGCTCTACAACCACCGGTGACTAAACGACAAAATACACTCTACATCTTCCGATGACGTCAGCCAGATGATTTCCTTCATCCGATCGACTTTGCTCTACAACCACCGGTGACTAAACGACAAAATACACTCTACATCTTCCGATGACGTCAGCCAGATGATTTCCTTCATCCGATCGACTTTGCTCTACAACCACCGGTGACTAAACGACAAAATACACTCTACATCTTCCGATGACGTCAGCCAGATGATTTCCTTCATCCGATCGACTTTGCTCTACAACCACCGGTGACTAAACGACAAAATACACTCTACATCTTCCGATGACGTCAGCCAGATGATTTCCTTCATCCGATCGACTTTGCTCTACAACCACCGGTGACTAAACGACAAAATACACTCTACATCTTCCGATGACGTCAGCCAGATGATTTCCTTCATCCGATCGACTTTGCTCTACAACCACCGGTGACTAAACGACAAAATACACTCTACATCTTCCGATGACATCAGCCAGATGATTTCCTTCATCCGATCGACTTTGCTCTACAACCACCGGTGACTAAACGACAAAAATACACTCTAACAATCTTCCGATGACGTCAGCCAGATGATTTCCTTCATCCGATCGACTTTGCTCTACAACCACCGTGACTAAACGACAAAATCACTCTACATCTTCCGATGACATCAGCCAGATGATTTCCTTCATCCGATCGACTTTGCTCTACATCCACCGGTGACTAAACGACAAATACACTCTACATCTTCCGATGAGGTCAGCCAGATGGATTCCTTCATCCGATCGACTTTGCTCTACATCCACCGATGACTAAACGACAAACTCTCTACTTATATCTTCCGATAGACACATAGCTATAACCCGACATCTACTATTAGACTTCATCTACTAACAGCGAACAAAATAACATCTTCCGATAAAACAAGCTATATTTACCGATCACTAAACGACAAATTTTGTTCTATATCATCCGATGGCTTCCACTGAAGACATCTTCCGATAGACAACAGAACAACAACTCAACCTACGGAAAAGGATTTACTCACTTCACTGAAACCATTCAAAAACGTTTCAAACCATTACATTACTAAAAATTCCAGTGAGTGCCAACATTAAATCCCGACGGAATACTATTAACAGGAAAATCTCGAAATCGTATTCAAAACATTGAAATCACTTCTGTAATGAAAATTCAACATACTTAAATTGAAATACTGTCAACTAAACTTTCACACCATCAGACAACAGTTAATCCGCCTCATCAGTATACCAGTTTGTGGCAGAGAAGTGCTCCTCCAACTCCATCTATTCGTCAGTAAACTCAGGAAATTCACCTGCAGTTTCCTCAACACCTACATCACAAAACTCATCTATTAGCCTAATGCTAAGTAAGTAAAGCAGTAATGAGATGAATTGCTGAAGCATAAATTCCTAAACATGCAATTTCTACTTTCTCATCTCAGTTGCATACACATACGTTCATAAACTGATCTGATCCCATGGTTCCCTAGGGAGTGGGATCAATTCTCCCAATGTCATACATCCTCTACTCGATTAAGGGGCGGATGAATTCCCTTAATAGCTGATCTGATCCCTTGGTTCCCATTGGGAGTGGGATCAATTCTCCCAATGTCATACATCCTCTACTCGATTAAGGGGCGGATTAGTTCCCTTAATAGTTTGTTTGTCACATTCAGTTCATACCTCACCATTCTTACATGGAAATTCATTTTCGTAATCTTTCAAAAACATGATGCATGATACAAAATCATTCACAAGATGCATAACCCTACTGTTTTGTGATGTAGGCCCGAAGACACATGCATACTTTACTTACCTGGCTCTCCTGAAAATGCTCGGTTACAACTACTCCAGAAGCTCGCTCACCTAAGGTCATGACAGTACATTAATCCAACTCTTACTAAACCCTACCAAAATCAATAATATGTTTGAGGAAATCGATTTGAAACTTTGCTACCCGTGCATTCCCATTTATCACCAAGAACCTGAACCAACCCTCAATCACAAAAACATCGAAACCTTCACATTGTATTCCCTCAGTAGACTAATCGCTAAAATGCAAGAAAACAATACTTACCTAGATTGAAGGAGAATCGGGCGAAAGAATCGCTTAAAGAGTTCTACTGCTCGAGCTGAACACCAAAAGAGGAAAATAGGGGATAGTGGCGGCTACTCTCACTGGACTTTTCCTTAAATATGTTATCCACTATGTAAAATTCTAATTACCATCATGCCCTCGCCTGATCATTTATTAACCTAATCAATAACTCTCCCCAACCCTTCTATAAAAGTTCATCATTAATGATAGATTAAATTTTTGGTTCAATGGAACCGAGTGCTACAAGTTGTGGGTAGGTTGTGAGTCATGTGCAGGTTGTGGGCTAGCTTTGCATAGGTTGTGAGTCCTGTGTAGGTTGTGGGCTAGTTGTGGGTAGGTTGTGAGTCATGTGCAGGTTGTGGGCCAGCTTTGCATAGGTTTTGAGTCCTGTGTCGGTTGTGGGCTAGTTGTGGGTAGGCTGTGAGTCATGTGCAGGTTGTGGGCCAGCTTTGCATAGGTGTGAATCTTGTGTAGGTTGTGGGCTAGTTGTGTGTAGGTTGTGAGTCTTGTGCAGGCTGTAGGTGAGTTGTACGTAAGTTGTGAGTATCGTGTAGGTTGTTGGTCAGTTGTTCGTAGGTGGTGAGTCTGGTGGGGTTGTAGGTAAGTTGTGCGTAAGTGGAGAGTCAGTCGTGCGTAGGTTGTTGGTTGGGTGAGCCTTGTGTGTGTTGTCGCCATATTTACGTATGTGTATGTGTAGTCATTGTTAGTTGTATGTTGTGAGTTTTGCATACGTGGCGGGTTGTGGGTACGGATGTGGACGAGAAGCCGTCGATAGTTGGTCATAGTGTGTAGGATGTGAGTCTTGTGTGTGTTGTGGCCATATGTACGTATGTGTATGTGTAGTCATTGTTCGTTGTATGTTGTGAGTTTTGCATACGTGGCAGGTTGTGGGTACGGATGTGGACGAGAAGCCGTCGATAGTTGGTCATAGTGTGTAGGATGTGAGTCTTGTGTGTTGTGGCCATATGTACGTATGTGTATGTGTAGTCATTGTTCGTTGTATGTTGTGAGTTTTGCATATGTGGCGGGTTGTGGGTACGGATGTGGAGGAGAAGTTGTCGTTAGTTGGGCACGTTGTGTAGGTTGTGAGTCCTGTGTAGGTTGTGGGATAGTTTTGTGCAGGTTGTGAATCTTGTGTGGGTCGTGGGCTAGTTGTGTGTATGTTATGAGTCTTGTGCAGGTTATGGGTTAATGATAAATATGTTACAAGTCTTGTACTGGTTGTGGGTTAGTGGCACGTATGTTATGAGTCTTATGCAAGCAGTGGGTGAGTTGTACGTCAGTTGTGAGCTTTGTGCACGTTATGGGTTGTAGGCACGTTTGTGATGTGATGCGTATGTGGAGTCGTTGTTAGTTGATTGTGATGCGTATGTGAAGTTGTAATTAGTTGATTATGGTCAGCATGCATCATGTTTTAAAAGCTACGCAAAATGTTTTGAGCATGTTTTCAAGCACGGAGGGAGAGTAGTGGAGGTGAGGTACGGTGTGGACAGGCGACAGTGGGCTGGAGTGTGACTGTGGGCCCCGCTTCCGGGATGAGCTGGAGCGGTGGCGACGTGTCGGTGGTAGTGCGGTCTATTGGCCGACTACCCAGACGGTTGCACTTCGAGTCGAGACAGTGGCTGGAATGTGACTTATGGACCCCGTTCCTGGAGGAACCAGGACGGCGGTGACGTGCTGGTAAACAGTGCTGTGTACGGACCGACTGCCCGGTGCGGTTGCATTTCGAGTCGGGTCAGGGGGGAAGGGGGGGTTTGGGTGTGACTTATGGACCCCGTTCCTGGAGGAACCGGGACGGTGGTGACGTGTCGGTAAACAGTGCGGTGTAAGGACTGACTGCCCGGTGCGGTTACATTGCAAACCTCGGTGTGATGCGATGTGGTGAGATGATGACAATGTGTGTAGAGACCTACATGTGCTAGGCTTGCATAACCAGTTTTCATGCTTCACGTTTATCTTTCAGCACTTTACTTGCTAAACTTTGAGCTTACGGTGTGTTCTGTAGTGTAGGTATTGCTGAGCTAGTGAGTGTGTACTGAGAGTCTGACTAGGAGTAGGTGGCAGTTAGTGGCGTGCGACCAGGGCCCCGGTTGATGATAGTGTTAGGGCGACCCGACCCAGGAGGAGTCGTAGCATGGTGTTGATAGGGAGTAGGATTTTTTGCCTTTTGTGAGGATAGTTGTATTTGTTGTATATAGTCATAGTTAAGGGTGATATGTCGCCCTATACTGTGGACTTTCTTCACTTAGGGATGTTAGTATTTTTAGTTTCCCTCTTTACTGCTATTTGGTGATTTTGTATGCTGGATAGTTGAGTAGGAGTATTTTGGATTGGTTGAGATTTATTCGTTTGCAGGTACTTAACATTTTGGGGGCGCCATTTTCAGGCGTTACTCTGCCGAAATTTTCGGGGAGAACGCCGTGGTGCTTAATGGTTAGGATTAAGAGAAATTAGTGAGTCGTTTAGCTCAAAGTAGTCCCTGTAGCGAACTGGGAATCCAGGTGGATTTTCAGGGCGTTACATTTTTACTTGGTTTTTACAAATATGCTTTATACCTGACATATTCATAGATTTGTTTTCTCACTTCAATGGTGAATATGAAATTTTATTCATATTGAATTTAATCAGCTTACCACAATAACTCTCCCTTTTTAGGTCTGAATGACCATTAAATGCCGACGAAGGAGTCTCCTCGACATTTATTACCTTAATTTTATTGTATTTGGAGAGTTTTTTTTTCCGCATTTAGATTGTTGATAGATATTTATTTATATCAAATCTTTATTTTATTTTATTTTTGTACATCTATTGTACTTTTATTATCACATTATCTTAATGTTACTATTAGACTTATGAGTTAATCCAATTTCTTTCGGCTTTGGATTTCAATCAATTTATAAGACTTGCATATGAACCTTAGATAAATTCACGGAAAGAGTTAAGCGAGAAAGATTCAGATGAATTAATTCAACAAATAATATGAAGTTTGATGTGACTATTTTTTTATCTATCTTGTTACTATTTTTTAGGTAAATATTTTTAAGTTTATCAACTTTAGTTATTAACTTAAATTGTAATTTGAAGAGGTCAAAAATGATTGATGAGACAAAAGAAATTAAATAGTATTAGAGTAATTAGAATATAAGTAAGCAAAGTTAGATTGATTAGACGATGAGCAAAACCTAACAGATATGTCAAGACCTGAAAGGAAGTTGTGATAGAAATGAATAATAATCTGACCCAACACTCATGATAAAATTAGATGGCTCACAACCAAAAAGTTAGAAACCAATTATTTATCAAAGAAACCAAATCCAAGAAAAGTTGAATTAATACAAAGATCCAATGGTGACCTCAAGATAATGAATTAATATAATCCACATTAAATTATCAGTGCAATAAATGAAAATTCACCAAGATATGATAAGTTTCAAATAAGAAAATTCCAAAGTACAATAAGTATACAAGTCCTAGCAAAGATAGTACTCAAAAGAAGAAGATAAAATGAAGGAAAATGTAGATCATTTGTACTATAAAAACTCCATGTTCCTCCGTCTATGACCTGAAAAGAGGTTAGGTATTTGCGCGACTCAACAATACTCAATAGAGATTTCTAATTGTTATATCATCTGTTTTTAAAATATAGATGTACATGCAACGAGGATAAAAACAACATTTAAAAAACAGGTTTCAAGAACCAACAGTAGGACCAAGTGAAAACAATCCACTAGACTATTGTAAATAAAAAAATAAAGTCATTATTTTGTCAGTATAAAAACCATCAGCGAAACAAGAGTCCCTTACGTACTCTGAACATGAGTACCATAGGTGTACAGAGGGAGAAAAGGATCTTCAAATTAAAGTGATATAGAACAACAAACTTTGATCACGACAAGGGATTTTTACATAGGGATCCGGTATAATGAGCGCATCTTCTCGTTGAATCGAATGTTCACAACAAAATAAACAGCGACCTTCACTCGGGTCAAATAAAGTTGGTCCATGCAACTGATATGAACAATAATAATAAAATACATCGACAAAATAAACGTGCTAGAAAAAATATATACATATAATAAAAGCTGACATATTGTAAGACATGACATGTCATAATTAATGTGATATATTACTAAAAATAGAGTTTTAAATAAAATAAAATGCCTAGTTAAATATAACAAATAAAACTTCTATCTCAACTAATTTTGTCACAACTTGAAGGCAAACCTAGATAAAAATGTTAGATCAAAAGATCTAATCCATAGATAGAACATGTTGCACAACCTAATGCATTATCCATTATTCACAACGGAAGACTTAAAGCAAATTTTTAGACTCATAACCCACACGAAATGAGTCGAATTCGACATAGTAATCACATAATAAGAAAATAGAACAATATAATTCTTGAAAAGTAGTGTGTAGACTATCAAATATTTGGCACCCAATATAATGAACAAAATAGAAAAATAGATAAGTTCTTGTCAAATAAAATCAACACGCCAAAGAAGAAATACAAAAGAGAACACAACTCCACGAACTACCACTCATGATCTCCTTCGCTCTTTTCTTAAAAAAAAAACATTGTTTTTTGGAATTGCAAATAAATTCAATAAAGATCATAAAACTATTCACAATGCATGAGGAAACATGTTTTATCTTTTGTTAATGAAAAACCATAAATCAATGAAGAAAAATGCAAGCATGGATTGTTACGACACTAGAGGGACCCGAGATGGAACAACAAACAACTCGGCTCATAAGAGTGGATCGAGCTGTGTGATCTTTGACAAAAAATAATTAACATAACAACAAAATACTTAAAAGAGAACTACAAGTGTGAGCACAAAACAGGGCTAATTCAAAAGTATAATTTTGACATCGTTGATAGTGCAATAATACAAAATCCAAATAAAACTGTGAGTAAGAATAAATAACATAATAGTCTAAACTGAATAAAAACATACTAATTTAGGAGTCACATCTCAGCACAAGTAAACTCTCAAAATAAAGTATAACTAAGGGAAAAATGATCAACAGGCTCACTCCTACATCGTCGATTGAATATTACCAATACTAAATCCTGAAAAGGAATGTTGTTGGGGTGTGTCAATTGAAATCATTAGGGAACAAGTTTTATCTACAGTAAAAATAATAAAAATATGTGAGCATACTAAATTAAATTATGTAATTAAAATATAAAAAGAAAATATTATTAGGAGATGAGTCAAAATAATCCACTATAGAATGGTAAATAAGTAAATAGACCACTAATAATATGAATAAATCTTAGTGAAAATATATTAACTCGCGAACTTTGGGCACACCATACCAGAGGTATGAGAAAAAGAAAATAATTAATAATTTTAAAAAAAATAATGACCTTAATTAGTTTTAGGGTTTCACGCACAAGAACACGACACAGTCTCTAACGATCAAATATGCTTAACAAATAGGAGATCTTCACTCAGGTATATCAAACTTGATTAATAAAACATAATTGATTAGTCTCAATAAAAATATGCTTGTAAAATTATACATATATAGTATAAGACCGACATGTCAAAAGACAAGACATGACATAGAAAATATGAGAGCAAGTCTCAAAATAGATTTAAAAAAAAAAAAAAAAAATCATGTATGCAGTGCTGAACACATAATAAACTCCTACCTCTACCGGATATACTAATGTCAAATCACACTATCCAAAAAATTCAACAATTGTCTAAGTACCCAATCATATTATCACCATTAATAATATTCTTAAATTCTTAAAAAGATTTTTAAGCCCCTAAATAAAGTAGAAATTGACCCAGGAACCAAATGAGCCCAAAACCAAAACCAGCTCAAATGAAATTTGCTTCACGACGCACGGGCCTGCAACTAATTTGTCGCAACTTGACTCGTGTTAGCAAATTATATATGTTCCATGGCTTAACACCTTGTTAGGTTGCGGCTTAACTTCTTATGGTTTTTCTATCGAAATTCTAACTAATGTAGCAAACCCTCTGACTTTTCATGGATTCCAACTTCGAATGACACAAGATTACACCACCTTACATTCGTAACACTGAGATAATATATTTTGGCAAACTTTTAACAATTTCAACCGTAAATTTCCAATTTTTAGAGAAAAATTCCACATTTTCAACTAAAACTCTGAATCCAAATAGAAATATGGCATTACGGTTAAGACAAGTCTCACCTATTTCAAATTCTGAACCTTTGGTTGTGAATAGGTCTGTTATTAACACAAATCAACTGTCACTCTGTAACACCCGGCATTTTCAGCCATATAATAATCTGTTAAATTATTGTATGGATTTAATTTGCCATTATTACAATAACTATTTTATTGTAAACTTTGGAGCATTTAATGGGGAGAGAACCGAACTAAAGGCTAACTAAACTAAACATTAAGTTTAAAATGCATGGAAGGGTAAATTGGAGAGAAATTAAGGTTGGTGGGAGATAGCCAATGGTTGAGTGACATCTGGCGACTTGATGAAGAAGCTAAGTTCTTCCTCCTACATGAAACCCTCACTTCTCATCTGTTTCTTCCCACTGCTCTTTGTTCTCTCTTCCTGGCGATTTTGACAAAGCACCAACACTTTGTTTCCTCGTTTTTCTTCTGTTTTCTTCAACCAAGGTAATCATCTACGGAAGTTATTGATTTTGGACAAGATTAATGCGAGTTTTCACTGGGGTTTAGGGTTATTATTTCTGTGAAAACTCACTGTTTTGGATGAAAATACGTTAGTGTGTTTTCCTAAAGAGTTGAAATGAGCTTGCTGCATATTCTACAAGTTATTTGTTAGCATTTGCAGCTTGTCTAATTTCACTACACTGCAGCAAACAGGTTCGAGCATTTCCGAGACTTTCCAGCTAACTGCATCGAGGAAAAACAGGTAAGTTCATAACCGTAGGTTGGCCCTTAAGGCCCTACATCATGGAGGTACTAGGTTTCCTGTTCTGTCGGGTTGTTTTGGGTAGAAAGGTTATAGTCTATGTTCTGAAATGTCTGGCTTCGATTTACCTTCTGTTGTCCTATTTCTGCTGTCTGCCTGTTTAAGTTCAAGCACCGTTTATGCATACACGTTTTCTCTGAAAGACATGCAAATGTTTTCTGTACACTGTTTGAAACTAAACAAGATAAAATCCGACTGAAATGTACCAGGTTAAGTGCGAGACGGGGACTGGCCCCAGAACTATTTACTGTACTGTATCCCTGAATGTGCCTGATAGTGCACCCTCCCCCTCCTCTTCCCCCACTGTTTGCCAGTTCCCCTATAAGCTCCACTTAATTCTACTGCCACTGTAACTTAATGCTCTGTACTATCACCATATTTCTGAAAAACTGCATGCATAGCATTTTGCATCACTGCATTCTGATTATGTCCTTACTGAGTTTTAGACTCATAGGTGAACTCTCTGATGTAGGTACTGAACCCGAAAATGAGGACTTTGTGCCTCAGTCTGATGATTAGTTGCTGGTGGATCGAGCTCATGGGGATTTGGTTGCTGCAGCTAGACATGATTTCTGTTCAGATGTTTCTGAAAAGTTTTTCTGAAATCCTGATTTTTGTGTTAAAAACTCTGTAGAAAACTCATCTTTTGGTGAATTCTGTAATTATATGTTACGTTCTGTACTGTCCCTCAGATTTTGAAACAATGTATAAGTTCTGATGTTTCAGTTTTAGGAACCACTGTATTTGACAGTTAAGTTTATATTCTAAAGTATTCTGAAATTTGTTTGAAATGTTTCTATTAGTTCATGCATGGATGAATTCTGGTTTTGGAACTGTCCATGTAATTTTATTTCCTTGAACCTATCAATTTTAAAGTATGTCTTACTGACCTTCAAATTTCGAAATACTGTATAGATTCTGAGTCAAAGTTTTCAAAACTGCTGTATTTGACAGTTGAACTCATGTTCTGAATGTTCTGAAATGTTTTAGAATATTTTCATGTTTTAAGATTTGCATGGATGGTCTCAAATTTTAGAGTCATCCATGTAGTCTGTTTTTCTTAGATCTGTCATCTGTAAAGTGTGTTTCAAAATCTTATTTTGAATCGGGTTTTGAAGGCCTGAAACCCTTATGTCTTCTGCTTGATGCTCCCTGCCCGTATGTCTCCCTGTAAAAGTTGTAAATTTTGCCTTTAAAACTATGTCTTCCGGCTGAAGTCATCAAAGTCATCCGCCCAGTGTATTTATATCTTCCGGCTGATGTCAGCATAAGTCTTCCGCCCGGTTTAAAACTCCGTCTTCTGGCTGACGTCACCCAAGTCATCCGACCAATGTAAATATGTCTTCCGGCTAACGTCATCCATGTTTTTCCGCCAGTATAATGCTTATATCTTCCGGTTGACGTCATCCATCTTCCGGCTGACGTCATCACCTCATCCGATCTCAGTTATTGTCTGTTTCTTCCGCCTGACGTCATCTCCGCTTCTGTCTTTGCATTTACATCTTTCGGCGGACGTCATTCAAGTCTTCCGCTGCTCTTTTAAACTAAGTCTTCCGTCGGTTATTCGCCTAAGTCTTCTGCCAATGTTTCCTGTTTCCTCCTCCGCCAGCCTTATGCTAATTTCTGATTTTTTATCCATTATTGAAACCTGTTTTAAATTTCTACACCCGAGAACTCTCTCTCTCCCTGTAAATGTTTTTTGTTACTCACTGTAGTTCCCCCTCTCTGTAAAGTTACGTTTTTAGGGTTTGCGATGATAGTGCATGTTTCCTGTTATTCGATTCTGTTTCTTGGTAAATATTTTAAAAGTATAATGTCCACTATTTTGACCGATCTGTTTAAAAAAAAATAGTCACCGTTTCCCGTTGACTGTCCCGGAGTGACGGCTCCGATCCCGGACTCCGATCGGGATCCGGTTTCAGGCTGTCACAGTTGTGGTATCAGAGCGACAAGGTTTTAAAATCGATTCTGTGAAATGTCTGGTTGCACAACCCGCCACGTGAGATCGCTCCACCAACTGTAAGTGTTTAAAAAAAAAATTCTGTAAAAGTTCTGTTTATTAAGTTTGGTTATTCTGTTTATAGGGTTTATTAGAAATGGTGAGAGGACATCAAGAAGAGTCAAGCGAAAGCTCTCGAGCCATTGACCGACTAACCGAACTGGTGGGTGCACAGTCACGCATGGTTGAACGCATGATGGCCAGAGAAGACGATAGAAACAATCACCATGGGAATAACAATCGTGATAATGCGCCGCGAGACAACAGTGGAGATAGATTCCGGCGACTCCAGCCGCCTTCATTTGATGGACTGTCTACAGACCCGACCCGTGCTGAAACCTGGATTCGAACAATGGAGAAAATGTTTGGATATGCAGAAGTAGAAGACAACAAGAAAGTTATTTGCGCCACGTTCTATCTCACCAAAAGTGCGGGATTTTGGTGGGACACAGTGCAGTCAACTACAGTGGCATTAAGCTGGGAAGGATTCACGAAAATCTTCTACGAGAAGTACTTTGACCGGGGAGTGAGGAAGGAAAAGTTGCTTGAATTCTCTCGGCTGCGACAATATGGGTCAGTGGCTGAATATGTTCAGAAATTCGAGTCACTATCCCGATATGCAACACATATGGTGGCCACTGATGAGAACAAGGTGCACCAATTCATTCAAGGGTTAAAGATGGACCTTCTGCGAGGGATCACAACCGGAGGATTCGATGAGGCACCGTATGTGAAGGTAGGTGGCTAAGGCTTATCAGTTGGAGGCCTTAGAGATAATGTCCCAAAGACAAAGAGATTCACCAAGAGGGATTATTCGAAATGTTCCTCAGCAACAACAGCAACATCCAAGGGGTCAAAACCTGCAACCTCAACAGCAACAAAACAGGGGCATTAAGAGGCCCAATGAGACCATCACTTACCCAGACAAAGGAAAGAGACCGATGGGGGCTCCTCAGCCCACTATATGTCCACGGTGCCAGAGAAGCCACCAGGGCGAATGCAGGCTTATTACTGGCGCTTGTTTCCGATGTGGCAAAGGAGGCCATCATGTCCGTGATTGCCCGATACCCGACACGAGACAAAATCAGGTCGTGCCAAGAGTCTTTGCAATGATGGAGGACTGTTGACGATGCTGATCTGCACACAGCAATTACAGGTACAATTTTGGTGTGTAACATACCTGCATATACTTTGTTAGACACGGGGGCCACTCATTCATTTGTGGCCATGGACTTTGCAGGTAGAAAGAACTTGTGCCTTGCACCGTCCGATCAGCCCTACAGTGTCATGCTACCGTCCGGAGAGTTTATGCACTCCGAGCAGGCAGTGCAGGGTGATATAGTGTCAGTTGGAGACCAGAAATTGTATGCCCATCTTATCGTCATCGGTATGAAAGGATACGAAGTGATTCTGGGGATGGACTGGCTATTTAGACATCATGCCACCATCGACTGTAGGTCCGGGCTCGTGACTTTTAAGCCCCCGAACGAAGTAGAGTTCTCCTATCAGGTAGTACCGAAGAAACATAGTATACCTGTTATATCCTCCTTGAAAGCTCAACAGCTGATGAGGTCAGGATATGTCGAATTTCTTGCCCACATAGTAGATGTTCGGAGGCAAGGTGAGGTCGAACTTCAAAATATTCCGGTGGTCCGAGACTTCCCTGAGGTTTTCTTAGATGACCTACCGGGATTGCCACCTGATCGCAAAATTGAGTTTTAAATTGACGTATATCCAGGTGCGGAACCAGTATCGAAGAATCCGTACCGTATGGCACCAATTGAGCTAAAGGAATTGAAGGCTCACCTGAAAGAGTTGGTGGACAAGGGTTTTGTGCGCCCCAGTTTCTCTCCGTGGGGTGCTCCCATCTTATTTGTCAAGAAGAAGGATGGGTCCCTGCGGATGTGTATTGACTACCGTGAGCTGAACAAGTTAACGATCAAGAATAAGTACCCGTTGCCAAGAATCGATGATTTATTTGACCAACTACAAGGGGTTCGGGTATTTTCTAAGATTGACTTGCGCTCCGGTTATTACCAGTTGAAGGTCAGGGCTGAAGATATTCCAAAGACCGCCTTCAGGACCCAGTACGGGCATTACGAGTTCTTGGTGATGTCGTTCAGGCTGACTAATGCCCCCGCGGCATCTATGGACTTGATGAATAGGGTATTCCAGGAGTTCTTGGACAAATTTGTAATCGTCTTCATCGACGACATCCTGGTTTATTCTCGGACTGAAGAGGAGCATAGAGAGCACTTGGCTATTGTGCTGTCAACTCTAAAACAGCATCAATTGTTTGCCAAACTATCAAAGTGCGAATTCTGGTTGAACAAGATTAATTTCCTAAGCCACGTGGTGTCTGCAAGAGAGTTTCGGTAGACCCAGCCAAGATTCAAGCTGTGAGGGATTGGCCCAGGCCGAGAAATGCCAGTGAGGTACGGAGCTTTATTGGGCTAGATGGTTATTACAGGAAATTCATCAAGGGATTTTCTGTGATAGCTAAGCCTATGACTAGCTTAACGAGGAAGGAAATCAAGTTCAAGTGGTCTGAAGCTTGTGAGCTAAGCTTTCAGACACTTAAGCAGAAATTGACTACTGCTCCTCTGTTAGTATTGCCAGTTGAAGACGGTAAATTCAGCGTGTACTGTGATGCGTCCAAGGTTGGCTTGGGATGTGTATTAATGCAAGAAGGGAAAGTGGTAGCATACACATCAAGACAATTGAAGGGCCATGAAGAAAACTACCATACTCATGACCTTGAGTTAGCGGCGGTTGTATTTGCGCTGAAGGTATGGAGACATCACCTGTATGGACAATCATGTGAGGTGTTTTCTTACCACAAGAGTTTGAAGTACCTCTTTACTCATAAGGAGTTGAATATGAGACAGAGGCGGTGGTTAGAATTTGTAAAAGACTACGATGTTGAGATCAAATACCACCCTGGTAAAGCTAATGTGGTAGCTGATGCACTGAGCAGGATGTCAGCTACTGTGCAACCAGTTATGTCGGCCGTATCAATGCCTTTGAGGACGGAGATACAGAAGTTCGATATGAAGATAGTTTCTGGGCGATCGGCCACACTAGCAGACTTAACACTACGGCCCTTCGTCTTGGACTGAATTAAGGAAGCCCAGAGGACCAATTCAAAGGAGATGGCTGATATGGTGGGCAAGGTACCAATAGCTTCTTCCAATTTCAGTTATTCGGGAGATGGAATTCTGAAGTTCAAAAACAGATGGTATGTTCCGAAAGACGAAGAGCTACGGAAGCACATCTTGTCGGAAGCCCATTCATCTCCTTTCTCTGTGCATCCTAGAAGCACGAAGACGTATCAAGACTTGAAACTTCACTTCTGGTGGCCGAATATGAGGAATGAAGTGGCCAAATACGTGGAGTCTTGTATGATATGTCAACAGGTCAAAGCTGAACATCAACGACCGAGTGGAACGCTTCAACCTCTCCCGATTCCCGAATGGAAGTGGGAGAACATCACAATGGACTTTGTTGTTGGCCTTCCAAGGACAGCTAAAGGCCACAATAGCATATGGGTCATAGTTGACAGATTGACGAAGTCGGCCCATTTTCTACCTGTGAAGACGACATTCTCCATGGATCAGTATGCTGAGCTATATATTAGTGAGATTGTCAAGCTGCATGGTATTCCGGTGTCAATTGTTTCGGACCGGGATCCTAGATTCACTTCCAGGTTTTTGAAAAGTTTGCAGAGCTCCTTGGGCACTAGATTAGACTTCAGCACGACATTTCATCCACAGATGGACGGACAATCTGAAAGAACAATGCAAATACTGGAGGATATGCTAAGGTCGTGCGTACTGGAATTTCATGCTCCTTGGAGTAGATACTTGCCACTCGTAGAGTTTGCATACAACAATAGCTATCAGGCTATGATTGGTATGGCTCCATATGAAGCCCTTTACGGCAG
The DNA here is from genome assembly GCA_022432975.1 of Begonia masoniana. Lineage (NCBI taxonomy): Eukaryota > Viridiplantae > Streptophyta > Magnoliopsida > Cucurbitales > Begoniaceae > Begonia > Begonia masoniana. The sequence goes on from CM039513.1 coordinate 36,206,879, forward strand.
AAAGTGTAGATCCCTGTTGTGTTGGGATGAAGTCGGAGAAACCAAGCTTATCGGCCCTGAGATATTACAGCAGATGTCCGAGGTGATAGCTGCTATCAAACAACGAATAAAAATTGGTGAGAGTCGACAGAAGAGTTATGCGGACAATAGAAGAAGGGACTTAGAGTTTGCCGAAGGCGATGAAGTATTCCGGAAGGTGTCGCCTTTCAAGGGCGTAATGAGATTCGATAAGAAAGGAAAACTCAGCCCACGGTTCATTGGCCCTTTTCCCATCCTGAAGCGTGTGGGAAACATGGCTTATAAACTACAGTTGCCAGCATCGATGGATGGGGTCCACAATGTCTTCCATGTTTCGATGCTGAGAAAATGTGTACGAGATCCAACGCAGATCGTGGAGCATGTGGACTTTGATATCATGCCAATGCTGACATATGAAGAAAGGCCTATACAGATATTGGATATGTCACTCAAAGTGTTACGTAACCGTGTGGTGCCATTGGTGAAAGTTTTGTGGGCGCAATCATAATGTGGAAGAAGCCACGTGGGAAAGACAAGCAGATGTTAAAGCCCAATATCCGGAGCTATTCGCTTAGGCACATTTTTGGGACAAAATTTCTGTTAAGGTGGGTGGAATGTAACACCCGGCATTTTCGGCCATATAATAATCTGTTGAATTATTGTATGGATTTAATTTGCCATTATTACAATAACTATTTTATTGTAAACTTTGGAGCATTTAATGGGGAGAGAACCGAACTAAAGGCTAACTAAACTAAACATTAAGTTTAAAATGCATGGAAGGATAAATTGGAGAGAAATTGAGGTTGGTGAGAGATAGCCAATGGTTGAGTGACATCTGGCGACTTGATGAAGAAGCTAAGTTTTTCCTCCTACGTGAAACCCTCACTTCTCATCTGTTTCTTCCCACTGCTCTTTGTTCTCTCTTCTTGGCAATTTTGACAAAGCACCAACACTTTGTTTCCTCGTTTTTCTTCTGTTTTCTTCAACCAAGGTAATCATCTACGGAAGTTATTGATTTTGGACAAGATTAATGCGAGTTTTCACTGGGGTTTAGGGTTATTATTTCTGTGAAAACTCACTGTTTTGGATGAAAATACGTTAGTGTGTTTTCCTAAAGAGTTGAAATGAGCTTGCTGCATATTCTACAAGTTATTTGTTAGCATTTGCAGCTTGTCTAATTTCACTACATTGCAGCAAACAGGTTCGAGCATTTCCGAGACTTTCCAGCTAACTGCATCGAGGAAAAACAGGTAAGTTCATAACCGTAGGTTGACCCTTAAGGCCCTACATCACGGAGGTACTAGGTTTCCTGTTCTGTCGGGTTGTTTTGGGTAGAAAGGTTATAGTCTATGTTCTGAAATGTCTGGCTTCGATTTACCTTCTGTTGTCCTATTTCTGCTGTCTGCCTGTTTAAGTTCAAGCACCGTTCATGCATACACGTTTTCTCTGAAATACATGCAAATATTCTCTGTACATTGTTTGAAACTAAACAAGATAAAATCTGACTGAAATGTACCAGGTTAAGTGCGAGACGGGGATTGGCCCCAGATCTGTTTACTGTACTGTATCTCTGAATGTGCCTGATAGTGCACTCTCCCCCTCCCCCACTGTTTGCCAGTTCCCCTATAAGCTCCACTTAATTCTACTGCCACTGTAACTTAATGCTCTGTACTGTCACCGTATTTCTGAAAAACTGCATGCATAGCATTTTGCATCACTGCATTCTGATTATGTCATTATTGAGTTTTAGACTCATAGGTGAACTCTCTGATGTAGGTACTGAACCCAAAAATGAGGACTTTGTGCCTCAGTCTGATGATTAGTTGCTAGTGGATCGAGCTCATGGGGGTTTGGTTGCTGCAGCCACACATGATTTCTGTTCAGAGGTTTCTGTAAAGTTTTTCTGAAATCCTGATTTTTGTGTTAAAAACTCTGTAGAAAACTCATCTTTTAGTGAATTCTGTAATTATATGTTACGTTCTGTACTGTCCCTCAGATTTTGAAACAATGTACAAGTTCTGATGTTTCAGTTTTAGGAACCACTGTATTTGACAGTTAAGTTTATATTCTAAAGTATTCTGAAATTTGTTTGGAATGTTTCTATTAGTTCATGCATGGATGAATTCTCGTTTTGGAACTGTCCATGTAATTTTATTTCCTTGAACCTATCAATTTTAAAGTATGTCTTACTGACCTTCAAATTTCGAAATACTGTATAGATTCTGAGTCAAAGTTTTCAAAACTTCTGTATTTGACAGTTGAACTCATGTTCTGAATGTTCTGAAATGTTTTAGAATATTTTCATGTTTTAAGATTTGCATGGATGGTCTCAAATTTTAGAGTCATCCATGTAGTCTGTTTTTCTTAGATCTGTCATCTGTAAAGTGTGTTTCAAAATCTTATTTTGAATCGGGTTTTGAAGGTCTGAAACCCTTATGTCTTCTGCTTGATGCTCCCTGCCCGTATGTCTCCCTGTAAAAGTTGTAAATTTTGCCTTTAAAACTATGTCTTCCGGCTGACGTCATCAAAGTCATCCGCCCAGTGTATTTATGTCTTCCGGCTGATATCAGCATAAGTCTTCCGCCCAGTTTAAAACTCCGTCTTCCGGCTAACGTCACCCAAGTCATCCGCCCAGTGTAAATATGTCTTCCGGCTGACGTCATCCCTATTTTTCCGCCAGTATAATGCTTATATCTTCCGGTTGACGTCATCCATCTTCCGGCTGACGTCATCTCCTCATCCGATCTCAGTTACTGTCTGTGTCTTCCGCTTGACGTCATCTCCACTTCTGTCTTTGCATTTACATCTTCCGGCTGACGTCGTTCAAGTCTTCCGCTGCTCCTTTAAACTAAGTCTTCCGCCAATGTTTCCTGTTTCCTCCTCCGCCAGCCTTATGCTAATTTCTGTTCTGTTATCCATTATTGAAACATGTTTTAAATTTCTACACCCGAGAACTCTCTCTCTCCCTGTAAATGTTTTTTGTTACTCACTGTAGTTTCTCCCTCTCTGTAAAGTTACGTTTTTAGGGTTTGCGATGACAGTGCATGTTTCCTGTTATTCGATTCTGTTTCTCTGTAAATATTTTAAAAGTATAATGTCCACTGTTTTGACCGATCTGTTTCAAAAAACAATAGTCACCGTTTCCCGTTGACTGTCCTGGAGTGACGGCTCCGATCCCGGACTCCGATCGGGATCCGGTTTCGGGCTGTCACACACTCACTCTCCCAATCTGAATTGAATGCTGATATGGAAAATCTAAATTTTTTTTTATAGATGAGTGCGAAACAAAAAGGGAAAATCCAATTACTGATAATGATATCCTCTGATAAATATAGAAAGGCTCCCTTTGAAATTAACGTTTTATTGCGATTTTGCAAAATAGCACTCCAAAAAACAAATGTCTTCACAGCACACCTTTTCATCGATAAAATAATAGTATAATTGTTTTTTTGAGTAAAATAAGTGTTTAAATAGATTTAATGGCCCATATGGATAGGCCCAAAATTTTACTAAGTAGATATTAAATCTTAGTTCTAATAAAATAATTGTAACACAAACCTTAAATCTTACCATTTCATTTGTCACATTTTACAACCTTTTTATCATTTCAAAAACAGGTTTAAATAATCATCGGTCCGGCGAGTTCCAAAACCAATAGCTATATAATATATCGCAACTTTACAGAAAATATGTCAATGCCATTTTCTATAAAAATTAAACCCAGTTAAAATAACTTCACTTACGAACCTTTCCACAACGAATGTCTGCAACCAGATAAGACAAAGAAGAATGACTTTTCATGTACCAGTCAACGCGTAACGAAACATTGTAGCTTGGTTTAGAGATTTTCACTTAGGGGCACAACTTCAAAGCTGCCCCACTACTATACTAAGCATAAAAAAATACTTTCACGCAGCTGAAATTATGTTTCAAACAAATGGCCTAGGTCACATGCTCGAAAAGCTCCGTTCATGATATAAAATAAAATATCATGCGTGTATAAATAAACATTAAAAGCTAGCATACATATAATATAAAAACTTACCTCCTGTTAAAGATAACATGTTAGGTTTTCTCGCTCAGTGTGATTCTTTCACCTAACAAGAACCAAGGGAACCTCTTATGACGATGACTCTAATCTCGCTTCCCGCTCATGTCATACGAAACATTTCTCTTCATAGAAATGCAGTTCGAACGATGACATGCAATGGATCTAGCGAGTAATTCATCAACATGGATATATGGAAAACATTATATACGTATTAAAGTTTCAAGTACAAATCAACTTTGTATGTCACATTATCAATCATCTCAACAATCTAGGTCAGGTCAATGTACATTAGGTCCAAATTTCCTTTCCCCCATAATCGATTGGTACTATGTCTTGGAAGAACATTGAAAAATACGTCTTCAACATCAAACTCAATCTCATGCCCCCTAAGATAGAAAAACTATTCTTTATTCTTTGCGCTCTCTTCGAATCAGTTGAATTTCTCAATAGTTTATTTAATCAATTCTGTACAAAGAGTGTAACACCCGGCAATTTTGCCATGTAAATATTCCTTGAATTATTAGACGGAATTAATGGAAATATTTATACAATGTATGTTTTGTGAGTTTTCCGATAGTTTTAATTGAATGTGGTGATTCGTAAATACCAATTTGTGAAACTAAATAGTAATTTAGTTAAAAACCAATGGAAGGGCAAAATAGAGAGCCAATTAAGGTTGGTGGGAGGAAGCCAATGGTTGAGTGACACCTGGCAACTTGTTGAAGAAGCCATGTTCTTTTCTCTTCCCTCCTACGTGAAACCCTCGTTTCTCCTCTGCTTCTTTCCACTCCCCTCTGTTTTCTCTCTTCCAGGCGACAAACACCCTTCGAAGCTACTTCGATTTCCTCAGTTTTCTTCTGTTTCTCTGCCTAAGGTAAACATCTGCTAAAACTAACGAGTTTGAATAAGTTAAGACATGCGTTTTGTTGGAGCTTAAGGTTACGATAATTTGGAGTGAGCTGACTTTTTTTATATGAAAACACATTGGTTTGTTTTCTAAAAGTTTGAATGGAGTTTGAAGCTTATTCTACTAAGTTATTAGTTAGCATTTGCAGCTTGTTAATTTTCCCCTTTCGTGCATGTCATAGGTTCGTGCATCAACGAGGCGTTCAAGACTTGCAACTCTACAGGAATAGGTAAGTTCATACGTATAGGTTTGGCCCTTAAGGCCCTTACAACACGGAGGTACTAGGTTTTATGTTGTCGAGATTTCTGTTGGGTAGTTAAACCATAGGTTATGTTTTAGGTTAAGTGTGTTTTGTTTTATATCCTGCTTATTATTATTCTGTCGCCTGTCTATGAATGTTCATGCATACACGTTTTCTCTTAAAGTCATGAAAATGTTTTCTGCACACAGTTTGAAGTTAAGCAAGATAAAACCTGTAATAAAATGTATGGTTAAGCGTGAACGAGGACTGGCATCCTGTCATGTACTCCTGTTATGTCCTGTTGTGGCATGTACTCCTATTGCGGCAGCTCTTCTTCCCACTTATACCTTCCTGTCCAATGAAATGTAATGTAATGTTCATGTATTTGAAAATGTTCATGCATAGCACGTGCATCACTTTGCATTGTATGTTCTTACTGAGCTCTAGGCTCATAGTTGAACTCCCTGTTGTAGGTATGGATTCTCCAGAGTAGGACATTGTGCCTCAAGATGATGAGTTGATGTAGTTGGCACATCCACCGGTGAACAGTAAATTTCTGTTGTAGTTCACATCCACCGGTGAACAGTAAATTTCTGTTTGTAGTTCACATCCACCGGTGAACAGTAAATTTTTGTTTGTAGTTCACATCCACCGGTGAACAGTAAATTTTTGTTTGTAGTTCACATCCACCGGTGAACAGTAAATTTCTGTTGTAGTTCACATCCACCTGTGAACAGTAAATTTCTGTTGTAGTTCACATCCACCTGTGAACAGTAAATTTCTCTTTGTAGTTCACATCCACCTGTGAACAGTAAATTTCTGTTGTAGTTCACATCCACCTGTGAACAGTAAATTTCTGTTGTAGTTCACATCCACCGGTGAACAGTAAATTTCTGTTGTAGTTCACATCCACCGGTGAACAGTAAATTTTTGTTTGTAGTTCACATCCACCGTGAACAGTAAATTTCTCTTTGTAGTTCACATCCACCTGTGAACAGTAAATTTCTGTTGTAGTTCACATCCACCTGTGAACAGTAAATTTCTGTTGTAGTTCACATCCACCGGTGAACAGTAAATTTCTGTTGTAGTTCACATCCACCTGTGAACAGTAAATTTCTGTTGTAGTTCACATCCACCTGTGAACAGTAAATTTTTGTTTGTAGTTCACATCCACCTGTGAACAGTAAATTTTTGTTTGTAGTTCACATCCACCGGTGAACAGTAAATTTCTGTTTGTAGTTCACATCCACCTGTGAACAGTAAATTTCTGTCTGTAGTTCACATCCACCGGTGAACAGTAAATTTCTGTCTGTAGTTCACATCCACCGGTGAACAGTAAATTTCTGTTGTAGTTCACATCCACCGGTGAACAGTAAATTTCTGTTGTAGTTCACATCCACCGGTGAACAGTAAATTTCTGTTGTAGTTCACATCCACCGGTGAACAGTAAATTTCTGTTGTAGTTCACATCCACCTGTGAACAGTAAATTTCTGTTGTAGTTCACATCCACCTGTGAACAGTAAATTTTTGTTTGTAGTTCACATCCACCGGTGAACAGTAAATTTTTGTTTGTAGTTCACATCCACCTGTGAACAGTAAATTTCTGTTGTAGTTCACATCCACCTGTGAACAGTAAATTTCTGTCTGTAGTTCACATCCACCTGTGAACAGTAAATTTCTGTCTGTAGTTCACATCCACCTGTGAACAGTAAATTTCTGTTTGTAGTTCACATCCACCGGTGAACAGTAAATTTCTGTTGTAGTTCACATCCACCTGTGAACAGTAAATTTCTGTTGTAGTTCACATCCACCGGTGAACAGTAAATTTCTGTTTGTAGTTCACATCCACCTGTGAACAGTAAATTTTTGTTTGTAGTTCACATCCACCTGTGAACAGTAAATTTCTGTTGTAGTTCACATCCACCGGTGAACAGTAAATTTCTGTTGTAGTTCACATCCACCGGTGAACAGTAAATTTTTGTTTGTAGTTCACATCCACCTGTGAACAGTAAATTTTTGTTTGTAGTTCACATCCACCTGTGAACAGTAAATTTCTGTCTGTAGTTCACATCCACCTGTGAACAGTAAATTTCTGTCTGTAGTTCACATCCACCGGTGAACAGTAAATTTCTGTCTGTAGTTCACATCCACCGGTGAACAGTAAATTTCTCTTTGTAGTTCACATCCACCGGTGAACAGTAAATTTCTGTTGTAGTTCACATCCACCTGTGAACAGTAAATTTCTGTTTGTAGTTCACATCCACCTGTGAACAGTAAATTTCTGTCTGTAGTTCACATCCACCTGTGAACAGTAAATTTCTGTTTGTAGTTCACATCTACCTGTGAACAGTAAATTTTTGTCTGTAGTTCACATCCACCGGTGAACAGTAAATTTCTGTTTGTAGTTCACATCCACCTGTGAACAGTAAATTTCTGTTTGTAGTTCACATCCACCTGTGAACAGTAAATTTCTGTCTGTAGTTCACATCCACCTGTGAACAGTAAATTTCTGTTTGTAGTTCACATCTACCTGTGAAAAGTAAATTTTTATCTGTAGTTCACATCCACCGGTGAACAGTAAATTTCTGTTTGTAGTTCACATCCACCGGTGAACAGTAAATTTTTTGTTTGTAGTTCACATCCACCTGTGAACAGTAAATTTCTGTCTGTAGTTAACACCACCTATTAACAGTAAATTTCTCTCTGTAGTTTACATCCACCTGTGAATAGTAAATTTTTGTCTGTAGTTCACATCCACCTGTGAACAGTAAATTTCTGTCTGTAGTTCACATCCACCGGTGAACAGTAAATTTCTTGGTGAACAGTAAATTTCTGTTTGTAGTTCACATCCACCTGTGAACAGTAAATTTCTCTCTGTAGTTCACATCCACCTGTGAACAGTAAATTTCTGTCTGTAGTTCATATCCACCTGTGAACAATAAATTTTTGTTTGTAGTTCACATCCACCTGTGAACAGTAAATTTCTGTCTGTATTTCACATCCACCAGTGAACAGTAAATTTCTTTTTATACTCCATATCCACCTGTGAACAGTAAATTCCTCTCTGTAATTCACACCCACCGTTCTCTTTTGTTTATTCGCATCCACCGCTGCCACTGTTCACTTTTATCTTATTCACACCCACTGCTAGTCTATATCACCCGATTCTATTATTCACTGTAATTTTCTCCCAGTATGCCTTTCAGTCTATATTTCTCGTTTATTTTCACTGCATGTATTTTTATCACATTTCCTCTGCATGCCCGTCGTCCATCTAGTCTTTTATTTAAATGTTCCAAGTATTCTGATTTCCTCCTGTAATTCATTCTGCAGTCCGGTTTAACTGTTTTACTGTTTTGACTTTAAATCTAGAGAAGGTTTTCTCTAGCTGTAAAGTTTTAAGGGTTTGTTTTAAAAGTCCAATCTGATTGTTTAAAGTTCAAAAAAAAAAATATATAGTCCCCATTTTGAATGTCCTGGAGTGATGGCTCCTCGGACCCTGATCGGGTCGGGGCTGTCACAGTTATGGTATCAGAGCGTAAATCAGGTTTTAAAAGCGATTCTGTAAACTGTCTGACTGCACAACCCGCCACGTGAGATTGCTCCACCAACTGTAAGTGTTTAAGTTCCTGTAAAAGTTTGGTTTATTAAATTTGATTATTGTTTATAGGATTTTCTTATAAATAGAGTGAAGACATCAGGATGAAGCAAGCGGTAGTGCCAGGGCCATCGATCACTTAACCGAGCTGGTCGGCGTTCAGTCTCGAATGATGGAGCGCATGATGGCTGAAAATGGAAACAATAACCATGCAAACGCTCCACGTGACTCTAGTGGAGAGAGATTCCGGCGACTCCAGCCGCCTGTTTTCGATGGATTATCAACCGATCCTACTCACGCCGAGGAATGGATCCGGGCGATAGAGAAGATGTTCAACTATGCCGAAGTGGAGGACAACAAGAAAGTGATATGTGCCTCGTTCTATCTCACCAAAAATGCTGGATATTGGTGGGACACGGTGCAGTCAACTCCCGTGGCATTGAGTTGGGAAGGATTCAAAAGAATTTTCTACGAGAAATACTTCGATCAAAGTGTGAGGAAGGAAAAGATGATCGAATTTGCTTGACTGCGGCAATTTGGATTAGTGGCCGAGTATGTTCAGAGGTTCGAGTCGCTATCCCGCTATGCACCTCAGTTGGTGGCCACTGACGAAAACAAGGACACCAATTTATTCAGGGTTTGAAGCTGGACCTCTTGCGGGGGATTACATACGGGGGTTTCGATGAGGCCCCGTATACGAAGGTAGTGGCCAAGGCTTATCAATTGGAAGCCTTAGAGGCGAAGTCTCAGAGATATAGAGATACATCAAAGAGAATCTTATGTGATGCCCTCTACAGCAACAACAAAAAAAAGGTCAGTTTGGGCAACCACAACAGCAACAGAATAGAGGTGTTAAGAGACCTAATGAAGTTGCCATTTATCAGGACAAGTGAAAAAGACCTATGGGAGCTCCTCAGCTTCCTGTATGCCCACGTTGCCAGAGAAATCATACGGGGGAGTGTAGGCTCTTTACTGGCCGATGCTTCCGATGTGACAAGGAGGGCCACCAAGTCCAGGATTGTCTGGTGCCTGACACGAGACTGAATTGGGCCGTACCTAGAGTTTTTGCAATGATGGATGATGTTGATGATGCCGCTCAGTGATGCACCTACTTATACCTTGTGGGACACGGGGGTAACACATTCGTTTGTGGTAGTGGGCTTCGTGGTTAGAAAGGAGTTTTGTTGTACGCCGTCAGATCAGCCCTAAAGCATTATGCTACCATCCAGAGAGTTTATGCACTCCGAGCAGGTTGTACGGGGTGATATAGTGTCAGTAGGAGACCAAAAGTTGTATGCCAGTCTTATCGTTATCGGTATGAAATGATACAATGTGATTCTGGGGATGGACTGGCTGTTTAGATATCACGCCACCATCAATTGTAGGTCCGGGCTAGTGTCGTTTAAGTGCCCGAACGAGGTAGAATTCTCCTATCAGGCAATACCAAAGAAACACCGTATGCCTGTCATATCTTCCTTGAAAGCTCAACAGCTGATGAGGTCAAGATGCATTGGATTTCTTGCCCACGTAGTAGATGTTCAAAGGCAAAGTGATGTGGAACTTCAAAATATTCCGATAGTTCGAGACTTCTCAGAGGTTTTCTTAGATGACTTACTGGGATTGCCGCCGGATCGTGAAATCGAGTTCGAGATTGATGTATTTCCGAGTGCCAAACCAGTATCGAGGAATCCGTACCGAATGGCACCAATTGAGCTGAGGGAGTTGAAGGCTCAGCTAAAGAAATTGGTAGACAAGGGTTTTGTGTGCCCTAGTTTCTCTCCGTGGGGTGCTCCCGTCTTGTTTGTCAAGAAGAAAGATGGATCCCTACGCATGTGCATTGATTACCTAGAGCTGAACAAGTTGACCATCAAAAATAAGTACCCGTTGCCAAGGATCGATGATTTATTTGACCAGTTACAAGGGGCTCGGGTATTTTCAAAGATTGACTTGCGCTCCGGTTATTACCAGTTGAAGGTCAGGGTTGATGATATTCCAAAGACTACCTTCAGGACCCGATACGGACACTACGAGTTCTTGGTAATGTCTTTTGGGTTGACTAATGTCCCGGCGGCATTTATGGATTTGATGAACAGGATATTCCAAGATTTCTTGGATAAATTTGTAATCGTCTTCATCGACGACATCCTGGTTTATTCCAAGAGTGAAGCCGAACACGAGGAGCCCTTGGCCATTGTGCTATCGACTCTGAAACAACACCAATTGTACGCCAAGTTGTCGAAGTGTGAATTCTGGTTGAGCAGGATTAACTTCCTAGGCCATGTGGTGTCGGCAGAAGGAGTGTCCGTGGATCTAGCCAAGATTCTGGCAGTGAAAGAATGACCGAGACCGAGAAGTGCTAGTGAGGTACGAAGTTCTATCAGGTTAGCTGGTTATTACAGAAAGTTTGTCAAGGGATTTTCTGTGATAGCAAAGCCTATGACCAGCTTAACGAGAAAAGACATCAAGTTCAAGTGGTCTGAAGCTTGTGAGGTGAGTTTTCAGACACTTAAGCAGAAATTTACCACTGCTCCTCTGTTAGTATTGCCAGTTGAAGATGGCAAATTCAGCGTATACTGTGATGCGTCCAAGGTCTGCTTGGGATGTGTATTAATGCAAGAAGAGAAAGTAGTAGCATACGCATCCAGACAATTGAAGAACCACGAGCAAAACTACCCTACTCATGACCTTGAGTTAGCGGCAGTTGTCTTTGTACTGAAAGTATGAAGACACCACTTATATGGACAATCATGTGAGGTGTTTTCTGATCACAAGAGTTTGAAGTACATATTTACCCAGAAAGAGTTAAACATGAGACAAAGGCGGTGGTTAGAATTTGTGAAAAATTATGATGTTGAGATTAAATACCACCCGGGGAAAGCTAACGTGGTAGCCGATGCATTGAGCAGGATGCCAGCTACTATGCAACAGGCTATGTCGACCGTATCAATGCCTTTGAGGACAGAGATAGAGAAGTTCTATATGGAGATAGTTTCTGGGCTATCGGCCATACTAGCAGACTTGACACTACGGACCCACCGTCCTGGACCGAATTAAGGAAGCCCAGAAGACCAATTCAAAGGAGATAGCTGATATAGGAAGCAAGTTACTTATGGCTTCTTCCGATTTCAGTTATTCGGGAGATGGAATTCTGAAGTTCAAAGATAGGTGGTATGGTCTGATAGACGAAGAGTTACAAAAGAACATCTTGTCGGAAGCCCACTCATCTTTTTTCTCTGTGCATCCTAGTAGCACAAAGATGTATCAAGACTTGAAACTTCATTTCTGGTGGCCTAATATGAAGAATGAAGTAGCCAAATATGTGGAGTCTTGCATGATATGTCAACAAGTCAAAGCTGAACATCAACGACCGAGTGGAACGCATCAGCCTCTTCGGATCCCTGAATGGAAGTGGGAGAATATCACTATGGACTTCATTGTTGGCCTATCGAGGACGGCCAAGGGCCATAATAGCATATGGGTCATAGTAGACAGATTAACGAAGTCGGCCCATTTTCTACCTGTGAAGACGAAATTCTCTATGAACCAGTATGCAGAACTATACATTAGCGAGATTGTCAAGATGCATGGTATTCCGGTGTCGATCGTTTCGGACCGGGATCCTAGATTCACTTCCAGGATTTGGAGAAGCTTGCAAAACTCCTTAGGGCACCAAGTTAGATTTCAGCACGGCATTTCATCCACAGACGGACGGACAATCTGAGAGAACGATACAGATACTGGAGGATATGTTAAGGTCGTGCGTACTAGAATTTCATGCTCCTTTGAGTAGATATTTGCCACTCGTGGAGTTCGCTTACAATAATAGCTACCAAGCTACGATCGGTATGGCTCCATATGAAGCTCTTTACGGCAGGTAGTGTAGATCCTCATTGTATTGGGATGAAGTCGGAGAAGCCAAGCTTATCGGTCCTGAGTTATTACAGCAGATGTCCGAGGTGATTGCTCTATCAAACAACAAATAAAAATTACACAGAGTCGACAGAAAAGTTATGCGGACCATAGAAGAAGAGACTTAGAGTTCGCTGAGGGCGATGAAGTATTCTTGAAAGTGTCACCTTTCAAGGACATAATGAGATTCGGTAAGAAAGGAAAGCTCAGTCCACAGTTCATTGGCCCTTTTCCCATCTTGAAGCGTGTGGGAAGCATGGCTTACAGGCTACAGTTGCCAGCGTCTATGGATGGAGTTCACAACGTCTTCCATGTCTCGATGCTGAGAAAATGTTTACGAGATCCAACTCAGATCGTGGAACATGTGGACTTTGATATCATGTCGATGCTAACATATGAAGAAAGGCTCATTCAGATATTGGATACTTCACTTAAGGCGTTGCGCAACAAGGTGGTCCCGTTGGTGAAAGTTTTGTGGTGCAATCATAATGTGGAGGAAGCCACATGGGAAAGCCAACAAGATGTTAGGGCCCAATATCCGGACCTCTTTGCTTAGGCAAATTTTGGGGACAAAATTTCTGTTAAGGTGGATGGAATGTAACACCCGACTAATTTTTCCATGTAAATATTCATTGAATTATTAGACGAAATTAATGGAAATATTTATACAATGTATATTTTGTGAGTTTTTTGATAGTTTTAATTGAATGTGGTGATTCATAAAAATCGATTTGTGGAACAAAATAGTAATTTAGTTAAAAACCAATAGAAGGGCAAAATAGGGAGCCAATTAAGGTTGGTGGGAGGAAGCCCATGGTTGAGTGACACCTGGCAACTTGTTGAAGAAGCCATGTTCTTTTCTCTTCCCTCCTACGTGAATCCCTCGTTTCTCCTCTGCTTCTTTCCACTCCACTCTGTTTTCTCTCTTCCAGGCGACAAACACCCTTCAAAGCTCCTTTGATCTCCTCAGTTTTTTTCTGTTTCTCTGCCTAAGGTAAACATATGCTAAAACTAACGAGTTTGAATAAGTTAAGACGTGAGTTTTGTTGGAGCTTAAGGTTACAATAATTTTGAGTGAGCTCACTGTTTTTACATGAAAACATGTTGGTTTGTTTTCTAAAGGTTTGAATGGAGTTTGCAATGCTGCTACTGCTACTAAGTTATAGTAGGCATTATGCAGCTTGTTAATTTCTCCCCTTTCGTGCACGTCGTACGGTTCGTGCATCTCCGAGGACGTTCAAGACTTGTCAACCTCTACAGCAACAGGTAAGATTCATACCGTATAGATTCGGCCCTACATTGCGGAGGCTACTAGGGTTTATGTCTGTCAGGGATTCTGTTGAGTAGTTAAACCATAGGTTGTATGTTTTAGGGTTAAGTGTGATTCTATTTTATATCCTACGTATTATTAATTCTGTCCACCTGTCTATGAATGTCTCATGCATACCACTTTTCTCTAAAAGTCATGAAAATGTTTTCTGCACACATTTGAACAGTAAATTTCTGTTTGTAGTTCACATCCACCTGTGAACAGTAAATTTCTGTTTGTAGTTCACATCCACCTGTGAACAGTAAATTTCTGTCTGTAGTTCACATCCACCTGTGAACAGTAAATTTTTGTTTATAGTTCACATCCACCGGTGAACAGTAAATTTCTGTCTGTAGTTCACATCCACCGGTGAACAGTAAATTTTTGTTTATAGTTCACATCCACCGGTGAACAGTAAATTTCTGTTTGTAGTTCACATCCACCTGTGAACAGTAAATTTTTGTTTATAGTTCACATCCACCTGTGAACAGGAAATTTCTGTCTGTAGTTCACATCCACCTGTGAACAGTAAATTTTTGTTTATAGTTCACATCCACCTGTGAACAGGAAATTTCTGTCTGTAGTTCACATCCACCTGTGAACAGTAAATTTCTGTTTGTAGTTCACATCCACCAGTGAACAGTAAATTTTTGTTTATAGTTCACATCCACCTGTGAACAGGAAATTTCTGTCTGTAGTTCACATCCACCTGTGAATAGTAAATTTCTGTTTATAGTTCACATCCACCGGTGAACAGTAAATTTTTGTTTATAGTTCACATCCACCTGTGAACAGTAAATTTCTGTTTGTAGTTCACATCCACCGGTGAACAGTAAATTTTTGTTTATAGTTCACATCCACCTGTGAATAGTAAATTTCTGTTTATAGTTCACATCCACCTGTGAATAGTAAATTTCTGTTTATAGTTCACATCCACCTGTGAATAGTAAATTTCTGTTTATAGTTCACATCCACCTGTGAATAGTAAATTTCTGTTTATAGTTCACATCCACCTGTGAACAGGAAATTTCTGTCTGTAGTTCACATCCACCGGTGAACAGTAAATTTCTGTCTGTAGTTCACATCCACCTGTGAACAGGAAATTTCTGTCTGTAGTTCACATCCACCTGTGAACAGGAAATTTCTGTCTGTAGTTCACATCCACCTGTGAACAGTAAATTTCTGTCTGTAGTTCACATCCACCTGTGAACAGGAAATTTCTGTCTGTAGTTCACATCCACCTGTGAACAGGAAATTTCTGTCTGTAGTTCACATCCACCAGTGAACAGTAAATTTTTGTTTATAGTTCACATCCACCTGTGAATAGTAAATTTCTGTTTATAGTTCACATCCACCTGTGAACAGTAAATTTTTGTTTATAGTTCACATCCACCTGTGAACAGTAAATTTCTGTCTGTAGTTCACATCCACCGGTGAACAGTAAATTTCTGTCTGTAGTTCACATCCACCTGTGAACAGGAAATTTCTGTCTGTAGTTCACATCCACCGGTGAACAGTAAATTTCTGTCTGTAGTTCACATCCACCTGTGAACAGGAAATTTCTGTCTGTAGTTCACATCCACCGGTGAACAGTAAATTTCTGTTTGTAGTTCACATCCACCAGTGAACAGTAAATTTCTGTCTGTAGTTCACATCCACCTGTGAACAGGAAATTTCTGTCTGTAGTTCACATCCACCTGTGAACAGTAAATTTCTGTCTGTAGTTCACATCCACCTGTGAACAGTAAATTTTTGTTTATAGTTCACATCCACCTTTGAACAGTAAATTTTTGTTTATAGTTCACATCCACCTGTGAACAGTAAATTTCTGTCTGTAGTTCACATCCACCGGTGAACAGTAAATTTCTGTCTGTAGTTCACATCCACCTGTGAACAGGAAATTTCTGTCTGTAGTTCACATCCACCGGTGAACAGTAAATTTCTGTCTGTAGTTCACATCCACCTGTGAACAGGAAATTTCTGTCTGTAGTTCACATCCACCGGTGAACAGTAAATTTCTGTTTGTAGTTCACATCCACCTGTGAACAGGAAATTTCTGTCTGTAGTTCACATCCACCTGTGAACAGTAAATTTCTGTTTGTAGTTCACATCCACCTGTGAACAGTAAATTTCTGTTTGTAGTTCACATCCACCTGTGAACAGTAAATTTTTGTTTATAGTTCACATCCACCTGTGAATAGTAAATTTCTGTTTATAGTTCACATCCACCTGTGAACAGTAAATTTTTGTTTATAGTTCACATCCACCTGTGAACAGGAAATTTCTGTCTGTAGTTCACATCCACCGGTGAACAGTAAATTTCTGTCTGTAGTTCACATCCACCTGTGAACAGTAAATTTCTGTCTGTAGTTCACATCCACCTGTGAACAGGAAATTTCTGTCTGTAGTTCACATCCACCGGTGAACAGTAAATTTTTGTTTATAGTTCACATCCACCTGTGAACAGTAAATTTCTGTCTGTAGTTCACATCCACCGGTGAACAGTAAATTTCTGTTTGTAGTTCACATCCACCGGTGAACAGTAAATTTCTGTTTGTAGTTCACATCCACCTGTGAACAGTAAATTTTTGTTTATAGTTCACATCCACCTGTGAACAGTAAATTTCTGTTTGTAGTTCACATCCACCTGTGAACAGTAAATTTCTGTTTGTAGTTCACATCCACCGGTGAACAGTAAATTTCTGTCTGTAGTTCACATCCACCTGTGAACAGGAAATTTCTGTCTGTAGTTCACATCCACCTGTGAACAGTAAATTTTTGTTTATAGTTCACATCCACCTGTGAATAGTAAATTTTCTGTTTATAGTTCACATTCACCTGTGAACAGGAAATTTCTGTCTGTTGTTCACATACACCTTTGAACAGTAAATTTCTGTCTGTAGTTCACATTCACCTGTGAACAGTAAATTTCTGTCTGTAGTTCACATCCACCGGTGAACAGTAAATTTCTGTCTGTAGTTCACATCCACCTGTGAACAGTAAATTTCTGTCTGTAGTTCACATCCACCGGTGAACAGTAAATTTCTGTTTATAGTTCACATTCACCTGTGAACAGGAAATTTCTGTCTGTTGTTCACATACACCTTTGAACAGTAAATTTCTGTTTGTAGTTCACATTCACCTGTGAACAGTAAATTTCTGTTTGTAGTTCACATTCACCTGTTTGTTTATAGTTCACATCCACCGGTGAACAGTAAATTTCTGTTTATAGTTCACATCCACCTGTGAACAGTAAATTTCTCTCTGTAGTTGTAACCCCCCCCCCCCCCGAACCTACCCTGGCTCGGTGCGCTACTTTGCTAACCAGTCCCGCGTTAAAACATAATTTTCTTAAACCCCAAAACATAAAACTAAACTATCACAGCTTAATTTAAAGCTAAGTCTCTCGAAACTCTCTTACGTCATACCCAGCTGCCTAGACTCACTAATTCTCTTACTCCTAACCATTAAGCACCATGGCGTCCTTCCCGAAAATTTCGGCAAAGTAACGCCTGTAAATGGCGCCTCCAAAATGCTAAATACCTGCATAAAATCAAATCCGGAATATTCCTAATCTCCAACAATCAACCAGAATGAAGAAAATTCACAATATAGGGCGACACATTACCCTTAACTATGACTATATACAACAAATACACATTTATAATACTACCAAAATACAAAACACCCATCCTCCGAAGACCATGGTCGAGGCGCCCCGACACCTGCCTGCACCGGCGTGCCCCGTGTGCCACCGACTACCCCTAATCCTGATCCTCGCTCTCAAGCTCACCTGCCAATTCTCCGTCACCTACACCATAGAACACAAAACATAAGCCTAATGCTTAGCAAGTAGGGAATAAAAATGCGACAACACACCATGCAATCAACCTAACACATGCAGTTTCTATCAGTCAGTTGTGGTTATTTGCTGTTCGTTGCATTAATCTTTCAAAAGCTGTGTGGAACGAGTTGGCACACATCCCATTACCGTCTAGGATGGCCACACTCCGAACCACCAGAGAAGGATTAGATAGCACACATCCCATAACTGTCTAGGATGGCTATACATGACCTCCCTCGTCGTTCGTAGAATCCTATAACCGTCTAGGAACTCATACTCGCGACCTTTACGTATTTTAGCCAATAATCCTTCATAGAGATCCCCTCGGGGTGCTACACACCAGCACCTCATCCCGACAAGGCACATTATTCAGGATTTCGTGTTTTAGCTTGTCATCTCTCATAGAGTCCCCTTCGGGTGCTACACACCAGCACCTCATCCGACAAGGCACTCATCCCGACAAGGCACATTATTCAGGATTTCGTGTTTTAGCTTGTCATCTCTCATAGAGTCCCCTTCGGGGTGCTACACACCAGCACCTCATCCCGACAAGGCACATTATTCAGGATTTCGTGTTTTAGCTTGTCATCTCTCATAGAGTCCCCTTCGGGGTGCTACACACCAGCACCTCATCCCGACAAGGCACATTATTCAGGATTTCGTGTTTTAGCTTGTCATCTCTCATAGAGTCCCCTTCGGGGTGCTACACACCAGCACCTCATCCCGACAAGGCACATTATTCAGGATTTCGTGTTTTAGCTTGTCATCTCTCATAGAGTCCCCTTCGGGGTGCTACACACCAGCACCTCATCCCGACAAGGCACATTATTCAGGATTTCGTGTTTTAGCTTGTCATCTCTCATAGAGTCCCCTTCGGGGTGCTACACACCAGCACCTCATCCCGACAAGGCACATTATTCAGGATTTCGTGTTTTAGCTTGTCATCTCTCATAGAGTCCCCTTCGGGGTGCTACACACCAGCACCTCATCCCGACAAGGCACACTATTCGAGATGCATTTATCAATTTACTTTATCTGATTACCGTTCACACACACAATGCCAAACAATGCAACCACTCATCTCTAGCGTAGCGTACTATAACTCACGATGCATGTTTCAAAGATATGCAATACAACGAAACAAAACAACCAAACACAAACAAACAAACAAATAATTCCCTACCGTTCTATGGTGTAGGCCCGAAGGCAAAACACAAGCAATCCACTACTTACCTGGCGTCCTAGCCCATTGAGGATGCTCGGTTATCTGTCCACCTATAGCTCGACCTACGACAAATATTCAAACTTTATTAAACTCAAGGTTACATTTACCAATTACTCTCAAACTACTATTTTTAGCCTAATCCAACTAAAACCTAATTAAACGGGCCACCAATTTGGGTTCGGTAAAAACCGACCCAAACTTCAAACACGTATAACTTTTGCGTCAGCTATCGGAATCGAACGATTCCAGTGGCCACGTACTCCTCTAATAACCTATTTTAACCTGCCAAAAAGAATTTTAAAACAAATAACCCTAGCTAGGTCAAAACTGGCAAAACCTGAACTGCCCTAAGTCGGAAATTTTCCCCTTTCCGGGTTTTCATCAATTCTCACTCAATTGTTCACCAATCAACCACATATACCCTCAATTAGCCTAATTTAATGGAATTCCAGGGCTTAACCTAGAGAACCCGAACCCCACACATTGGGAGTTCTCGGTTTTCAGCCCCAATAAGAACTCTCCCTTGCCCGACCATTCACGCCGGTCTAAGCCCAGCCATTTGATGCTAAGACTAACCAAAAATGGCCGATGGTCGGAGCCCAAGCTGGCTCGCCATTCACGGCCTCAAGTAGAACGAAAACAGGGTAAGAGAACCGAGCTTACCAGTCGGTTTTGGCACGCGGAGGCAGCTGAAAATGTGTGCCCTGGATTCGCCGTCGCCGTCTGGCTGAAGAACGTCAGAATCTCCGGCGGTTTGCTCCGCCGATCGTCGCCCTAGCCTTCCCCTGCTCTCCTCCTTCGTCGGCCACTCGCGAACAACAGAATGGCTTCGAGCCATTCGGTTGTTTTTATTATTATTATTATTATTATTATTATTATTATTATTATTATTATTATTATTATTATTATTATTATTATTATTAACAATAATTCCTATCTAAACATTAATAAATCATCATTTACCGTTTTGCCCTCCCGTGTTTTCAACTATTTTGAATTTCGTTAAATCTCGTTCTTAAATTGTAACCCCGGCTTAATCACTTAATTAAATTCTCGGGTGTTACAATCCACCCTCCTTACAAAAATTTTGTCCTCAAAATTTGTGGTCTTGTTATTTCTCAATGTACTTATCTCATCTCACCTACCCAATACCCTTACTCACCTATCGGGTACTACATGCCTCAAACTAACTCTGTACACTCTAACCCGAATACTTACACGTTCACTAACTGTCATTTAATCTATACCCCCAACCTCTTCAACTCGATCTTTTTCTCTAGCTAAGTTCATCTTTTTCTACTTATGTGTCTACTAAACATGCATTCACACAATACTCTAAATGGTGTACAACATATCCTTAATGCCCATTATCTTCAACCCCCTGAAGACTCTCAACTTAAATCCTATTAGTGAACATCGTTTGGCTGAAATACCTATCGTGTAATCCACAACCCTAAATCTTCCTGACTAAGTTCACCTAGTCACTTACTTTTCTAATTCAGACACGTATCCATCAAACAATCTCATAACTATCTCAAACCTCCAAAGCTATCTCAATAGCCTAACACTAAAACCTACGGAGTAAACTTCTTACCCTTAGTTCTAGATTTTAAATTCCCTTCGATCTTACTATCGTATCTTACACCTATTTACCTCGTACCTCATTCTAACATCATTCACATATTTCAAATTCTCACTACCTAAATTAATTCACTATGCACTCGAAATACTAACTGAGTTTTCATTCACTCCAAATTGTCAACTCTCTACGACTCTAAGTTGGATCATTCTAGACTATACACCCCAACGCTCAATAATCCTACATTATTGACTTCACTACACTATTCTACATCTTCAAAATTTTCATTTTCTTAACTTTGCTCCCTAACTTATCACTCCTATCTCTTACATTTACTTAAATCAACCAATCAAGACAATTTATACCTCAAACAATCATAACATTTCCTTAGTTATTCCAACACAACTCTCATACTCAAAGCTCTCATCTGTTAAACCTATCAACTATTCCTCAAAGTATACTATGAATCTTCATACTTACATTTGCTATGCTTAATTTGTCTAACTCACGTTCACTATACTCAATTTGTCTAACTCCTAATTTCAGTCATTACCAAACACTCAAAGTCTTAGGTCTAAACAAACTTGTTCCCAACTTTATACGCAACACTCCTCACCCACTAACATAGTTCAAACGCATAACTTAGTCTAACTTTCATAACTATGTACTCTTACACATTTATTACCTTTAATTTACTCAATCCTCTAAGTTCTTCAACTTCATACGAAATACACAATTTCTACTGGCTCTCGCTCTCATAGTTAACTAATCTCATCACTTCTTTCTTTCCTATGTCCGTCCAAAATCTCGAATATAATCTCATCGTTCTTCTAGCTTACATCTCCCAACCTCTACTAATACTCGAGTTCTCATTCACATCTCACTCTTAAGCTCGCCAACTCTTAAGCTTATCCACTCTTCTAATCTATTTACGACATCAGCAGTTTCAGCAGTTTCGACTTCGTTACATACGAGTCGAACCTATAAACTTTCTAACTTAACATTATCCCTAAATCACTCACACACTTTTTGTGCAATATCTCGTTCCTCTTATTCGAAATTCTCTAATTCCTCAGATCGTACACTACTAATTACCTAAGGTCATCATAAAGGTCCAGACCTCAAATTCTAACCTTCCTCTTTCTATAGTATACGGCTTCTAATAGTATACAACTTCTAATTTCTTCCCAAGTTTCTTCCTAACTTTTTTTACAATACGTTATGTAACACCCGGCCTTTTTGCATGTAATTATTTTTCCCGAACCATTTCTCGGGATTAATTTAATATAAATGCAATATATGTTTTGTTGAAAACTAAACTAATGTTTAACTAAGCATAACACTAAGTTTTAAAGCAATGGAAGAGCAAATTAGGAAGAAATTAAGGTTGGTGAGAGAAATCAAATGGATGATTGACATGTGGCAGCTTGTTGAAGAAGTTATGTTCTTCCTCCTACGTGAAACCCTTATTCTTTCTTTTCTCGGTTTCCTAGCTTCTTCTCTGCTTCTTCTTTCCTGGCGATTTTGATAAAGCACCAGCACTTTGTTTCCGCGCTTTTCTTCTGTTTCCTCCAACCAAGGTAATCATCTACGGAAGTTATAGATTTTGGATAAGTTTAATGCGAGTTTTCACTGGGGTGTAGGGTTATTAATCCCGTGAAAACTCACTGTTTTGGATGAAAATACGTTAGTGTGTTTTCCTAGAGAGAGTTGAAATGAGCTTGCTGCATATTCTACATGTTATTTGTTAGCATTTGCAGCTTGTTTAATTTCACTGCATTGCAGCAAACAGGTTCGAGCATTTTCGAGATTTTCCAGCTGACTGCACCGAGGAAAAACAGGTAAGTTCATAAGTTTAGATCCGGCCCTTAAGGCCCTACATCAAGGAGGTACTAGGTTTACTGTTCTGTCGGGTTGTTTTGGGTAGAAGAGTTAGAGTTATGTTCTGAAATGTCTGGCTTTGATTCATCTTCTGCTGTCTACTGTTTTATTCTGTTATCTGCTAGTAAAGTTCAGGCACCGTTCATGCATACACTGTTTTCCTGAAAATTCATGCAAACCGATTTCTGTACACTGTTTGAAATTAATAAGAATAAAATCTGACTGAAATGTACCAGGTTAAGTGTGGGACGGGGACTGGCCCCTCTGGTTTTATCCCTCCCTGGGAATCTGAAAATACTGTCCCTGCAAGGACCCTCTGGTTTTATCCCTCCCTGGGAATCTGAAAACTATCGTGCCTGATAGTGCACTTACTGAACCAGTTCCGTTATAAGCCCCACTTAATTCTTCTGCCACTGAAACGTAATGTTCTGTTCTGTCACTGAATTTCTGAAAGTTCATGCATTGCATATGCACCACTGCATTCTGATTATGTCCTTACTGAGTTTTAGACTCATAGGTGAACTCTCTGATGTAGGTACTGAACCTGAAACCGAGGACTTTGCGCCTCAAAATGATGATCTGATGTAGTTGATGGCTCGAGCTCATGGAGGGTTGGTTGCTGCAGCCAGACATGACTGATCTGAGGTTTAAGTTTTCTGAAAAGTTTATATCTGTAAAGTCTTCTAGAAGTCCTGGTTTGGTTGTAAAACTCTTTCTTTGAAGAAATTCTGCAAGTATATGTCCTGTTCTGTACTGATTTTCAGATTTTAAAACAATGTATAGGTCTGATGTCTAAGTTTTTTTTAAACTGCTGTATTTGACAGTTCAGTTATATTCTAAAGTATTCTGGAATTGTTTGGGATACTTTCTGTTAATCTGTGCATGGACGATTTCTGGTTTTAAAGTCATCCGTGTAGTTTGTCTTCTTGGAAATCTGTAAATTTTGAATCGGATTTGAAGGTCCAAAACCTTTATGCCTTCTGTTTTGAGGCTCTCTATCTGTACGTCTTTCTGTTAAAAGTTGCTAAGTTTTGCCTTAGAAACTATGTCATCCGATCAAGTCCACCGCTGCCCGTTTCCTTCTGTAAAACTATGTCTTCCGGTGATGTCAGCTATTTTGTCTTATTCGACGTCTTCCGCCCAGTGTAAAATCTAAGTCCACCGATGCCTTCAAAATTTATGTCTTCCAGTGACGTCAGCTATTTTGTCTTATTCGACGTCTTCCGTCCAGCGTAAAATCTAAGTCCACCGATGCCTTCAAAATTTATGTCTTCCAGTGACGTCAGCTATTTTGTCTTATTCGACGTCTTCCGCCCCAGTCATCCTTTTTAAATGTCCGTGAGTTTTAAAAAGTCAAAAAAAAATATATATAGTTGTTCCCGTTTTCTGTAAATGTCCTGGAGTGACGGCTCGATTCTCGGATCCCGATCGGGTCCGGTTTCGGGCTGTCACACGTTATCTAGTAACCTCTTTAATTGCAAACTTGTTGCACCCTTAATCCCTATATCCTACCAGTTACTTTTCTATAATAAATACTCACTTTCGATATTTCATATGCGTTACTCTAAACCTCATAACATCCTCTATTCCAATTTTAGCTTTCCCTTCAAAATAAGTTTCACGATACTAATTAAGATGAACACTACTACGTAATTACTTAGATTTCACAATCACCACATTATTTCAACTAATCACATCTTCTAAAGTATTAACAACACTTTACTTAAACTAGATACTCAAATGTAATATGCCTAGATACTTCCACTCTACGTAAGTTTAAAATAATCCATTAAAACTTCCAACCTGAATCCTTAGCTATCGATCCAGCTTAACTCGGTGGAGTAATCTCCTTCATCTTATCAACTCCAATCTCTTGTCACTACCTCTACTTTTGCTGGAGCCCTAAAGGTATCTTAACGATTTAAGGTATTTTCTGATAACTTCATTTCTAACTTCGAACTGCACTTTGATTTAATGTATCCCTAAAACTCCAAGGGTTTACTAACAATCTCTCATAAGATGTAACTCTCTAAGGGAAACAAATCCTACGTGTATCCACCCTAGGTTACCTCATTCTAAGGTGTGTCTCGCCTTACGTTCGCCTTACATTCAACCCACTATGTCCTTACCCACCCATTTAATAATAGAACACAACTCACATTTTTCCTAACAACTATCACTTATACTCAGGCTAACATTAACACTTAACTCGGGTCGATCATACCTCTTTTCTCACATTCTTAGGTGAAGTCTCATCCTAAGATTCTCTAATCTATCTATGCTCAATCCTGTTCAATCCTACTTCTATCGATTCTACAGATGTTACTTTGTTAGTTCGCATTTCCAATAAACTCCAAGCTATCGAACTATCAGTTCATTATGTCAACAAAAATGTCTATAAGTTGGTTGGTTCATAGGATCCACCGAGGTTGTCCCTATATTCCCGATATATTCGTTCTACTCCTGAACAAGGCTGAACAATCTAATTTCAGCTAACGAACTAAAGGTAAAGAAATACTTACAGTCGGTGAAGCACGTTGCACGGCGGCCGGCATTGTCGGGTAATCCTTTGAACAACTCGACAATTTTGCTTTGATACCATCTTGTAACGCCCCCGAACCCACCCTGGCTCGGTGCGCTATTTTGCTAACCAGTCCCGCGTTAAAACATAATTTTTTTAAACTCCAAAACATAAAACTAAACTGACACAGCTGAATTTAAAGCTAAGTCTCTCGAAACTCTCTTACGTCATACCCAGCTGCCTTCACTCACTAATTCCCTTACTCCTAACCATTAAGCACCACGGCGTCCTTCCTGAAAATTTCGGCAAAGTAACGCCTGTAAATGGCGCCTCTAAAATGCTAAATACCTACATAAAATCAAATCCGGAATATTCCTAATCTCCAACAATCAACCAGAATGAAGAAAATCCACAATATAGGGCGACACATCACCCTTAACTATGACTATATACAACAAGTACACATTTATAATACTATCAAAATACAAAACACCAATCCTCCAAAGACCATGGTTGAGGCGCCCTGACACCTGCCCGCACCGGCGTGCCCCGTGTGCCACCGACTGCCCCTAATCTTGATCCTCGCTCTCAAGCTCACCTGCCAATTCTCCGTCACCTACACCATAGAACACAAAACATAAGCCTAATGCTTAGCAAGTAGGGAATAAAAATGCGACAACACACCATGCAATCAACCTAACACATGCAGTTTCTAACACTCAGTTGTGGTTATTTGCTGTTCGTTGCTTTAATCTTTCATAAGCCGTGTGGAACGAGTTGGCACACATCCCATTACCGTCTAGGATGGCCACACTCTGAACCACTAGAGCAAGACCATATAGCACACATCCCATGACCGTCTAGGATGGCTATACATGACCTCCCTCGTCGTTCGTAGAATCCTATAACCGTCTAGGAATTCATACTCACGACCTTTACGTATTTTAGCCAATCATCCTTCATAGAGATCCCCTTGGGGTGCTACACACCAGCACCTCATCCCGACAAGACACACTATTCAGGATTTTGTGTTTTAGCCTGTCATCTCTCATAGAGTTCCCTTCGGGGTGCTACACACCAGCACCTCATCCTGACAAAGCACACTATTTGAGATGTATTTATCAATTTACTTTATCTGATTACCATTCACACACACAATGCCAAACAATGCAACCACTCATCTCTAGCGTAGCGTACTATAACTCAAGATGCATGTTTCAAAGATATGCAATACAACGAAACAAAACAACCAAACACAAACAAACAAACAAATAATTCCCTACCGTTCTATGGTGTAGGCCCAAAGACAAAACACAAGCAATCCACTACTTACCTGGCGTCCTAGCCCATTGAGGATGCTCGGTTATCTGTCCACCTATAGCTCGACCTACGACAAATATTCAAACTTTATTAAACTCAAGGTTACATTCACCAATTACTCTCAAACTACTATTTCTAGCCTAATCCAACTAAAACCTAATTAAACGGGCCACCAATTTGGGTTCGGTAAAAACTGACCCGAACTTCAAACACATGTAACTTTTGCGTCGGCTATCGGAATCGAACGATTCCAGCGGCTACGTACTCCTCTAATAACCTATTTTAACTTGCCAAAAAGAATTTTAAAACAAATAACCCTAGCTAGGTCAAAACTGGCAAAACCCGAACTTCCCTAAGTTGGAAATTTTCCCCTTTCCGGTTTTTCATCAATTCTCACTCAATTGTTCACCAATCAACCACATATACCCTCAATTAGCCTAATTTAATGGAAATCCAGGGCTTAACCTAGAGAACCCGAACCCCACACATTGGGAGTTCTCGGTTTTCAGCCCCAATCGGAACTCTCCCTTGATAGGAATTATTGTTGTTGTTATTATTATTATTATTATTATTATTATTATTATTATTATTATTATTATTATTATTATTATTATTATTATTATTATTATTAAAAACAACAAAATGGCTCGAAGCCATTCTGTTGTTCGCGAGTGCCCGGCGAAGGAGGAGAGCAGGGGAGGGCTAGGGCGATGATCAGCGGAGCAAACCGCCAGAGATTCCGACGTTCTTCAGCCAGACGGCGACGGCGAATCCAGGGCACACATTTTCAGCTGCCTCTGCGCGCCAAAACCGACTGGTAAGCTCGGTTCTCTTACCCTGTTTAAATCTCGTTCTTAAATTGTAACCCCGACTTAATCACTTAATTAAATTCTCAGGTGTTACAGTAGTTCACATCCACCTGTGAACAGTAAATTTCTGTCTGTAGTTCATATCCACCTGTGAACAGTAAATTTCTGTTTGTAGTTCACATCCACCTGTGAACAGTAAATTTCTGTTTGTAGTTCACATCCACCTGTGAACAGTAAATTTCTGTCTGTAGTTCACATCTACCAGTGAACAATAAACTTCTGTTTGTACTCCACATCTACTTGTGAACAGTAAATTCCTCTCTGTAATTCACACCCACCGTTCTCTTTTGTTTATTCGCATCCACCGCTGCCACTGTTCACTTTTGTCTTATTCACACCCACCGCTAGCCTATATCACCTAATTCTGTTACTTATTGTAACTTTCTCCCACTATGCCTTTCAGTCTATATGTCTCGTTTATTTTCACTGCATGTATTTTTATCACGTTTTCTCTGCATGCCCGTCATCCATCTAGTCTTTTATTTAAATAATCCAAGTATTCTAATTTCCTTCTGTAATTCATTCCGCAGTCCGGTTTAACTGTTTTACGATTTTGACTTTAAATCCAGCGAAGGTTTTCTCTAGCTGTAAAGTTTTAAGGGTTTGTTTTAAAAGTCCAGTCTGTTTGTTTAAAGTTCAAAAAAATATATATATAGTCCCCATTTTGAATGTGCCGGAGTGATGGCTCCTCGGACCCCGATCGGGTCG
Organism: Begonia masoniana; assembly: GCA_022432975.1. Taxonomy (NCBI): domain Eukaryota; kingdom Viridiplantae; phylum Streptophyta; class Magnoliopsida; order Cucurbitales; family Begoniaceae; genus Begonia; species Begonia masoniana. The sequence continues at coordinate 36,234,863 of CM039513.1, forward strand.
GGGCTGTCACAAAGAGACACTCTTTATTTTGCCTCAGCCAACACAATTGGGAATGACATTGTCTCTCATACGACGGTTCAATTTGACGAGATGCCAACGGTGGTCTGATTGTTATAAACAATTTCCACTAATAGAAGATGAATGATCCAACTATCATCAAAATCCAAGATACATGCCCGCAACATGTCTTCAAGATTTTGGATAGTCTGCTCTAATTGTACATTTATCAATGGATTATGCGTTGTACTCAGACATACCTAGTGCTTTCATAAACACCCTGAAAAATTTTGATGTGAACCTAAGATTGTGGTCAGAAATGATACTAGAGGGAACACCATCTAGACGATCAACGTTATTGATGTACAAATGTCTCAATTTATACCAGGAAAAGTCAACTTGGATTGAAATAAAGTGTAAGGAATTTGTCAACCAATCAATAATGACCAACACAACATCGAGTTCTTGTTGAGTCCTCGAAAGTTCTGTTACAAAAACCATCATAATCCCCTCTAAATTCCCCTCTAGATGGGCAAGAGCTACTGTAAACCTGCTAGTCTATGATATTCACTTTTAACCTACCAAAATGTGAGACACTTGGCCATAAAGTCATACTCGCCCACAAGTACTTCATCTAAGTCTTGGTACATCTTTGTATTTTTTTGGTGGATAGCAAATCTCGACCTATAAGTCTATGCAACTATAGTGTGCTTCAAATCTTGGCTAATAGGAACTACAACTCTGCCCTCTTTTAAAACTACTATCTCCTCAACACTAACTTCTCATCTATCAAGTTGTTCACCATTACATTACACATATGATTGACCAATCTTTTTAAATCATCATCCAACCACACTACATCTACTTAACCCTTTCAAACAATGTTAGAGTAGCAAAAATGTTGTACAATCCATGACTAGCAAAGATGTCAGAGTAGCTATCTTGTCGTTGAGATCAAAATTCTGATTATCACGAAGTAGTACATTATTGTCCATTTTGAGTTAAATAGACTTAATTTTTTTTATTGGATTTTACCTTTGTTAGTTTCGGTATGACCCGATTTCTGACTGAGCCAGGCTGGTTCGGCCCACGCTGTGAATCTCAATATGACTAGGGTTTTATGTTATGTATAAATATATGCTAGTGTGACAAAACTCATTATACCTTGATTTTACATGGTGATTTCTCCGCTGCCCGTGGTTTTTTCCCTTCTAGGGTTTCCACGTAAATCTTGGTGTCCACTGTTTCTTGTTTTTCTTTTTCGTTTTCAGTTCGATTTTTCAACAATTGGTATCAGAGCTTCAAGTTGAAGGTTTTCGAAAATCAGGGTTTGATTTTTTGAAGGTATCGAACGTTTTTCAACTTTGCAATTTCGGTAATTGAAATTGAAAATTCGAAGGAAAAAGAAAACATAAAAGAAAAGAAATTTTATTTCTTTTCAATTTTATCTATTCTGCGTGAAGAAACAGAAACAAAATAGAAGTTTTTGTTTTGTTGTTCTTCGACAGAAGAGATGTAAAATAGAGGAGAGCCCGAGCCGCACCCCACACCGCTGCCTCTCCGGTCTCGGTGCCATCGCGCGCACAGAATGTACCGCCGACGCTGCTCCAATGCCGACGCGTGCACAAAGCCCAGCTGTCGCCCGAGAACTCTGTCGTCGCGCGCACATAACCGACCGCCGTGCTCCGTTCAAAATCTCATTGCCGATCAAACCCGCACGCATGTCAGAGAAGAAGGCCATCAGTCGCCTGCCATCTCCGTTCAGCAACCTCCAAGCATACGAGTAGCAAGCTTGTTTCGTTTTTGGGGTATTTTTCACAGGTTGCAAAAATTCAGTGTATTGATTATTGGGGGTGCCATGAATCTATTTTTTGGTATTTTTCAGGTTGCAAAATTCTGCATATTGATTATTGGGTGTCGGGAATTTTCTGATTAATTTTGGACTCGATATTCTGAAATTTTTGTTTATGAAATCTTGGGGTTCTGAAGTTTTGGAGGGTTGAGATATTGTTTGCTGAAATTCTTTTGGAGTAATTATCTGGTGGAGATATTATTGGAGAAATATTCTGAATTTTTGGAAGGATGACATCATTAAAATACGATATTCCGTTGCTGGATAGGAATACAAGATTTTTAATATGGCAGATAAAGATGTGAGATCTTCTCGCTTAAATGGAATTGGATGACACGTTACTTGATTTTGATAATATGCTTGAGTCTTGGTCTGAGGCGGAGAAACTCACAAGAGACAGAAAAACATTATCCCTGATTCGTTTACACTTGTCAAATTCAATTTTGGAGGATGTGTTGAAGGCAAAATTTGCTACTGAAGTATGGTCAAAATTGGAAGAATTCTGCCAACATAAAACTCTAACGAGTAAGCTGCATTTGAAGCAATGATTATATTTTCATCATATGAGAGAAGGATCTTCTATCGACGAACACTAGTGTGCATTCAAATAGATAGTTTTGGATTTGGAAACTTTGGAGTGCAAATATGATGATGAGGATTTAGCTTTGATTTTATTGTGCTCGTTGCCTGTTTCGTACAATATTTTCCAGGACACGATGTTATATAGTCATGACACGCTAACCCTGAAGGAAGTCTGTGATGCTTTGCTTTCAAAGGATATGATGAAAAACCTTGTAGTTGGATCTGGAACTCAGGCGAGGGGCTGGTTAATCGGGGTAGAGCTACAGAGAAGTCTGAGAAAAACAGTCATGGCAGAAAGAATTCAAGGGGCAGATCAAAGTCCAGGAATAGAAGCAAAATTTGTTTTTACTGTCAGAAAAAGGGGCATATAAAATCAGAGTGTTATCAGCTGCAAAACAAGAGAAAAGAACAAAGTGAACAAAATAAAAAACAGTCAGGGAACTCTGGTGAAGCAGTTGTTGCTGAAGATAAAAGTTATGAAAGTGATTAAGGTAATCTATTGATAGTGTCTAAGGAAAACTCAAGGTCATTTGAGGAATGGATTCTAGATTCGGCCTGCACATTTCATATGTGTCTCAATCGAGAATGGTTTTCAACTTATGAAACTGTGACAAAAGGAGCTGTATTAATGAGAAATAATACATCGTGTAAGATTGTAGGAATTAGTACAGTGAGAATCAAAATATATGACGAAGTAGTCAGGACACTTGGTGATGTGCGACACATTCCCGAGTTGTAGAGGAATTTGATCTCGTTGAGTACTCTGGATATTAATGGATACAAGTACACCAGTGAAGGTGGAGTTTTGAAGATCAGTCGAGGTTCTCTTGTTATGATGAACAGAGAAAGTCTAAAAATCTATATGTTTTGCAAGGTTCTACAGTTGTTGGGGATGTGGCTGTTAGTACTTCAATGTCAGATGAAGATCTCACTAGTTTATGGCATATGCAATTGAGACACATGAGTGAGCATGGTTTGTCTGAATTCAGCAGAAGGAGACTTTTGAATGGTCAGAGCACCAATAAATTACAGTTTTGCGAGCATTGTCTAGCTGGGAAACAAAAAAGAGTCAAATTTGCTATGGGCACTCACAATTCAAAGGATATTCTAGATTATATTCACTCATATCTATGGGGACCAGCACAGGTGCCTTCCAAGGGAGGGGCACATTATCTGTTAACATTCATAGATGATTTCTCCTGAAAAGTATGGGTATTTTTCTTGAAGAAAAAGAGTGATGTATTTTCTACTTTCAAGGATTGGAAAACGATGGTTGAAAAGCAGACAGAGAGGCAGGTAAAACATCTTCACAACGATAATGGGTTGGAGTTTTGTTCAGAGGAGTTCAATTCTTTTTGCAGGACAGAAGGAATTTTGAGGCATCTGACAATCCCGAGGACTCCACAGCAGAATGGTGTAGCAGAGAGAATGAATAGAAATTTAATGGAGAAAGTTCGGTGTATACTCTCAAGTTCGGGTTTACCTAAGTCATTTTGGGCTGAAGCTGCAGAAACTGCTTGTTATATCGTAAATGTGACGACCCCTACCCGGTCAGGGCCGCCACGGCCTAACCATGACGTAATCTTAACTTATACGTACCCAAAATGACTCGTCTAAGGTTTCAATCCTTTATCCTCACATGTTTTGAGACAATTAACCTCATTCAGCGGAAGACTACTGTGTGTGGAAGACTCGTTACCAGATAAAATTAAACAAAATATCAAGTTTAACACTATAAAAAAAAAAGCACTCTGGTCGACCCCCAGAGCTTTCGGTCGACACATCATAATAGTGGTCGACCCCTAAAAAGGTTCTGGTTTTTTATTGTACTGAAACCGCTCGACACCTTGCAATAGCGGTCGACCCCTAGTCTAAGTGGTCTACACTTCAAAAACAGTTTTGCCCTCGGGTTGCATTCCTTTGTAAGTTTGGTCGACACCTTGCAATAGCGGCCGACCCCTTGCCTGGCAATTTTTACATTTTGTACATAGTCAACACCTCCAATCACTTCCAAACTTAACCAACTCTACCTATTCGATATCAATTCCATCACCATCCATAAACCGAATATTCAAGCTCATCAAATCTCGACACAAAACACCCATTTCGATTTAAAATCACAAACCTACTTCCAAATCACCAAAACTCATCCAAAACTCTATTCTATTTCATCAAAATATTAACAAACATCAACATTCATCAAAATGCACATCAAACATCAATATCCTATTTATTTCATCAACAGCCGGCCATACATAGCGGAAGCTATCAAAATCATCAAAACATTGGTTTATAATCTATCCAAAATACATAACTTCAAACCAATATTCAATACGAAATTTCCAACATATTAAACTTCTACTTACACCCTAAAATCCTTCAAACACCCAATGTTCATCTAACTTACATCTAATTACCACAAAATGACTCGGAGTACACCCACGGATCATCACGCCTAGCCAAAACACATCCCGTCGCCACGAACTCCGTCCATCGACCAACAATGCCTGATCATCAGGAGGAAGTTCCTCACCTTCGTTATCGTCACCTACATCATACAATAAATACATTAAGCCTAATTCTTAGTAAAGAGGTGCACTAAAACATGAGTATACATAATGCATGGTTTTTCAAAACATGTACATTTTTCGTTTATTCACTTTACATAACATATATATATATATATATATATATATATATATATATATCTTTAGGCATGAGTAGGCACAGGCACTACCCCGTCTACCCTGTAGACCAACCACTTGCCCTGAGTTGCCATTACATATTATCGTGCCCTGAGTTACCATTACATATTATCGTGCCCTGAGTTGCCATTAACGTGCCCTGTGCCCCACTCATCCTCCAACTTCACTTAACATTATATACTTTACTTCATTTACTTGAAAACATGCATATAAGAACATTTCAATAAATCTTAAAAGAAAAGACATGATGCATGAAGAGAGGGCTCCAACAATCATCCAAACATTCATAACGTACATAAATGAGCCTAACCGACCACTAATAGGAAACGTCCTAGTTTACCCGACTATTTAGAACCCCGAAATCATGAAAACATTATTAAGACTTTTAATTCTTAACCACGATATGACGTAGAGCCATAAGGGCCAGAAACCTAACACCACTTACCTGGAGTCCTAGCTATGTCGAGCACCGTCCTTTGAGAGCTTGGGGTTACCTAAGGTATTTTCATAACATATCATTATTATCAACTCTAAATTGCGTCAATTTCAAAACTAAACGAAAACCCGAGCTAAGACAATTTTTTTTTCCTAAAACTTTTATTCACTTCTTTCGAACATTTCATCGAGCATTACACGCTCATGAGTTTCAAAACTTCATTAATGGCTTCCAACAACCTTCCAACAACCTTCCAATAGCTAAAATCAACCCAAACCATCAACCTAACACTATAAATTCATCTAATCTACCAAAATAACAACCAATGTATCATTAATGGGCATAAAATCATTATCCTATCGATTTCTCATAAATCCGGAGATTTTACTCAAAACCCTAAACCAAAAATCCACTCTAAACAACTATTAAACACACACAATACATAGAGCTCACCTAGAGTATCGATGTAGGGAAGAAAACTTGAAGGAAAAATCACCGGAAATGAGGAGAAAGCTTGGAGGAAGAGAAATGTAGAGGAGATGGAAAGAAATCGCCAAGGAGAGCTTCACGTTGGAGAGGAGGGAAATGAGAAGAAATGGAAGTGTTTTAGGTTTAATAAAAATTTTGACTTCAAAATTACCTAAATACCCTTTTGTAAATTTCTTTGTTTAACTTCCTTATTTTGTCTATTGATTTGGTTTGTCCAAAAATTTTCTTATTTCTCTAAATATTCCAATTTATTTCTAGGGTTCTAACAAAACTTCTCAATCGCCAATCGGGCTTAATTTACTATTTCTACGAATTAAAACACTATAAGGCTTAAAATTTAAGACTTAGAAATCTATAACTCGAAACCCATAAACTTTATTTTCTGGGCGTTACAGTAAATCATTCTCCAAGTACTGCTTTTAATAAGAAAACTGCTGAAGAAGTTTGGTCTGGTACTCTTGCCGATCATTCAGTGTTGAGAGTGTTCGGTTGCCCTGCATCTGCTCATGTTGATCAGGGTAAGTTACAATCAAGATCATTAAAGTGTGTATTCCTTGGATACAAGTTTGGGGTAAAGGGATACAAATTATGGTGTCCAGGACATAGTAAAGTTAGATACAGTAGAGATGTGGTATTTGACGAGGCTGCTATGTTGAATAAACCATCTCCAGAGGTCTTGCTAGAAAAGAGTAATCAGATATCTAGTGGAAATTTTGAAGTTGAACTTGGATCAGGGTCGACATCAGGATCTTCAGTTCAAGACAATTCAAAAACACATGATGACATTGTTTCTCTACAGTCACCGGTATTGGCTTCCCCACAATATTACATTGCCAAAAATAGGTCGAGGAGGGAGATTAGACCTCCACAGAAATATGGAGAAGCAGATTTAGTTGCTTATGCTTTGAGTGTAGTTGGAAACATTGATGCATGTGATGAACCATCTACCTACTCAGAGGCAGTAAGTTCAAAAGATTATGAAAAATGGATGATTGCTATGCAGGAGGAGATGGAGTCTCTTCAGAAGAATGGCACGTGGAACTTAGTCGAGTTGCCTAAGAATAAGAAATCTGTTAATTGCAAATGAGTGTTCAAGAGAAAGGAAGGTACACCGGGTGTTGAAGAAGACAGGTACAAAGCACGTCTGGTTGTTAAGGGTTACAGTTAGATCCCAGGTGTAGACTTCACTGATGTGTTTTCTCTAGTTGTTAAGCATAGCTCGATTCGAGCTTTGTTAGGCGTTGTGGCTATGCACGACCTTGAGCTTGAGCAATTGGATGTGAAAACTACATTTTTACATAGAGAACTTGAGGAGGACATCTATATGCAGCAACTTGAAGGGTTCAAAGTTCCTGGAAAGGAGACTTATGTTTGTTCGTTAAAAAAGTCTCTCTATGGTCTAAAGCAATCGCCAAGACAATGGTATAAAAGATTTGATTCATTCATGTCTGATCAAGGTTTCAGAATGAGCAATTATGACAGTTGTGTTTACATGAAGAATGGCAAGAATGAGTCAGTGATTTATCTGCTCTTATATGTAGATGATATGTTGATAGCAGCTAAAGATATAGAAGATATCAAAAGAGTTAAAGAATAATTGAGTAATGAATTTGAGATGAAAGATTTGGGAGCCGCCAAAAGAATTCTTGGTATGGAAATACAGAGAGATAGGAAAGTTGGTAAACTGTACCTAAGTTAGAAGGGGTATATTCAGAAGGTTCTCTGCAGGTTTAACATGAATAAATCTAAGCCTGTTAGTATTCCATTAGCAGCTCATTTCAAGCTTTCATCTACTTTATGTCCTCAGTCAGATGAAGAAGTTAATTATTTGTCATGAGTTCCATATTCTAGTGCAGTGGGATTGCTTATGTATGCTATGGTTTGCACGTGTCCAGATTTATTTTATACAGTCAGTGCAGTAAGTAGATACATGGCTAATCCAGGAAAAGAACACTGGAAAGCTGTTCAGTGGATTTTTAGGTATCTGCGGGGGACTAGTGATGTATGTCTTCAATTTGGAAGAAATAGAGATCCGGTAATTGGATATGTTGACTCTGATTATGCAGGAGATCTTGATAAGAGGAGATCTCTCACAGGATATATTTTTACAGTTGGAGGTTGTGCCATCAGTTAGAGAGCTACTTTACAAGATACCGTCGCGTTGTCTACTACAGAGGCAGAATATATGGCTATTACAGAAGCATGCAAGGAAGTCATATGGTTGAAAGGTTTGTTCAGTGAACTCCATAAAGAATTGCAGATTTCTACAGTATTTTGCAACAGTCAGAGTGCTATTTTTCTCACCAAAGATCAGATGTTTCATGAGAAAACGAAGCACATAGATATTCATTATCATTTTATTCGTGATGTGATTGCTCGTGGTGATTTCGCAGTGAGTAAGATTAGTACTCATGATAACCCTGCTGATATGATGACCAAGATTTTGCCTGCATCTAAGTTCAAACTTTGTTCGAGCTTAGTTGGTATTAGTTGCTGATTTCGCCCTGAGGGGCTTTTATGGTGGAGGAGCTTTGCTGAAGTTTTGGAGTATATTTTTATGCAGTAGAATTCGTGTCAAGGTGGAGATTGTCAATTTCGATGTGACCCGATTTCTGACTGGGTCAGGCCGGTTCGGCACACGTTGTGAATCTCAATATGACTAGGGTTTTATGTTATGTATAAATATATGCTAGTGTGACAAAACTCATTGTACCTTGATTTTACATAGTGATTTCTCCTATGCTCGTGGTTTTTTCCCTTCTAGGGTTTCCACGTAAATTTTAGTGTCCACTGTTTCTCATTTTTCTTTTTCGTTTTCAGTTCGGTTTTTCAATAACCTCAAATGGTCATGTACTAGCTAGAAATAAGATTTTACTTAATGAATAAATAGAGACTCGTTTATGTTGCACAATGAGTTTCTTAGAACAAGATTTTATTTAAGGAATTCTTAGACAGGATTTGATCAATTCACTTTCATATTCAAATGTCAAAAAAGAAGGCAATTATTTTGTATATAATCCAAGCAGTTGGAGTCAGAGACAAAGTCAACGTAGAATTAGGAAAACTTTAAAGAAATAAAAAATAAAAAGCTATCACTTAGACTGGTTCTCCATTGTTGAAAATTCGGATTCTGTCGTGACCTTTTGATGTTATATCCCTAGCCCTTCGACTAAAGTTGCAGTCTTGGGCCGCCATTTTTGCCGGCATTGAGGCTTTCAATTGATTAATTGATAATATTCTATGCAATTTACATTCAAAATCAGTCATGTTAATGTATTAGGAAGAATAACAAAATTATAGATATTTAATTTAATGCGAGAGATTAATTACATTGAATTTGTAAATACAATGGAAGAGATTAATACCTAGGCTGGGCACGGTCCGGTCCGGGCCGGTTCTGGCCGGGAACCGGACTGGACCGGCACTTTCGGGAATTTAATTCCCAGAATCGGAACCGGTCATTAGCGGAACCGGTACCGAACCGGAACCGGACCGCAAATTCGGGTCCGGTTCCGGTTCGGTACCGGTTCCCTCCCAGGTATTTTAATTTTTTTTTATTTATTTAAAAACAAAATAAAACATAGATCTGGTTTTACCCGAAACCTAGATCTGGTAGAAGGGAAGACTCTCCAACATTGGGTTTTAACAATTTCTGACCAGGCAAGCAGAGGCGAGGCGAGGCGAGCAGAAGCGAGCAGAGGCGAGGCGAGGCGAGCGGGAAACGACTAGGCGAGCGCGAACAGAGGCAACGAGAGCGGAGACGGCACGAGCAGAGGCAGGCAGCGAGAGCGAAGACGGCGCGAGCGCGAGCGGAGGCGACCAGGCTAGCTCGAGCAGGGGCGGCGAGAGTGGAGACGGCGCGAGCAGAGGCAGCAAGAGCGGAGGCGCGAGCAGAGGTTGAGAGCTAGGGTTGAGTCTGGCTGCAGGAAATCGTGGGAGAGAAGCAATGTTGAAGAAGACTGAAGAGTAGTTTTAATTTTTTTTTTTAATTTTTTTAAGTTATCCGACCCATGGGTCGGATAACCCACCGGGTTGACCCATGGGTCGGTTCTCCCATGGGAATGCCCGGTCCTGGTACAGAGAACCGGGGACCGGACCGCGGTTCCCGGTTCCTCAATTCAAGGAACCGGGACCGGTTCCATGGTGGGCAGAACCGACCAAGAACCGGCCCGGACCGCCGGTCCGGTCCGGTTTTGCGGTTCCGGGCCGGTTCTGCCCACCCCTATTAATACCATAGAAATAGTCTAATTAATTAAATGAAATTAACTCCCATCAGTAATTTGGAGACTCAAGAAGCCAATTGGTGGCCATTTCCAGAATTGCAAGTGTTTTTTTAGTATTGATTTCACTTCCAAAAAAGTTTTATATCATTGATTCACTTCCACCAACACCATCATCAATAATAACTTCATTTGTTCAATTGTGAAAAAGACAATGGGTAAAAATGAAAAATCCTTGGATGGAGCAAGAAGATCTCGCCACGTGTCATCAATAAATGACTAGAATAAACTCTGGTGATGGCTAATCAGTAATTGACAAATTCAACTTAATTAAATAGTTATTAGAAAATAAAAACTCAGTCCTCTTTTATGTATGTATATATACTAGGCGACGACATGTCCCGTGCATGTCTTGGATGACAATCTGTAATTAGTGAAACATTAATTTTGATTTGGTATCAATTTCAAATAGAGAGAATTGTTGTATACTATAAAAATAGTTTAGAAGACAAATTTGCCACATTTTATATTGAATCAGGTTTACAATTATAGATTTCACACCTATTTATTGGAGAATGTGTTCCGGATAAAGCTCATTCCTCCTCACGATCAGAATTTATTCTAATATTTCCAATGAGAGCTATAAAATTCCTTCTCGGAGTTTTGCAAGTCACACCATTTTTGCATCCAACAAGTGTTCCCTGCGAGTCTACTTTGCGTCGGCAGTTCTCTCTGTTTGATATGTCTTTACTTTTTTTGTAAAAAACAAAAAATCCACGTTGACCATGGAAAATTATTAATGTGGAGAGAATAAAATTTCGGTGAAGAAGAGTGTTGCCTGCAAGACTTCTCTACGTTGACCATTCTCTCTCTCAGTTATATCTTTGCTCTTAATGCAACAGAACGGTGGTCGTGAATCAAAATTGGAATTGAAATTGAAATGAAAAAAAAAAACAACTATGTAAAGAACAAATCTCGTTGAAGAAGAACAACATAAGACGAATATGGTGATGGTAGTCTACATATTTTACTGAGAATAGAGAAAGAAAGAAAAAGGTAAATGTAGAGACTATTTTAAGGAGATAAGGGATTTAAGTAGAAGCTAAAAGGTTATTCACATTATTAATATGAAAAATTAATTGTCCCAATTTCTCATAAATATGAAATTGGAATAATGTCCATTAGTATCACAATAGTCCCTCTCATAATTATAATAGAATCAAAATAGTATGTTAGTATGGAATGATTATAAAAATATTAAATCAAAATTTTGTGTTAACATGGTTATAATAAAATCAAAATAGTCTATTAGTCTATTCATACATTAATGTTATGTTAATAAATTGAAATTGTTATTATTATTAGAAAATCAAAAACTAATTCCATGAATATGAAATTATTATAGTCCATTGCTTTAAATTCTGATTAATAGTTAATTGTTAGTGCATTAATATGGAATTGGATTAAAATTAAGAGAAATTACCAAGTTCAACCTTAATTTATAGATTTTTTTTAGTTTAAACCCTAAACTTTAAATTCAAACGCTCCAAACCTCAAAGTATGGAAATCATAAAAAATCCAACTCTGACGTGTGTCTGTTCACCGTCCGTTCTTGAATATTTGTCGTCGATCGGACGCACCCTTAAAAACGGAGTCCGTCCGTTGTTGAGAACGGACGGACCCTTTCAAAACATAGTCCGTCCATTTATAGTTTTTGCCGTAGACTGTCTGCACTGTCGAAAAACACTGTCCATCCGTTCTTCTCTGGCGACGTGGCTAACTGAGCATAACATCGGACGTACTCTGGGGGCGTTCACCCTCCGTTCCAACCGTTCGCCCGTTCTGTTTTATGTGCATTAATAAACAGACGAACATTGGTTCAACAAGATATACAACGGACAGACTCTCTCTTGGCGAGTCCGTCTGTTTTCTTCATCGGATGCACTCGTACATAGAGAGTGCGTCCGTTGTTTAAAATTAGGGCAAGAGCGGACGATCACCACCCTCTCAGAGTGCGTCTAATCTTTAAAATATAACGAGAGATGACGGACACCACCCTCTCTGAGTGCGTCTGATCTCACGATTATATCATAACAGAAAGCTTGCTGAAGTTCATTCCCGCGTTTAATTTTGCAAAATCGATATTTCTCTTGGAACTCTTGCAATTTTTTTACAGATAATCGACCGAAAAATGCTCCAAGTTATTGCTTTCTGAATTCTGAATTGTTTCGTTCGATTTTTATGCAACAAATCTCACAAATCCAAGCCCTAGCCATTAAAATTCAAAATTTCAAAAATTACAAATTCGTCGTAAATGACTGAGAGATTGGTTGATGCAGTTTAGCCTGCGAACATAGAGTTGTATCCGGAGGAGGACGCTCTCATATACAATGATATTCAAGCATTCGAACACTTGGAGGCAGTTGGACAAATAGAGGTGCATTCAACATCGCAAACCATAGACAATGAGCTTCAAGCACCGTTTATGTCGGATGATGACGAGACGGAAAGCATGCAAGTAAGGGAAGAAATTTCAGATGATTTTTGTTTGGGTAGACAATATAGTTATTTAACGGCCATTAGAGAGAAGTACAAAATTATGCTTTGAAAAATGGATTTGATATCAAATTCGTCAAATGTGAACGTACACGACTCACGGCAGAGTGTCAAGGAGGATGTAAGTGGCGACTGCATATTTTGGTCATGCAAAATGAGTTGACAGTCCAAATAAAGAGTTACTTTAAAACTTACAGCTGTGCAAGGACAATTGATAATCGACACGCTTTAGCAGAATGGTTGGCAAAACATTATTTGGATAGGTTCAAAAGTTAACCGGACTGGGAAATTCCTTCTATTATCGATACAGTGAGGAAGGAACATAATGTGAACATTACACTAAGTCTTGCCAGAAGAGTAAGAAGCAAAGTTAAAGAACTTAATTACGGGAGGGGCAAAGAACAATTCAAGCTACTCCGTTCATATGCAGAAGAAATTAGAACATCAAATCTGGGTAGCACAGTGAAAATACATGGTTCCCTGGTGGGCGAGGGGCGAAATGAGAAGATTGTAACGATCCCTTTTCCCAGTAAGATATTGTCCGCTCTGGGGATTGGGCCGTAGCCCAATATTCTCCCTTCACGGCTTTGTTTGGCGAGAACTTCCTAGTCAGTCACCCAACCTGAGATTGCTCTTGCCGAAGCACTTTTAACTTCTGAGTTCTTACGAGATCTGTTGCCAATTGTGCTTCAAAACACTGTCTTACTAACTTGGGAGGGTCTCTTTACATATGTTTCATTTCCACATACTTCCCCAAGCGATGTGGGATTGTGACGACCCCCCTTTCTACGACCGAACCCTCCAGCCCAAGTCCAACCCAGGATCCGCGGAGTTTTAACCCAGCACGTCACCCTCTGGCCCAAGTCCCGCTAGGGATTCGCGGAGCACTGGGTGGTTCCTCCTCATACGTGTCTATTCAGGTCATCACAATCACCCCCCCTCGGGGGCCCAACATCCTCGTTGGCCACATTTCCAGTTGGGTACAGGCTTTGATACCATTTGTAACGACCCCTTTTCCCAGTAAGATATTGTCCGCTCTGGGGATTGGGTCGTAACCCAATATCTTCCCCTCACGGCTTTGTTTGGCGAGAACTTCCCAGTCGGTCACCCAACTTGGGATTTCTCTCGCCGAAGCACTTTTAACTTCGGAGTTCTTATGGGATCCGTTGCCAATTGTGCTTCAAAACGCGTCTTACTATATTGGGAGGGTCTCTTTACATATGTTTCATTTCCACATACTTCCCCAAGCGATGTGAGATTGTGACGACCCCTTTTTCTACGACCGAACCCTCCGGCCCAAGTCCAACCCGGGATCCGCAGAGTTTTAACCCAGTACGTCACCCTCCGGTCCAAGTCCAACTTGGGATTCGTAGAGCACTTGGTGGTTCCTCCTCATACGTGTCCATTCGGGTCATCACAAAGATGATATTTAAAAGAATGTACATATGTATGGCTGCTTGCAAGGCAGTTTAGCTGCAATGGGGCAAACCTATTATCTGTTTAAATAGATGTCATCTGAAAGGTTCCTGCTCCGGTCAATTACTGATGGCCGTCTGTATTGATGGCAACAATGACATATATCTCATTGTCGTTGCCAACGTGAAGTCAGAATGCAAGGACTCATGGAAGTTGTTTTTAGAGATATTGCAAGATGACTTAGACACTAACAATGGATGCGGATGGACATTTGTGTCGGATCGACAAAAGGTATATATTATTATTATTATTAAAATTCGGGCGTTGTAAGTATATTGTTTTATGCTGAATATATTTTTCTTTACAATGTCAGTGGTTGTCGCTTGCTGTGGAGGAGACTTTTGGTTTAGCCGAACACCGCTATTGCATCCGGCATATCTATGCAAACTTCAAAAGCCAATTTCTGGGAAAAGCATATAGAGATGCAATGTGGAATACAACCAGGGCAACCACAAGAGAATATTTCGAGATAGCAATGAGGAAAGTGCATGAGTTAAACGTGGATGCTCACGTATGGCTTCGACAAACACCGCCTAGCTATTGAGCTACTCATGTATTTTTGTCGATTCTCAAGTGTGACTTGGCTTGAATAATTTATCTAAGTCGTTCAATGCAACTTTACTGCCGCCCAGGGACAAACCAATCCTGACCATGTTTGCGATTATTCGAAATACTTTGATGACTCGCATTGTAAAAAAATACGACAAGATACTCAAGTCAACATATGTCCTGTGTTCTAAGATAACGAAAAAGCTGGGGAAGCTAAATGAGGCAGCTCAACATTAGAGTGCTCAGTTAGCGGGGGATGTAAGGTTTAAGGTCAGCAACGGCAACGATCAATTTGCCGTTGACCTGAATGCATGCGTGTGCAGATGTCGGAGGTGGGAGCTTACTAGAATCTCATGTGTTCATGCAATGCCATGCATTAATTTCATGAGACTGCTGCCAGAAAATTTCATTCATCAATGGTATCACCGGTCTACATATTTGGCGATGTACTCAAACTTCATTCATCTCATTAATGGCTAACAAATGTAGTCGGAACCAGACACTACGACCCCAATAGTTTTGTTCGAGAGAAGGCGCCAACCTGGTAGGCCTAAAAATAAAAGAGTGTGTGATGTTGATGAGCCGTCTACGTCGAAAATTTCTAAAAAGAAATCTGCGATGTTGTGTGGTAAATGTCGACATCAAGGGCATAATAGTCGCACATGTCTTGACAGGGGATCTACTTCAGGCGCTGCCGCTTCGCACGACACATTTATGAGTTTTCAAACATTTGACAGGACGCAGGTGCATTTTTACCCATTAGATTCATAAACAAATTCTCATAAACAAACTTTCATTATTTAACTAATATAGTTTTCATTACGTGCAAGAATGTTCTACAAACGGCTATGGAAGGGGATGATGGACTACCAGGAGATGACGAGGAAGGGGATGCTGGAAATGTTTTATTTTATGGACATTGTACTTTATTTAATATCTTTTATCTGTTGTAAGTTAAATTGATGTACATTGTAGTTTATGATGTAAAGCTACGCACAACCATTGTAGTTTATAATTCAAATTGTAGTTTATTTCATGGACATTGTACTTTGATGTATTTTTATTTATGATGTAAAATTCTGAAACTATTTGGTTATTTGAATATGCAGGAACTGTTTGATATTAGCTATAGGGAGTCGCAAACAAAGAAAATTTTGTCCAATTCTGTCGAAGTATCTGTAATCATTGTCAAGGTTTATATGCTTTCACCTACTAACATATAACATATAACATATCTTTGATTAACTTAAAAAATGAATGATTTTGCAAGTACCTTAATTGAAAATGCCCTTGAAGAAGGGTATTTAGTACTAATGAGTTTTATTAAGTGTGTGATAGTCAAAATAAAGAAAAACAATGTTGGAGTGCCTCAAGTATCGATCGATTGCCACATAGGTCGACCAGTTTAAACAGAGAAGAAACAAGTGTCGATCTGAATCGTCAAGTGTCGACCGAACTTGATAAGAGTCGACCACGAAGAATGACCAATGCAAACAGAGCCAATTCAAATATCAACCAGAATGGACAAGTGTCGATCGGTGAATGCAGACAAGATTGAAGTGTCGACCACGAGGATCGACCCGTGCAAACAATGCCAATTTAAGTGTCGACCGGAATGGACAAGTTTCGACCGGTGAATGCAGACAAGATTGAAGTGTCGACCATGAGTATCGATCTGTGCAAACAGAAGCAACTCAAGTATCGACTGATAACTCTTAAATTAGAGTTGTTTTATACTATTTTTAATTGATGGAACTTGTATAATTTGAGTGAATGTAAAAAGAAATTAGTGGAATTTATTGAAATTGCTGCAGCATCAAGAGATTGGTTGAATTTAACGTATTTCATGCTTATTCTCGAAAAATAAGCAAATTTATCACTAATTCAAATTTTGTATTATCTTATTTGAATGCAGATTTATTAGCGGGAAAATACAAAAGGAAATATCGGTATTTTAATAGAGAAGTAAATTAAAAAGGATGAAGAATATGAAAATCTTGAAGAGAGAGAGAGAAAATAAATCAATAAAGAAGATTATTTTTACCAAAAAATAAAGGACGAAAATCAAGGAAGAGGAGAAAAACTTAGTCGAAGAATCACTCAGAATCGAAAGAGACAGAAAAGGGGGATAAAAACAAGGAGAAAAATCTTGAGAAAAAAGAGAACATGCAGAACGAGAAGAGGTAGGAAGCAATTGGAGAAAAAAGGAGATTTTGCTGCTACTGAGCCGTCAACCATTATTCTGCTTCTTCTACTTTTCATATTTTTCTCTTACTGAATATTTTTTATAGTTTTTTCTATTATCATGATTTTAGGCTAGACTTTTTTTATCTTGGTTAGGAGAGAAAATACTCATTATATGTTTTTATTTTGATCTATGAATGTTACGTTTTTTTCACCGAACAATTTCTCATGATTTTTATTGTGTAATTTGAATTGTGTTGATAAGCAGATTTGATGTCACATGTTCCTATTGTATAGATAGGTAGATAGGAATTGTAAAATGCATGAATAATTAAAAAAATTAAATTTGTTGCAAAGTCGCTATCATTAATTTATTTGACGTTAAGAATAGACAAGGAAATTCAGATTAAGTTTTTGTCTTTTCAAAGTTGAAAAAAAAAATTCTATAACGGATTCATCTTGGCAAGTCGATAGAACCCTAGAAATGTTATGAATTCTTGTTGTTCTGTGATAAATGTTGTAGCATTTCTGTAGCATCAGTGGTAAAATGTATGTAATGAAGAAATCAACCCTAGCCAAGGCTTCAATCATCTCAATCTTTTCGAGTTATTTCGCTTTCAATTAATTTCTTTATTACTCAGAGACCCATTTTATTTTTATTTTACTCTTATCCCAATATTTTTACAAGTTTTATAGCAATTTAATTTGATTAAGAATATCCTCGTGGGATCGACTTTTATTTACTCTATTACTTCGTTCGCGACACATGCACTTGCGTTAGGGTGTATAAAATCACTAACATCGACCGGGATATACAGGTGTCGACCGATGGATACAGAGAAGATTGAAGTGTCGACTGTACTAATACCGGTCGACACCTTGGTCTCTCAGTTTCGTTGACAAAGGAAGTGTCGACCGCTACTGAGACCGGTCGACACCTTAACAATCTGTTTTATTCATTTATGAAGAAAGTGTCGTCCAAAACCCTAACCACGCGACCTTTCTCTCTCTCGATCTTCGACAATTTTCGTTTCAATCCCAAATTTTTGTCTCATTTCTTTCAGAAATTCTCCTCTCTTCCCTCTAAACCTCTGATGGCATCATCCTCTCGCAACAAACTTATCGTTCGCAAGAGGAGATCAAAGAACCCTACTCCAGCGACTAAACTAGAGCCTCCATCAGTGTGGTCATCTCCATTATTCACAAGTAAAGAGTCTATGGAGAGGTATGAACGTGATTTTCAATTCAAGCCTCTAATTTTGTGTAGACAAGTAGAATTCTCAGAGTTATAAATTTAGTAGAGCCATTGAGGGCTATGACTTTGTATGAATTGTTCAACTGTGATGGCCCGTATTTTGAGACTCCGGTGAGAATGTTCTATGCAAATTTAGAACAATCTTTGAGACCCCTAAGAATTATGAGTTATGTGTATGGAAAACACATAGAGGTAACTGCCAGTTCTCTAAATGCTATTTTGGATTGTGAATTTAACAATATTGCCGAAAGATATGAGGCAGCAAAGGATCCTGACTTTATGGGCACCAGTGAAGGAATTCAATTTTTAAGGATGATTGTTAAGGATCCAAATCAATCTCTACCAATGAAACCTAAGGTTAAAGATTTGAATATACATGCAAGACTTCTTCATCATATGCTTACATACAATCTGTTACCCCGAGATAGACATCGAGATCACGTTAGTAAGATGAATCTCTATGTCCTTTACAAGATCTATCGGGATGAACCATTCAATGTGGGCTATGTAATTTTGAACCAGATGCTTCAGGTCTTCAACAATGCATCAAAATTCCTTCCCTTTAATCTTCTTTTAATGAAGATTTTTTAGAAGAATCAAGTACAAATTCCAAGGTCCGAAACCCCATTATCTCTGAAGAAAACTGACACCTACACCATATCCACTCTAGCACGGATAGGGATAGGACTCAATGTTGACGGGATTGGATCTTTAAAGGTGAACAAGTTTGTGCATCTGGGCTGGACCATCTCATATGGACGTTGATGGTGGTCACGAGTCAGTCCAAGCTCCTAAACCTCATTTCAACATATCTAGAGATAACTTCTATTACCTTGATGAAAGGTTCAACAACTTGGAGGCGCATATAGACAGCATTGGCACTGCCCTTAGCACCTTTCAAAACTTGATTATCACTCGTCTTGATTGGATGGAAGCTGAACAACGTCAAGAGTTCATCGAGATTCATGAGCATCTTGACTATCTTCAAGATTATTAGGATGATGAATATGAAGATTCTCCAGCCAATCCTACAACCGGTCCTAGTGTCCTTCCATCCGAGTGATATTTTGTTTAGCTTGTGGTTCTCTTAGTTTGCGAGTGTCTTAGTTTGAAGATATCTTAGTTTGTTGTCTGTAATCGTACGATATTAGTATTTATCTATATTTTTGTTTAGACTAACTTTTGAAATATTTGAAATGCTATCTTATTTGTGTTGAATGACTTACGCAATGATATAATGTTTATGCTATCTTAGTTTGGATGATGCTTAATTAAAATGTGTTTAACGGTAATATGGTTTTGATAATGATGTTTGATAAATTGATTAACTTATGAAATGAATGATTTTCCAAGTACCTTAATTGAAAATGCCCTTGAAGAAAGGTATTTAGTTCTAATCAATATTAAGTGTGTGATAGTCAAAATGAAGAAAAACAATTTCGGAGTGCCTCAAGTGTCGACTGATTACCACATAGGTCGACCAGTTTAAACAGAGAAGATACAAGTGTCGACCTGAATCGTCAAGTGTTGACCGAACTTGGTAAGTGTCGACAATAAGGATTGACCTGAACAAATAGACCCAATTCAAGTGTCGATCGGAATGGAAAAATGTCGACTAGTGAATGCAGACAAGATTGAAGTGTCGACCACGAGGATCGACCTGTGCAACCAGAGCCAATTTAAGTGTCGACCGGAATGGACAAGTGTCGACCAGTGAATGCAAACAAGATTGAAGTGTCGACCACGAGGATCGACCTATGCAAACAGAAGCACTCAAGTGTCGACCGGAATATACAGGTGTCGACCAATGGATACAGAGAAGATTAAAGTGTCGACCATACTATAGACAATTTGGTGTTGTTTATGTCTTCCTTTGACTCCTAACTTCCTTTAGATTAAATTCATCTGAAAAAACTCAATTTGAAATCATTCAGTTTATACATTTAAGAGCAAACAATTAATTTGATAGTGATCACAATTATTAAGAATTATAGGATGCGAAAACCTAATTCACCCTAAATTGCCCTTTACCCTAAATCAAACTAAAGTACATCAAAGTAAAGTGCAGCGAACTAAAGTACATCAGTTTTAGAATTTTACATCATAAACTCAAATACATCAAATTAAAGTATTTTGAACTAATGTACATCAAATTGAATTACAAAATAAACTACGGTTGGACTTCTTCTTCATAACTTCATAGCCTGGTAGTCGATCATCTACTATCTGCACGTAATGAAAGTTATATTAGAAAATAATAATTATAATGAAAATAAAAATGAGGAAAAATGGTTGAAATGTACGTACGATTGGGCATGGTCGTCATTGCCCGCCATCGTTTGGACTTCCTTATCATCGGCCACCATTAGTTGGGCGTCGTCCTCATCGCCCGACATATGTTGGCCATCTTCGTCATCACCCCTTATTCAATCTAGGATGATCTGTCTCGGACCTCTCTGGTAGTCTATCATATCTTTTTGATAATTCATTATCCCTCTAAGGTAGTTCATCACCTCTAGATGAGACTCCGTCTACCTCATTTCAAGCTGATGGACTCTATCAGCAAGAGAGTCTATATCCACCCTACTAGTACTCGCCCCGTGGTGTGCCGAGAGCACTGAGGTCGTGGGAGACTGTACATGAACGTCATCTTGAGAGGCCCTCTCATCTCCCCTGCACGTTCAGATCCCGTCTGTTTGAACGAGGCCCATCCAAACCAAATTCATCTTGCCAAATACTTCAATGGCCCGCTGAGATCTCATCTGCTCCCCAACCGGTATTTCAATCTGAAAATGCTGGACAATCTTCTGAATCAATACACCGTAAGGCAGGTTCTTGTTTCGTGTCTGTCTGATCTCTCACATGTGACTTACAATCACAAAGCCAGGGTCGAACATCCTACCGCTTTACAGTCTCTCCATCACATAGAGATCCATGAAGTTAACTAGATCTCTATGTCTGTGCCGCGGTAGAATGGTGTGTGACACCATGTTGTGGATCACGTGAGCTTTCAAGTTCATTTCTCTAACTCTTGGCTTAGGGGACCCCACAATGTCAGAGTTCCGATTAATTTGCCTTAAGAACTCTATTCCCTCAGCTGTTCTGAAAAAATGACAGTTCTGGGAGGCGTGGTAGTATCTATCCGCCCCTTCTCTAGCAAACTCAATCAACTCATTGACCGTTTCTGGGGTAACGACAATCTCCCTACCCAATATGTACGTCTTGATAACTCCCGACCTCCCGAAAAAGCTCATGTTCGCATAGAATAAGTAATTCGTTCACAACTATCGCCTCTCACACTATACACCCCTTGGAGGCCGATTCTGTCAAACATCTCATATATTTGTAAGTATTCCCAGCCTGTAAAATCAACGGTCTTCGAAAGTATAACTGATCGGTGTAACGAATCCAGCTGGAATTGCTCTTCACAAGTCGCGCTATAAAATTCAGTGGACCAAAACTCCGGCTGGTTCCACCGTGGCAGCCTCATTGGCCGGTTTGATGGTCTGCTTGAGAAGACGTTGAAGGTGCCCGACGTTCTGGAGGTCCACCATTTCGTCTAACAACTAATCTCTCAGCCATTTTCTTATAATTTTTGGTAATTATATACCGAATTGAATAACTCCTGCAAATCAAAAAGACAACCGGTTAGCCAATTTGATTACTAATTCTCAAAGATCTTTAAAAGATGCCAAAAACATCGAACAATTCCTAATCGAACAATTCATAATTGAACCAAACAAATCAAACCAACAAATCAAACCAAACAAATCAAACCAAATAAATCAAACAAATTGAACAATCGAACCAAACTAATCAAACCAAACAAATTCAAACAACTCATAATCAAACAAATTGAACAATTGAACCAAAACAAATCAGGTAAAAAAGTCAACAGCAAATCGATTGGATGCAAAAACAAATCGGATTTCATACCCTTAATATGTTTTTAAAAAAGTCAACAGCACTTTAGATTGACTTGCAACAAAATCATCGACTGGATGCAAAACAAATCAGTTTTCACATATTTTTCAGATAAAAATCGAAACAAACAATTCGAAATCAAAAAAGTAATAACTTGGAGCAACTTTCAGTCGATTCTCTGCAAAAAAATCGCGAGTGTCGAGACAAAATCATTGTTAACAGAGAGGAGAGTGCAGGAATAAGCTTCGGGAAGCTCTCTGTTATGATATAATCGCAAGATTGGACGCACTCTGAGAGGGTGATGACCGTCTACTCTCGTCCTAATTTTAAACAATGGACGCACTCTCTATGTACGAGTGCGTCCGATGAAGAAAACGGATGGACCCGCCAAGAGAGAGTCTGTCCGTTGTATATCCTGATGATCCAACGTCCGTCCATTTATTAAGGCACGTAAAACAGAACGAATGGACGGTGTGCAACGAAGGGTGAACACCCCCCAGAGTGCGTCCGATGTTATGCTTAGTTAGCCACGTCGCTAAAGAAGAACGGACGGACTGCGTTTTTCGACAATGTAGACAGTCTGCGGCAAAAACTATAAACGAACGGACTATGTTTTGAAAGGGTCCATCCATTCTCAACAACGGATGGACTCCGTTTTTAAGGGTGCGTCCAGTCAATGGAAAAAATTCGAAAACGGACGCACGCCAGAGTTTGATTTGTTATGATTTCCATACTTTGAGGTTTGGAGCGTTAGAATTTAAAGTTTAAGGTTTAAACTAAAAAAAACTTATATGTTAAGGTTGAACTTGGTAATTTCCCTAAAATTAATAGCGAATGGTTGAAATAGAAAGTCACAGTTTCACCCAACCCTTCACCCTTAGCCATTTCAATTAATTCAGATTTCTCAAGTAAAAAATAGAAATCGAAGTCAACCGTTAATTAAAACTAATGTAGATTTTTGGACTCGAAAATTTGAAGGACTATGTGAAATTGTTAATATTAATGCATCATATTAATTTCAATTAATTCAGATTTTTCATGTAAGAAATAGAATGTCGAATTCAACAGTTAATTAAAACTAGTGCAGATTTTTTAGCTCAGAAATGGAAGGAATATAATAAAATTGTTAATATTAATGCATTAATGCAGTTAATGTACGAATTAAAAATTAGAATTAGTACGATTCCAGTTAATGAAAGTGATTACCATTTTTTTATTGAAAATTATTATGTTATTAATGTAGTTAGATAATGTTAGAAATTCAAAAACAGTCTAGATTTAATAATCAACCACAAATTCCATATTTTACAATTAATATGAATTAATTTGGATTTTATAATTCACTTGTGGTCTTTCCATGGTTTAAAGCGCATATTATTTTGAATTTATTCCATATTTATTATTATTAAATTGTTAATATTAATGCAGTTAATGCAAGAATTTAAAATTAGAATTTTTAAATTATTAAATTGTCGGAAGAAATTCTAAAAGAGCCTCATTTAAGGCATCCTGGATGTATATGTAAGTAGATTATAGTAAATGTTAGAAATCTGAAAACAATCTCAGATTATGTGATGAGCACTACATACGTCTTAACCCTAATATAGGATCCATTGATGGCCTTGGAGATTTTATATATTTTATAGACAAGAGTCCAATGTTAGGGGTGATCGTGGTCCGGTTCGGTCTGGTTTTTGAAAAAATTAGGATCAGACCACTAAATTCGGTTTTTAAATTTTTGCACCAATAAACATAAAAAATTTTCCAGAACCGGACCAGAATTCTGGTCTCTGTTCTGGTTCTATTCTAATCCGCTCTCTCTCTCTCTATATATATATATTGTTTAAAGCAGAACCAGTTCTGCTTTGAACAAAAAAATAAATCATTCCCCTGGGAAGAAAATCATTCCATTTCAGATTGTCGGATGTTGTTAATGTCCATTCCTACTTTTAGCCAGTGAAAAATTACAGAAATGACAAGTAAATTTAGTCTAGCCAAGAAATTAGTTTCTCTAACAAAAAAGAATAGATATCAACATCATAAGAGTCTCTAAAAAGAACAACAGTTGCTCGTCATTATTTATCAATTTTAATTTCAGAAAAATCTATTAAAACAGAGCGAGAGGAAAAAGTAGAGGGTTGATACTCTTTCGGTTAAGCCGAGAGAGTACCCCAAAATCTAGAACAAACTATCATAAAAACAGGTTCAAAAACATATGAAACTTCTAATGCTAACCAGTAATCGAAAAAACAAGAAGTGTGCAATAGAGGATGAGCAATGGCAAGGTCGATAGACTGAGGGTGAGCACTGAGCGACGGCGAGGGCAATAGACTGCAGATTGCGATTTGCGAAGATGTTAGATTTGAGAGTTGAGACTAAGAGAACTCAATATTATTAGGGTTGCTGTCTGCCAGACTGCCACTGGTCCGGGTCAGTTTCCTGGTTTGTTGTCATCAAAACCGAGAATAGACCCAAGTATTTCGGTTCTGCAAAGGGCAGAACCGAATACTATTCAATTTTTGCTTAAAACCGATCAGAACTTAACCAAATGTCTCGGTTCTGGTCTGGTTCTGCGTTCTGGGTTCTGGGTTCTGGTCGGTTCTTGTTCACCCCTATCCAATGTGAGGTTTGCGATTCAAAGGATTTTGGAAGCAATCTTTAAAACGAGAAACTTATCGAGCATAATGGTAAGAGATGAATTGAAGTACGAGAACTTTAGTATTATAATTGTTTTATCATATTTTCAAATCTATTTCACAAAATATATCAATAAAAGCAAATATTGTCTCATTGCACATCTATTTTTATCATGTACGCTTGATGCTTAACATAATTCTCTTTAATGTAAACTGCGTTTGGTTCTCTTTAATGTAAACCGCGTCTGGTAGATCCAAGAGTATGGTATTTGTAGATGGGGACACAGACCAGTTCCACCATAGAATCAGGCCCAATTGTGGCCCCATAATTCAAAGAATTCTAAACTGGCCCAGAATCGTTAGATTTTGGAACCGAATCGTTTCGGTTTTAGTTCGTTTCCAAAATATCAAAAAAAGTATTTAAAAAAAAATAAATATTCATATTCTTTATTAGTTTGAGTCGGTTGTTTAGTTTTCGTGTCAGAATTTTAACCCATGATTTGATTCAATTTTTCACAGTTTTTGATCCTCAAAACTATGAAACGAATCGTTCCAATACTTCTGAAACCGAATTTAGTTCATACAAGCTTGAAACTGTAATGAACCTTTGATTTCGATTCGAACCACAATTTAGTCCAATTTGTGCCCACCTCTAGGTATTTGCTTGTGGTGCACTAACAAATTGAGTGTGTATGTGCCCATACATTAATCAATTGACAAATTTTGGATAATAAAGTTTAGTATGTACTTAAATGAATGTCTCTAAACCTAATTAGGGATCACATTTGGTCAGATTTCGGTGTAACTTGATTTCTATATGAATCAAGCTGGCAAGGCCCATGTTGGAAATTTCATTAGAATCTTGTTTTCTCTATCAATTCATATAAGCTACAGTCGCAAAACTCGCAATTGTATTTCGATCTTCATAGTGGATTTTTCATCTGCCTATGGTTTTTTTCCCAAAATAGTTTTTCATGTAAATCTTGCGACCCACGTTGTATTTTCTTTTTCAAGTTATCGTTTAATTTCTAACAAGTGGTATCAAAGCCTGATTGTGAGAGAAAATTTAGAATCGAAGTTTCGAAGTTTGTTGAAACATCAATTTCTCCCGTCGTTCTGCATCAAGCAAGATTTTTGTAATTTTTTAGAAAATTATAGTTTTTGGGAAAAAGAAACAAAAAGAAAAAGGAAAAATTGTTCTCCCTGCCATTTGTTTGGCTCAAAAGAAGATTTGTTCTTCTTTGTCGTCTAGCTGCCATCAGAATATTTTGCCCTGATCGTCATGAAAGCTCTAATTTTTCTTTATGTTTTGAGTTTTTCGGAGTAAAGGTACCTCTGATCAACAGGTTCTTCGTTGGAGGGTTTTCTAGTCATCGTCAGTTGTCATATATCTACTTCATTGTTCTTCATCCTCGTTGTCAAATTGTTTCGATTGAGGTTGATGGAAACTGTACTTTGCAAAGTTGAATTTTTGCAAAAGATAAAAACTGTTGAAAATCCTTGAGATTTTTTTTATGGTTTTTGAGATATTAAATTCCATAATTTGGGGCAGATTTGGAATCACAGGAATATCTCAAGATTGAAAATTGTTTTCGGTTAAATTCAAATGAATTTTGAATTTTGTGATATTTACGTTTATTTTGCCGATTAGACCTGATTTGATTTTGGGGTAGATTTGTTATCATAAAATATTTGAATTTTGAAGATATCTTTTGAAATATTGTGATATCTATGATTTTTCACTTCAATTTAAGAGTGAATATCCAGTTAT
Organism: Begonia masoniana; assembly: GCA_022432975.1. NCBI lineage: Eukaryota > Viridiplantae > Streptophyta > Magnoliopsida > Cucurbitales > Begoniaceae > Begonia > Begonia masoniana. The sequence continues at coordinate 36,261,495 of CM039513.1, forward strand.
TTTGGATAAGATATTTTGTGAACAATGTGTTTTTTGGGGCGATGAGATCTAATAAGTAGATCTTCCACTTTTGAATCGAGATTTAATATTTCGTTATAGTAGGATAACGATAATGAAATTACAAATGATTTGAAGAACATATTTTATATGGCAGGTCAAGATGCGAGATATACTAGCGAAGATTTGGATGATCCTTTGTGGGATTTGAAGATGTCATCTTTGTTGAATATATGTTTTTAAACCTGATCAACATTAGTTGCTGAGGAGACCCATCAGGGGCTTCTGTGGAAGAGAAAGATTTAAATATTGGTTTCTTGCAGAAGAATTTATTTCGAGGTAGAGATTGGTTCTTGGGCCGGGCTGACGAGCACGCGCTATGGGTCTCTTTTATAGAATTCATGTCAATGTTGAGATTGTTAAATTTTGGTGTTACTCAAATTTTATATGAGTCAGGTCGGTTATGTCCATTAGGGGCGTACGTGTAACATCCGGTTCTATCGAACCAATTCCCTATTCTTTTTATTAATGGCACACTTTATATGATAATAATAAATGTAGGGTTAATGGGTAACTAGGCAAGAGCATAAAGGTAATTGGAAATTTGAAAGTGGATAACGTATTTAAGGAAAGGGGTTTTGGGTTTAATGCACTGTAGCCGCCACTATTTCTCATTTTCTCTCGGCCTTCAGCTCTCCAGAAGAAACCTCTGGGCGATTTCCTTCTTGCTCGATTCTCTTTCAACCTAGGTAAGTTTTTCCTCGTTTCTCTTGTGTTTAAGCAGTTAGGTAACTGATGTAGTGCAATGTGAGAAATTTCGAGGATGCTGAGATTGAGGGTAGGTTCGGGTTCTAGTGATAAATGGGAATGCTCGGATAGTAGAGTTTCTAACTGAAGTCCTTGAACTTTTGTTTGATTCTTGGTGAAGTTTAGTGAAGGTTTGATTGATATTCTGTTATGAACCTAGGTGAGCGAGCTTCTAAGGTAGCTTACAGCCGAGCGATTTCCAGCAGACCAGGTAAGTGAAGTTTGCTTGTGCCTTCGGGCCTACATCACAAAACATTAGGATTGTGTTTATTTGAATGTGTCTGTGTGTTATGCATCATGTTTTAAAAGTATACGAAAATGAATTTGAATGCATGTTGGCATGGTAAGGAATGAACATAATGAAACAGCTATGTGAATGAGATTTACTGTTAAGGGAATTAATCCGCCCCTTAATGATACAGTGGATATTTAGACTTTGGGAAATTTGATCCGCTTCCCATCGAACAGGGGGATCGAAAACAGCTATGTGAATCAGATTTACTGTTAAGGGAATTAATCTACCCCTTAATGAGTCAGTGGATATTTATACTTTGAGAGAGTTGATCCAACTCCCAATTTCACAGGGGGATCTGAACAGAAACGATGCATGAACAACTGAGATGAGAAAGTAGAAATTGCATGTTTAGGAATTCATATTTCAGCATTTTATTTCATTACTACTTTACTTACTTAGCATTAGGCTAATAGATGAGTTTTGTAATGTAGGTGAAGAAGTGACAGCAGGTGTGTTTACTGAGTTTGCTGAGGACTAGTTTGGTTAGAGGAGTGCATCTATGTAACAATTTGGCAATTGATGGGGCGGTTTAACTGGTGTCAGTGGATGAGAAGGTTTAGTGAGCTATGTGATTCAATTTAAGTATGTTGCAAGTTTCCATGACAGTGATAGTTCAATTTGAGACTTTTCTGATAATGATACTCTGTTGGATTTAAATAGTTTGAACAATTTTTAGTAAAATGCTCAAATTCTTTTGGTAGTCGAGTTTTCTTGTTTGAGTAAAAATGTTGCTATGCTGTAACGCCCCAGAACCCACCCTGGCTCGGTGCGCTACTTTGCTGACCAATCCTACGTTAAAACCTAATTTAAAATAATTATCATAAACCCTAAATCATAAATTAGGACTGACACAACAGAATTTAAAACTAAACTCCCAAAACACTCTTATGTCATATCTAGCTGCCTAGACTCACTAATTCCCTTACTCCTAACCTTTAAGCACCACGGCGTCCTTCCCGAAAATTTCGGCAAAGTAACGCCTGAAAATGGCGCCCCCAAAATGCTAGGTACCTGCAAACGAATAAACCCCAACCAATCCATAATATCAAACCTCCAAATATCAGTAAGAAGGAAACTAAAATACTAGCATCCCTAAATGAAGAAAGTCCATAATATAGGGCGACATATCACCCTTAACTATGATTATATACACCAACTACAAATAGCTATGCAATGCAATAACTCTAAAAACAACAAACCACCAAAATAATTGTAAATTATACACGACCCCAAAAGTACGGTTCCACCCACGTCTTTCCGAAGACCATGGTCGAGACGCCCCAACAATTGCCCGCACCGGCATACCGCGTACATCATCGACTGTGTCTCAATCCTAGCTTTCCTCGTAGCTCTAACCTGTACTCCTGTCGTCACCTACACCACAGAACACACACACATGTAAGCTTATGCTTAGCAAGTAGGGAGTAACGAATGAGACAACAATACAATGCAATCAACCTAACCCATACAGTTTCTACCGCTCAGTTGTGTTTATTTGTTGTTCATTGCTTTAAATCGTTTCATAAGTCGTGTGGAACGAGTTGGCACACATCTCATAATCGTCTAGGATGGCCACACTCAGAACCACCATCCTTCATAGAGGTCCCCTCGGGGTGCTACACATCAGCACCTCAGCCCGACAAGGCACACTATTTGGGATTACATGTTTTAGCCGTTCACCTCTCATAGAGTACCCTTCGGGGTGCTACACACCAGCACCTCAGCCCGACAAGGCACACTATTCGAAATGCAATATATGTTTTAGCCGGTCATCTCTCATAGAGTACCCTTCGGGGTGCTACACACCAGCACCTCAGCCCGACAAGGCACACTATTAGAAATGCAATATGTGTTTTAGCCGGTCAACACAACACAACACAACACAACACAACACAACACAACACAACACAACACAACACAACACAACACAACACAACACAACACAACACAACACAACACAACACAACACAACACAACACAACACAACACAACACAACACAACACAACACAACACAACACAACACAACACAACACAACACAACACAACACAACACAACACAACACAACACAACACAACACAACACAACACAACACAACACAACACAACACAACACAACACAACACAACACAACACAACACAACACAACACAACACAACACAACACAACACAACACAACACAACACAACACAACACAACACAACACAACACAACACAACACAACACAACACAACACAACACAACACAACACAACACAACACAACACAACACAACACAACACAACACAACACAACACAACACAACACAACACAACACAACACAACACAACACAACACAACACAACACAACACAACACAACACAACACACACTCAGAACCACCATCCTTCATAGAGGTCCCCTCGGGGTGCTACACATCAGCACCTCAGCCCGACAAGGCACACTATTTGGGATTACATGTTTTAGCCGTTCACCTCTCATAGAGTACCCTTCGGGGTGCTACACACCAGCACCTCAGCCCGACAAGGCACACTATTCGAAATGCAATATATGTTTTAGCCGGTCATCTCTCATAGAGTACCCTTCGGGGTGCTACACACCAGCACCTCAGCCCGACAAGGCACACTATTAGAAATGCAATATGTGTTTTAGCCGGTCATCTCTCATAGAGTACCCTTCGGGGTGCTACACACCAGCACTTCAGCCCGACAAGGCACACTATTCGAGATGCATTTTATAATTCACTTTATCTGATTACGTTCACGCTCACAATGCCAAACAATGCCACTAATCGTACCTAACGTACTATACCATGATGCATGCTTCAAATATGCAATACCACACGAAACTAACAACACAACACAACACAACACGAAATAAATAACCCTATCGTTCTATGGTGTAGGCCCGAAGGCGAAGGAATAACTACCACTACTTACCTGGCGTCCTAGCTCGCTGAGGATACTCAGTTACCTGTCCACCTACGGCTCTACCTACGACAAATAGCCAAACTTCATTAAATCAAGTTTACTTTCATCAATTAACTTTCAAACTATATTTCTAGTCTAATCCAACTAAAACCTAACTAAACGGGCCGCTAATTTGGGTTCGATAAAAACCGACCCGAAACTTCAAACGTGCATAACTTTCTCGTCGGATATCAGAATCAAACGATTCCACCGGCCATGTACTCCTCTAATAACCTATTTTAACCTGCTAAAAGGAATTTTAAAACAAACAACTCTAGCTGGGTGAAAAATTAGAAAACCTGAATCTGCCCTAAACCGGAAATTTCACCATTCTTGGTTTTCCATCAATTCTCACTCGTTTCCTCACCAATCAACCATATTTAGCCTCAATTAACATAATCTAACCAAAAACCCCGAGAATACACAGAAAAACTCAAAATGCCCGAAGAGGGCTTACTGATTTTTAGCCCAAAAAGGGCTCTACACTGCCAGGCAATGATTGCCAGCATAATGTCTGGCAAACTAAGGCCAAGACCGCCCAAAAACGGCCGGTGATCGGAGCTCTAGCAGCTCGGCGACCCACGGCCATCAACAAAGCCGAAAACAGGGCAAAAATTGACCCTTAGCTGTCGGGTCGTGAGCACGAGACAACCAACCCTGCTCGTCGCCGTCGTCTGGCCGGGTCGGAGAACGCCGAAAACCGCCAGTGATTGCTCGGCTGATCATCGCTCCTCCCTCACCTCCGTCTCCCCTGCTCCTCTCGGCGTCGGGCTCGAACAGTAGAATGGCGAATGCCATTCTGTTGTTTTATTTTATTAATAATAATAATTATTATTATTATTATTATAATTATAATTATAATTCCTATTAACATTAATACAAATTACACTTACCGTTTTGCCCTCACGTGTTTTCGACCATTACGAATTTCATTAAATCTCATTATTAAATTATAACCCACGGCTTTCTTTCACTGGAAATACCCGAACCTAAATTAATTAACCAATTAGGTTAACCAAATTTATTCACTTTTCTTTTAAATTACATAAAACAATTATTTATTAATCAATTACCTATCATTTTATTTTCTCTTAAAAAATCCCGGGTGTTACATATGCTATTTTCGTTGAGTATTTTGATCTATCGGCAGATGTAGGGTTGTTGTTATGTTGTGTATTACCCGGTCCCATTAAACCAAATTTAATTTATCAAACTATGGTGTGCTAATTTTATGAAGAATTAGGAGAAAAAGGTGATTAGGTTAGTTAAAATCTATTCAAAGGCAAAAGGGTAAATAGAAATTAAAAGTGGATAACGTATTTAAGGAAAGAGAATTTGGGGTTAAATGCACTGTAGCCGCCACCATTCTGATTATCTTTTTCTCTCGGCCAACAGCTCTTCAGCAGACTCCTTCTAGGCGATTTGCCCCCCGATTTCATCCAACCAAGGTGAGTTTTGATTTAACCGCTTGCTGTTTTAGTGCCTAGGTAGCTAAAAAATTTCAATGTATGCATTTTTGGAAATGCTGTGAATCCTAGATTTCGTTTGGGGTATAATATGGAATCGGGAATGCTAGATAAACGAAAATGTAGATAGTTTGGAAATGAAGTTTAATGCTCTGTTTGTAATTTAGGTGAACAGAATCCCAAAGTAGCTCATAACTAAGAACTCTCGGGAATCCAGGTAAGTGAAGTAATGTGTGTGCCTTCGGGCCTACATCACAAACAGTAGGTTTATGCATGTTTGAGTGTTTTCTTTAATGTCATGCATCATGTTTTTGAAGAAATACGAAATGAATTTACATGAAATGTTATGGCAAGGCATGAACAGAACGTGTTGTGATAGCTTATGCTAATTTTATGAAGAATTAGGAGAAAAAGGTGATTAGGTTAGTTAAAATCTATTCAAAGGCAAAAGGGTAAATAGAAATTAAAAGTGGATAACGTATTTAAGGAAAGAGAATTTGGGGTTAAATGCACTGTAGCCGCCACCATTCTGATTATCTTTTTCTCTCGGCCAACAGCTCTTCAGCAGACTCCTTCTAGGCGATTTGCCCCCCGATTTCATCCAACCAAGGTGAGTTTTGATTTAACCGCTTGCTGTTTTAGTGCCTAGGTAGCTAAAAAATTTCAATGTATGCATTTTTGGAAATGCTGTGAATCCTAGATTTCGTTTGGGGTATAATATGGAATCGGGAATGCTAGATAAACGAAAATGACGAACTAGCTCCTTAGATTTCTAGATAGTTTGGAAATGAAGTTTAATGCTCTGTTTGTAATTTAGGTGAACAGAATCCCAAAGTAGCTCATAACTAAGAACTCTCGGGGAATCCAGGTAAGTGAAGTAATGTGTGTGCCTTCGGGCCTACATCACAAAACAGTAGGTTTATGCATGTTTGAGTGTTTTCTTTATGTCATGCATCATGTTTTTGAAGAAATACGAAAATGAATTTACATGAAATGTTATGGCAAGGCATGAACAGAACGTGTTGTGATAGCTATTAAGGGAATTAATCCGCCCCTTAACTGATGTAGTGGATTTATTACATTGGGAAAATTGATCCCACTCCCAAGGGAACTGAGGGATCAGATCAGCTATTAAGGGAATTCATCCGCCCCTTAATCGAGTAGAGGATGTATAACATTGGGAGGATTGATCTCACTCCCAAGGAAAACAAGGGATCAGATCAGTTATGAATGAACGTGAATGCAACTGAGACGAGAAAGTAGAAACTACATGTTTAGGAATTTATGTTTTAGGGTTTCAGCACTTCATTTCATAATGCTTCACTTATTTAGCATTAGGCTATTAGATGAGTTTTGTGATGTAGGTGCTGAGGTAACCACTGGAGAGTTCTTTGAATTTACTAAAGAATAGGTGAAGCTGTTGAAGCACATTCATGTCGCGCCTTGGTGTCCTGATGAGGCGGTTTAACATTTGTCTGTAGGTGAAGTTTCAGTGGTTAAGTGGTTATTTGATGAGTATTCAGGATTTAATGACAGTAGCTATTTGATGTTTTATATCCTTGGGATTTTCTTCTCTGTCAAGGGAAACGTGATTTTAATGTTGTCAGTGTCTAATCTTTCTGAAGGGTCTAGAATGTCTGAGTTGTCCCCTGTTATGAAAAATCCGACTTGATTTTATTACAATCTGTTGGTTTGGGATTTTATAGGTTCATAATACAAATGTTGGTTTTAAATGGTCACTTGTTCGAATTCAGATGTTATTTAAGGTCAGGTTATTTCGGATGTTTTGAGTGAAATCTGTAAGTTCAACCATCGGCGAATGAATTTAAACGGTGGATGTATGTTAAAGTCGACCGGATGAATGAATCATCCGGCTGACGTCACCGGTGGATGTATGATAAATTCGATCGAAATATGGCTGACGTCACCGGTGGATGTATGATAAATTCGATCGAAATATGGCTGACGTCACCGGTGGATGTATGTTAAAGTCGATCGGATGATGGCTGACGTCACCGGTGGATGTAGGAAGTATTTTGTTGTTTTGTGACCGGTTGATGGCTGACGTCACCGGTGGATGTAGGAAGTGTTTGTCGTTTAGTGACCGGATGATGAAGCTAAAGTTTTGTCGCTTTGTCACCAGGGAAGCCTTCTGGTTCCTGTTTCGGCCTCTTCCGTTGACTTTGCTCGGCGGTAGATATGTTTGACTTCTGTAACTTTTCAAGTATTACACGGTTTAAACCCTTACTTCCTTTGGCCGATTGTTTCTTAATATTCCAACCGATTGTTCAAACATTTCTTTTTATATAGTTTTGTTTAGCTCTATTGTGCTTAAATGATTTCCGCTGCTAGCTTTTTAAAATATTACGAGGTTTTAGAAAATGTCAAATTTTAACTTTCGAGCGAAATTTTAAATTTGGTCCAAAGTTCCTTAGTTATATTCGGGTTATGAGTAGCGAACTGGGTTCATAAAACCCGGGGCGTTACATTATGGTATCAGAGACATTTTGTTAAACCGTTCAAAAGATTACTCATCAGTGCCAACCGACGCATGGAAGTACTTCAACAACTGTAAGTGTTTATGTTAGCCTTAATTATTAGATATTTATGAGAGTATTTAACCTTGTCTAGGAATATAGCAAAATGGCTAGACGACCAGGAAGACCAAGACTACCAAGAGAGATACCAACTCCGAGACAGGAGGAGGACTCTAGTGTAATTAGGCAGCTGACGAAATTGGTGCGTCAGCAGACTGACATAGTGCGACAACAGTCCGACCAATTAGGAGTGTTATTGAACCGAGAAGCACAAGGAAGTGCCAACTCGGGCTATGACAATGAGCATACGAGGGACAGATTCTGCAGACTGCAACCATCCACATTCGTTGGAAAGTCGCCCAACCCGATAATTGCTGAGGAATGGCTGAGGAAGGTTGAGAGTATGTTTAGGTGTGCCAATGTTGGTGAAGGGGAAAAGGTCACGTTGGCAACATTTCATCTGGCTGGTGATGCACAACTTTGGTGGGAGACAATTGAGACCACCACCGACTTGGCGATGACTTGGTTGCAATTTAAGGACATTTTCTATGATAAATATTTTAGTAGCACTGTTCAAACCGCAAAGAAAATAGAGTTCATGCAGCTAAAGCAAACGGGGTCGGTGGCAGAGTACAACAGACAATTCGAATCCTTGTCAAGATTTGCTGGACATCTTGTACATAGAAATGAAGATAAAGTGTTTCAGTGTATGCAAGGATTGAAGCCAGAGATGTACAGAGGAGTTAAGTTTACAGGTATTAAAGGCTTGTCCTTCGGCGAGGTTGTGTCCACAGCCTTGGAGGTGGAGGAAGCTGAAATGAAATGTTTGGGACCGAAGGAAGCCCCGCGAAAGTTCGTCCAACCCCAACAACAGAGAGGAATGAAGAGGCCAAATGAAGGCCAGAGTAGCCAAGGATCAAGGAGGAAGGTACCGGATAACAAGAAGTATCCTCAGTGCCCGAAGTATCTAAAAAGTCACCTGGGTAAATGCAGGTTGGGTTCGGGAAAGTGTTTCAATTGCGAAGAAGTTAGACACGCCTTTAGGGATTGCCCGAGGCCCAGGATCACACGGTGTTTCAACTGTGGCAAGGTTGGTCACCTCAAGAGAGACTGCCCGGTCATAAAGAGTAGCCCTGCTAAGATAAAGCCGAGGATATTCTCCATGGTGGAGTCGGGCGAAGATGAACAGCCTGCTGTTGTGTCAGGTACTATACTGGTCAACTCTTTACCCACTTTTACATTGATAGACTTTGGTGCAACACATTCATTCATAGCATCGGCATTTGCCGATAAGTCAGATGTAAAGCTTACCCCTACTGAACATGTGTTTAATGTTGCTTTACCCTCTGGTGAGCGCCTGAACTCTAACCAAGTGATGCCTGATAGTGTTGTATTAGTAGGAAATATGAATTTTCCTGCCGATATCATTATTATGGACATAATGGGATTTGATGTAATCCTAGGAATGGATTGGTTGTTTAAGCATTATGCCACAATAGACTGTAGGACTGGAATTGTTAGTTTTCAATTCCCTGGTGGTTTAAACCATACCTTCCAAGCTCTGAAGAAGAGTAAGGAAATGACTGTGATGACTTCTGTCGATTGTAGACCCTCCTCATGCAGAGAGTATTTGTGCTTTTTGGCTAATGTCTTAGATACACAACTGGTAGAAAAATCAAGCCCCAAAAATGTTTTAGTTGTCCAAGATTTTCCAAAAGTATTCCTAGATGACCTTCCTGGCTTGCCACCAGATAGAGAAATTGAATTTGTCATAGACGTTTACCCCGGCGCCGAACCTGTGTCTAAAAATTCATATAGACTAGCACCAACAGAACTTAAGGAATTGAAGAAGCAGTTAGAGGATTTGTTGGAGAAAGGGTTCATACGCCCTAGCTTTTCACCATGGGGTGCACCTGTCCTTTTTGTCAAAAAGAAAGATGGATCAATGCGTATGTGCATAGACTATAGAGAATTGAATAAGCTAACTGTCAAGAACAAGTATCCACTGCGAGGATTGATGATTTATTTGATCAGCTCAAGGGTGCACGGGTTTTCTCTAAGATTGACCTGAGGTCAGGTTACTACCAACTGAGAGTAAAGTCTAAAGATATTCCTAAGACAGCCTTTCGTACAAGATATGGACATTATGAGTTTTTGGTTATGTCCTTTGGATTGACAAATGCACCAGCAGCCTTTATAGATCTCATGAATAGAGTGTTTCATGAATATTTGGATAAGTTTGTCATAGTGTTTATTGATGATATTCTGATCTATTCACGTACTAAGGATGAGCATGCAAGGCACTTGAGCTTGGTGTTAGGAGTATTTAGATAACACCAACTTTATGCTAAGTTTTCCAAGTGTGAGTTTTGGTTGGACAGTGTTCACTTTCTTGGTCACGTAATCTCTGGAGATGGAATAGCTGTCGATCCAGCCAAGGTTCAGGCAGTTAAGGAGTGGCCCCAACCAAAGAATGCTACTGATATTAGGAGTTTCCATGGGTTAGCAGGATATTATAGGAAGTTCATTGAAGGATTCTCAAAGATTGCAACACCCCTTACTAGGTTAATAAGGAAAAATGTGAAGTATATATGGACTGATGAATGTGAGCATAGTTTCCAGACCTTGAAACAGAAACTGATCAATGCTCCAATTTTAACCCTTCCAGTGGAGGATGATAAATTTAGTATTTATTGTGATGCTTCCAAAACTGGTCTTGGTTGTGTGTTAATGCAGAATGGTAAAGTAATCGCTTATGCCTCTAGACAGTTGAAAGCACATGAGAAGAATTACCCTACACATGACTTAGAATTAGCTGCTATGGTATTTGCACTTAAGATTTGGAGGCATTACTTGTATGGACAAACTTGTGAGATATTTTCAGATCATATGTAACACCCCTAATACCGTACCCGTATTTCCATACATTTTTTTTTTCTATACTTATTACTTTCCTTTACTTTAAATAAAACTTTGTGCGGAATTAAAACTGTAGTTGAAATCAAAACTGAAATCAGAATTAAAATGGAACCTGTCATTTAAAACAACTATAAAACAATTAATAAAAGAAACTTAAAACATTAAATTAAACATTTAAAACCATGCAGAAAAGTGGGAGGGCAGAATTGGGATTCTGCCCCCAAAATATCAAGCAGCGATCAGGCGCTGTGCGTAGCAGCGACTGATCGCTGCCATGTATTGATCAAGCAGCGATCGGTCTCTGCTGAAGGCAGAGACCGATCGCTGATGGTGAGATCACTGCCCAAGCAGCGATCGATCTCTGCCAAAGGCAGAGATCGATCGCCGCATATGCTGCCAAAGCAGCAAGCAGGGCAGCGATCGATCTCTACTTGCTGCAGAGATCGATCGCTGCACCCCTTATGCAGCGACCACCCAAGCGATCAGACTTCTCCCTGGTTTCTTCCTTCTATTTTCGTTCATTTTTCGTTCAATACTTAGCTCTCTGGAATTCCAGAGAGCAGAACACAATCACAACTCTCTGGAATCCGATTCCAGAGAGCAATACACTTCACTACTTTCTCCTCTCTGGAACATGATTCCAGAGAGCATTCCTTCACCACTTCTATCACCCTAAACACTTCAACATTTATCATTCTATACCACTTTTACATCTTTAAACCAAGTGAATTTATGCGTTAACTCAACCAACTCGCGTCAGACTTTACGAAGTCCAACTGCGTGGATAGCTCTAAAAACCGAGCCTATCCGTAACAACCTAAACCATTTCAAAACATTTCAAAACATTTAAATCAACAACCCAAACATTTCCAGAATTTCAAAACAAACGTCATTACTTAAAAACATCCTATAATATCTATAACGTTATCAGACCAAAATATCCCAAAAACCCTCAGAGTCCATACATACATAGACGATCCCCTCGGGTCAAAAGCGCCTCGACTGCTCAGCGCACTCCCACGGCCATCATCCATCAACTGCATCCCTCGTCAGGAGGAGGAACGTCGTCCTCACCTGGCTCAATATCGCCTAAGAGATTACCTACACCATACAGACACATGTGAGATACAAAATCTCAGTAAGCTACGTAAATGCAGATGCATGCATGCGTGCGTATGCCATTCAGAAAACGTTCAGATTACCAATTCAGATTCATTTACCAATGCCTTTACAGATTCATTTACAGATACATTCACAGATACATTACGTCACAGACAGAATTGTCACCGAGATCTCAGCCCACTAAATGGAAAGGATACATTCCGCGGTCGAACTACCACTTTCCACTTAGATGGGGGGGGGGTACATGCTCAAAAAAAAACCAACAGCCATGCCTGAGCCCCACCTCGCGTAACCAGAAACAGATTACATTCATTAATTACAGATTACGTTCATTAATTACAGATTACCTTTCTTTTCTTAAAACACGTGCGGAAATCCATTTTCATGACATTTGAAATCCGTGATGCATGAACAGTTCATATAAGCAGAAAGTAAACAACCAACGTGCATACATTCATGGCAGTAAAGCAGAACCTATAAACAACTAACCTAACTACCCAACCAGAATAACCTAAAACAAACAGTTCCTCGAGTATTCTCGAGACGACGACGGAGTATGGTGCAGACCTTTGGGTCAAAGTAAGTCACGAAAACTTACCTGGAGCGCACTGAATCACTAGCTTCGTCCACGGGAGTCGTGTGTCTGAGAAAACACGATATTCATAGTTAGAACCGATTTATACTATAAACGTCCAAATCACGAAATCCTTAACTATAGAATTTTCCTAAAATTCCAACTTAGCTAATTAAAGCATTTCGAACGTTAATTAAAGCTCGATAATCCGAAATCTTAAATGACGAGTTTTTCCTAAAAACCCGAAATTTTACCAATTTATAACTTTTTCGCAATTCGACTTTTCTTCGTCCAATAACGTTCAATACGTTCACTATATACGTAATTATAGCTAACCTATTAATTACGAAGCCTAAATCGCGTTTTTTAACGGAAAACCTAATTTAAACCCTAACCCTAAATCGAACCAAAACTCGAAATAAACGACCCAAGACTAAAGCTACATACCGAGGGTAGCGAGAGGAGAAGAAATGACGAGGAACGGAAGAGAAATCGGAGGTCGGAGCTCGTTGGATCGCCGCGGCCAGAGAGGTTTGCGCGAGGGAGGGAGGAAGAAACAGAGAAGAACACTTCTCTGGAAAGTGATTTTCGTAGAAAATCACAAAGGCATTTTGCCTTTTTAACAAATAATAAAAGTTAAATGTTCAAATGACGATCTTGCCCTTTCTTAAGTTTTTATATTAGTTTCGTCATTCGGTTCGTTAATCGTTTAGCTATTCGGTTCCTCCGAACTTCCAAACTTCCCCAATAAGCTCAACTTAATATTTGAGATTTAATAAAACTGTCCGTTCGTAATTTGGACATTGTTTACTATTTTTACTAAAACGTCCTTTACGTTACTAGAAGCGTATTTACTCGGAATATAGTGTTTGATCTCCGAAAATCTCCGTAAATTCCTTAAAATTCTTATTATTCGTTAGAATCGTAATGACACTTTCTTTTTGTAAAACGGACCTGATTTGACATATTTACCAAAAATGCCACTAATAATATAATAACAATAAAATCAAAGGTCCGTACAAACCGGATATTACATCATAAAAGTCTGAAGTATATCTTCACACAGAAAGAGCTAAATATGAGACAACGTAGATGGTTAGAGTTTGTTAAAGACTACGATTTCAAGATTAAGTATCACCCTGGCAAGGTGAACGTAGTGGCTGATGCTTTGAGTAGAGTGACGACTTCAGTCTCTACATTGATTCTAGACATACCGATAGCTTTAGAGACAGAATTCCAAAGATTTAACTTGGAAGCTGTATCTAGTGTGTCCGCCATGATTTCAGCCATATCGTTAAGGCCTACTATTTTGGAGAAAATAAAGGAAGCCCAAATGATTGACACTGAATGCAATAAGTATAAGTTGTGCATGGAATCTACAGACAAGTCGAATTTCAATTGTTCTGTTGATGGAATTCTCAAGTTTCAGAATAGATGGTTTGTTCCGACTGATACCGAACTTAGAAGGGAAATCCTATCTGAGGCACATACCTCTAGACTCTCTGTTCATCCAGGAAGCACGAAAATGTACAAAGATCTCAAGCAACATTATTGGTGGCTGAGTATGAAAAGAAGTGTGGCCGAGTATGTTGGATCGTGCTTGATATGTCAACAGATTAAAGCTGAACATCAAAGGCCTGCAGGAACATTACAACCCTTATCAATTCCCGAATAGAAATGAGAACAAATAACAATGGATTTTGTTATAGGATTACCTAGAACAGCAAAGGGTCACGATGCAATTTGGGTAATAGTTGATCGTTTAACCAAATCCGCTCACTTTCTGCCAATGAAGATAACATATTCGATGGATCAACTGGCTGAGTTGTATGTGCATGAAGTTGTTAGAATGCATGGAGTTCCAAACACCATAGTATCAGACCGAGACTCTAGATTTACTTCTAATTTTTGGAAAAGTTTGCACAAGGCTATAGGAACACAGCTTACTTTTAGCACAGCTTTTCACCATCAAACTGATGGACAGTCCGAAAGAACCATCCAAACATTAGAGGATATGCTCCGTGCATGTGTGCTAGACTTTCAAGGTTCATGGAGCAAATTCTTTTCCTTGGTTGAATTTTCTTATAACAATAATTTCCAGGCAACAATAGGCATGGCACCATATGAGGCATTATATGGACGAAGGTGCAGATCTCCATTATATTGGGATGACGTTGGGGAAGCACAATTGATTGGTCCTGACATTGTGCTGCAGACAGTGGAGAAGATTTCTCTTATCCGACAAAGAATCTTGACAGCTCAGAGCCGGCAGAAAAGCTATGCGGACAAGAGACGAAGAGAACTAGAATTTGATGTTGGTAATGAAGTTTTCCTTAAGGTGTCACATTTCAAAGGAGTTGTGAGATTTGGTAAGAGGGGTAAGTTGAACCCCAGATATATTGGACCTTTCTCAATCTTGAGGAGAATTGGGAAGTCAGCTTATCAATTACTGTTACCAGCCTCTTTAGAGGGAATCCATAATGTGTTTCATGTCTCCATGTTGAAGAAGTGTGTTAGAGATCCATCTCAGATTGTGGAACAGCAGAGTATTGAAGTTCATCCTACCCTTACCTATGAGGAGAAACCAGTAAGAATCCTGGACTATGCAGTGAAGGTATTGCGTAACAAAGAGGTCCCACTGGTGAAAGTCTTATGGCATAACCAGAACATAGAGGAGACAACATGGGAGCGCCAGCAAGACATGATGGACCAATATCCAGAATTATTCAGGTACTGAATTTTGAGGACAAAATTCTTTTAAGGAGGGTAGATTGTAGCACCCGGTCCCATTAAACCAAATTTAATTTATCAAACTATGGTGTGCTAATTTTATGAAGAATTAGGAGAAAAAGGTGATTAGGTTAGTTAAAGTCTATTCAAGGGCAAAAGGGTAAATAGAAATTAAAAGTGGATAACGTATTTAAGGAAAGAGAATTTGGGGTTAAATGCAATGTAGCCGCCACCATTCTGATTATCTTTTTCTCTTGGCCAACAGCTCTTCAGCAGACTCCTTCTAGGCGATTTCCCCTCCGATTTCATTCAACCAAGGTGAGTTTTGATTTAACCGCTTGCTGTTTTAGTGCCTAGGTAGCTAAAGGATTTCAATGTATGCATTTTTGGAAATGCTGTGAATGCGAGATTTCGTTTGGGGTATAGTATGGAATCGGGAATGCCTAGATAAACGAAAATGCCGAACTAGCTCCTTAGATTTCTAGATAGTTTGGAAATGAAGTTTAATGCTCTGTTTGTGATTTAGGTGAACAGAATCCCGAAGTAGCTCATAACCAGGAACTCTCAGGGAATCCAGGTAAGTGAAGTAATGTGTGTGCCTACGGGCCTACATCACAAAACAGTAGGTTTATGCATGTTTGAGTGTTTTCTTTATGTCATGCATCATGTTTTTGAAGAAATACGAAAATAAATTTACATGAAATGTTATGGCAAGCATGAACAGAACGTGTTGTGATAGCTATTAAGGGAATTAATTCGCCCCTTAACTGATGTAGTGGATTTATTACATTGGGAGAATTGGTCCCACTCCCAAGGGAACTGAAGGATCAGATCAGCTATTAAGGGAATTCATCCGCCCCTTAATCGAGTAGAGGATGTATAACATTGGGAGGATTGATCCCACTCCCAAGGGAAACAAGGGATCAGATCAGTTATGAATGAACGTGAATGCAACTGAGACGGGAAAGTAGAAACTGCATGTTTAGGAATTTATGTTTTAGCGTTTCAGCACTTCATTTCATAATGCTTCACTTATTTAGCATTAGGCTAATAGATGAGTTTTTGTGATGTAGGTACTGAGGTAACCACTGGAGAGTTCTCTAAATTTACTAAAGAATAGGTGAAGTTGTTGAAGCACAATCATGCCGAGCCTTGGTGTCCTGATGAGGCGGTTTAACATTTGTCTGTATGTCAAGTTTCAGTGGTTAAGTGGTTATTTGATGAGTATTCAGGATTTAATGACAGTAGCTATTTGATGTTTTATATCCTTGGGATTTTCTTCTCTGTCAAGGGAAACGTGATTTTAATGTTGTCAGTGTCTAACCTTTCTGAAGGGTCTAGAATGTCTGAGTTGTCCCCTGTTATGAAAAATCCGACTTGATTTTATTACAATCTGTTGGTTTGGGATTTTATAGGTTAAGAATACAAATGTTGGTTTTAAATGGTCACTTGTTGGAATTCAGATGTTATTTAGGGTTAGGTTATTTCGGATGTTTTGAGTGAAATCTATAAGTTCAACCATCGGCGAATGAAGTTAACCGGTGGATGTATGTTAAATTCGATCGGATGAATGAATCATCCGGCTGACGTCACCGGTGGATGTATGATAAAGTCGATCGGAAGATGGCTGACGTCACCGGTGGATGTATGTTAAAGTCGATCGGATGATGGCTGACGTCACCGGTGGATGTAGGAAGTGTTTTGTCGTTTTGTGACCGGTTGATGGCTGACGTCACCGGTGGATGTAAGAAGTATTTGTCGTTTAGTGACCGGATGATGAAGCTAAAGTTTTGTCGCTTTGTCACCAGGGAAGCCTTCTGGTTCCTGTTTCGACCTCTTCCGTTGACTTTGCTCGGCGGTAGATATGTTTGACTTCTGTAACTTTTCAAGTATTACACGGTTTAAACCCTTACTTCCTTTGGCCGATTGTTTCTTAATATTCCAACCGATTGTTCAAACATTTCTTTTTATATAGTTTTGTTTAGCTCTATTGTGTTTAAATGATTTCCGCTGCTAGCTTTTTAAAATATTACGAGGTTTTAGAAAATGTCAAATTTTAACTTTCGAGCGAAATTTTAAATTTGGTCCAAAGTTCCTTAGTTATATTCGGGTTATGAGTAGCGAACTGGGTTCAGAAAACCCAAGGCGTTACATGTTGTCTATCGGATGATGTCTTCAGTAGAAGCCATCGGAAGATATAAGTAGAAAATTTGTCGTTTTGTAACCGGATGATGTCGAGTAATTTTATCCATCGGATGATGTAGTAGAAGTTTTATCTTTTAGTGATCGGTGGATGTCGGGTATTAAATCTATCGGATGATGTAGTGGAAGATTTTTCGTCTTGTGATCGGCAGAGGCTGGATGAACGAATCATCCGGCTGACGTCATAGGTAGATGCGAGTAGCAAAACTTGTCGTTTTGCGATTGGCTGAAGTTGGAGGAGTGATTCTTCCGGCTGACGTCATCAGTGGAAGTCTTCAGTTTATTTCTTTTTTGTTGACCTCGTCTAGCGGCAGATGCGTTTGACCTTTTATAATTTTCACGTTTCCACGCTTAAGTCTTGGTCGAACCAATTCCTACTATTTCAATTGATATTTCCAGATATTGATTTACAACCCCGTTTAATCTCTGCTTGTTTTCAAATGATTTTTTTTCCGCTGTGAGTTGTAATGTTGTGGTTTCAGTGAACATCGAGTTTCGACTTTCAAGTGAAATTTTAAGTTTGGTCCAAAATTCCTTAGTTATATTCGGGTTTATGAGTAATGAATTGAGTTTAGAAAGCTCGGGGCGTTAAAGTACGTGGTCCGGTTCGGTCCGATTTTGAGAAAAATTAGAACCGGACCAATAATATTCGGTTTTTAATTTTTAGGACCAGTACCATCAAAAAAATTTTAAAGACCAGACCAGAATTTCGGTTCTGGTTCTGGTCCGATTTCGGTTTTTTCATTAAAAAAATATTTTTTTAATATACAAGCAATTCTGTTTCAAAATACAGTACTAACATTTTCAATCGAAACTACGATCCAACCATTTCCAGTCAAAACAAGAACAATCTGAATACTTTCTTCAATTTCTAGTGACTTGAAAAACAAAGAACAGAAAATAATATCAAATCAACAACTGTTTATACTTTCCCCGCATTTTCCCGGCCACCAAAAGATCGCAGACTTACCGAGTAAACCATTATCAACCAGGTAATTAAAGGTATGGCCAAAACTATCTAAAAATATTTCTAACAGAAAGTGAACTGAAGAGTTCAGCGATAAATTAGGGCTTACCTTCGTCAAAGAGATGGTCGAAGTCTCGAAGAGAAAGTGCCACCGACCAGCGACTACGAGAGGAGACGGCGAGGGCGAGGGTGAGGGCGAGGGTGAGAGACTCGAGAGTCGAGTCTGTGAAGATGAGCCTGAAAGACAGAACCGAAGATGATTCTGCGTCTGCGATTTGCGAAGGGAACTGAGAGATCAGAGAGAAGGAAAGTAGGGAACTCATCGTTTGATAGTTAGGGAGCTAGAGGAAATACCTGTACTTCCTCAGAGTTTCAGAGAGCTCTAGTTCAGATTGAAGGCGTCGGCGACGGCTGAGAGAGAAGATTGAACGGCAGATTGAAGGCTTCGGCGTAGGCGAGCGAGACCGTCTCTCCTCTCCTCTCCTCTGAACTGAACGAAAATGAGGGCTTTTTGACACAAACTGAAATATATTTAGTTTTCTGTGTTTTTCGTGGTCCAGTTCTGGTTTTCGGGTTTTTATCATTAAACCCGAAAACCGAACCGACAATTTCAATTTTGCTTTAGCAGAACCGAAATTCATTTTTTTAAAAAGAAACCTGACCAGAACTGGACCAAATAGGTCGGTTCTGGTCCGGTTCTTCGGTCCAGGGTGGGTTTTGTACACCCCTAATGTCCATGTTGGGAATCCCATTAGGGTTTTGTTTTCTCTATAAATTTATGTAAGTCAAAGTCGCAAAAATCGTTGTTGTATTTCAATTTTCATAGTGGATTATTCTTTTACCCGTGATTTTTTTCCCGAAAGAATTTTTCCACGTAAATCTAGTGTACTACATTGTATTTTTTTTTTGTTATCGTTTAATTTCTAACACATTTTTGTTACTATGGTGTCTAGCTCGAGAATATTTCATGTATGGAAGCTTGGCTACCATTGTTGATTTGTATGTTGAAAGATTAAGATCAGTTATGCGATGTCACACAAAGTGTTTCGTGTGACACCGATAATTAATGCAATAATGAACAATTATAAATATGCTGAAATTAAAGAGACAGGAGGTTGGTAACGCAGTTCGGCAAATTGCCTACGTCTGCGAGGCCACGCCCAGATATAAAAATATTTCACAAGTTCACAAAGTTATAAGACAATCGGACTTATACAAATAAAACTATTTTTGCGAGCTCCCCTCAACTTGAGATCGATCTCTCTCTAGATCTAAAAGCAACAAAATCCCCTTGTTGTAGATGACTCCTCCCAGAATCCATATTATGGCAAGGTCCTCTTGCCCACGATTAAATTGACAAGCTCCCCTTTCGATAAACAGAACTCCTTCAGAGTTCAAATGGAGCCTCCTCCCGAGACTGAGTTTCAATGAAGAATAAAGGTGATTGCCTCCTGGGACACCGTCTGTAACACTAGCTTTTTGTCTTTGGATGCAATAAATCAACACAATCGTATAATCGATGAAATCTACAACATAAGCATAGTGTGTATAATAATCACAAACCCATATGCAGAAGCGTAAGGAAAAAAGAAAAGCGACGGCTTGAAAAACGAAGAAAACTTCTCTCAAGAATAATAAAAAATCCGGTACATGTCATAAGTTTTTCTCAAAATGATGGTTTTAACTATAGAGTTGCAGTTGTGATGATATTTTTACGAACGCATACAGCACATAAAGATATTTACAGAAATATCCCATTAAAAGTTTACCAAACCTATTTTGGAATTGTGATGTTAATATAATACAAACCCATACATGTTAATAAAAGAAAAGTTTTGGAAATTTGAATAGAAAACTTTGAAATTTCTAATAAATCTATTCACTTTATTCTATTCAATTATATTTTTAGGAGGTAATCCAGGGAACCATGCGAGGTGATCTACATTGAAGGACTCGAAGATCAAGATCCCAACGGATGATTGCACAAAATAGTTCGATCATAATTTTGATTTCTCCACAACTATATTTATTTTCTAACACATTTAATTTGATGATGATTCATGTGGAATTAGGCTCACCTCACATAGACTATGATGTTGTTGCAGCTTATTCTGCGAAATCAAAGACGATCCAAGATTTTGTTGATTGTGAGATTTCAGCTCATAGCAGTTGAGGTGTACAATTTCATATTATTTGGAAAAGTACAAATTGAGTTATTTATAAATAAAATTTTTATTTCATATCTAGTACAATGTGTTTTTGGGTAATTATAAAAACAAAGTATGCGGGCTCCGACACAAAACAGATAATATTGTACTGAGAACATCAAGAGAATTCCATAAATATATTTTTAAATGGTTCTATAAAACACTTCTGCTGCTGCGAAACACCTCGGATTAGGTAGTCATACTGCATTTGATGATTGGATCTTTTTTGGTGATCTCAAATCCATTGAGAATCATGATAAATTTTATTTATTTTAAGATTTCTTTACCTTGAGGAAATTAAGCAATAATAACACATTGTTTTGAATTGATTTAAGTAACTATTTTATTATGTTGTGTAATTTTAATATTTTATTATATTATAGCCTTCAACCTACTCATCACTACCACATCTTTCTAAAAAAATCTAATAGTTTGCTTTCACCACATATTTGCACAACGAACAATTCTAACAGTGTCAAATAAAATTCTAGTTATGGAAGTCTAACTGCACTAATGATTCGTTTTCATAATTCTTTTCATTTCGGTTAGAATTATATGTCTAATTTTATTATGGTGTTACATTTTTGCGCAGGTTATTTTTATTTTGGGTTGTAATTATTACATTATTATGATATTTTTATTGAACGGATGTATTGAGCTCAAGTTTTTCTGTCACTAGATTCTCTTAATTGAACTATAGGTTTTTTTTTTTTTTTTTTTTTTTAATGTTTTGATTTTGACATGCTCTTTGAAGCTCCTTAATTCTTCCTGTCGTTATTATTTCTCTCTTATATTATGCCATGAACAACCAAGCTTTTATTTTCAACTAGAAACTACTTTATCTTCTTCGTTGAGAACAAAGTATCATAAATTTCATCTAAATTCGAATATCAAAACAAAATAAAATAATCTCTACAAATACTATATGAAACAAGAAACAAATACAATGAAAATAATCATAAATCTTCCTCCTCATATTCATACTCCATCTCAAAGTCAAAAACAATTTCCATAAAGATAATTAAGTAGTCTTCAATTTACCAATCTTTCATCAATAGAAAAGAATAAAATTGTTGTTTCAAGTGTAACTCATTGGTTAGAGTTTATCCGCAACTACTCTAATTTCAACAAAAATGTGACACAAAGTCATCTCGTCTTCATCTCCAACTAATTATTCTTCATGTAATGGTTTATTTCAAAATGAAAGTCACATGAACACATGTTCCACACGCAATACATGCTAAGGTACATAGTACATGACAAATGGCAACCGACCATTAGCCGAAGAGAAGCAATTAAAATTATCCCACGCATATAGTGTGGGAATGGATGGAATAAGAAAGCTTTGTTTCCATCCTTCATGTTGTCACCACCATACATGTGGAGTAACATAGCAACGCTAAACCAATATGTGGACAAGGACTCACCTTCCATCATTCATTCATTTACACTTACCTCCCACGACTATATGGTTCCGGACATCAAGGTTTTGGTCTTACATAGCGACATAGTTGTCTTTTCCTTCCATTCTTCTTTCTAGTTTCTTAAATGTCAATATAATTTTCAGATTGATAATTACTTTATTGAAACTCGCGCAATCGATTTGTTGTCGCTAGTGATCTATTATTTTGTAATTAAAGCGAAAACTTCAATTTTTAGATTTTTGGTATTTTATCATGAGATAAAGTCCATATCTTAAAATAATCTTGTTTGAAAAATTAAAATAATTAAATATAAAAATAAATAGTCTAAAAATCATCAAATTAACTTTAAAGCAATAACTTAAGTTTTTTTTTTTAAATTATTAGGGGCAGGTTTGATTTGGTTCAGTCCTGTTCCATCCTGGAACCGTCGTCCATGAATTCATGATTTTAGAACTGGATCTACAACCAACTATGTTTTACGGTTCATGCAACGTTCAGTTCCAAATTTAAAAAATAAATAAATAAATTTACATTTTTTTATTATTTTTGGGCCAAGTTTTCGGAATTTGTGTCGTGTTTGGGGCGATTTTGGGTATGGAATGTTTTTTTACAATTTTTGGTCAAATTTTTTACCCACGGTTCGCTTCGGTCTTTACAATTTTTGAACTCCAAAACTGTAGACGGAATCATGAACCACGGGTCTTGAGGATTTAGAACCAGAATTGGTTCTTTTGAGGGAAAAACCAGACCGTACCGACACCAAAACTCCAGCTCCGGTTAAAATCGCAGATTCGGTACAGTTTTGTCCCTCTCTAAAAATTATTAGTAGTTTATAAACTATTGTTGTAATATAAAATTAGAGTTAAGAAAATAAAAGTATTGAGCTTTTCTGCAGGGCCCACTTAAGAAGCTCTTTATATCTGCACCAAACGATTTGTTTGTGTATAATGGCGTGCTAATGAGTTTTTATTGTCCATTCCTAATCTGGTGTTGCCTTTGTCACTTACAAAGTTACCCTTCAACACCTTTTTTATTTACGGATTTACCCTTGCATCATTATTTATTCAAACTGAACCACAACCTCATGAAATATGAATCATTGAATCTCCATCACCGATGCCTGCGGCGCACGTGTTACCTCTGTCTACCGGAAATTTTTTAAAATTATTTTAGGAGAATTTCGCCATTTCTTTGTACAGATGTAATTATCTTTTAAGTGTGCGAGACATGCGGACAATTCCTATCCTCACTGTAAAATACTATAAATAGCTCAGCTTCTTCATCAGTGTAGAATTCGGAGCTTCCAAAAATGTGCAGAGGTGTAGAAGAAGGGAGCAGCCATGGGAGTTCCTCAGAAGCTGTCGATCCGGCTGTCAGCAGTGTAGTATTTTGCGAGCTGTGTGGTTCCAGGGCGGCGCTGTACTGCCAAGCCGATGATGCGTATTTGTGCAGGAAGTGCGACAAATGGGTTCACAGCGCTAATTTTTTAGCCCTTAGACATATTAGGTGCGTTCTCTGCGAAAATTGCCAGAATCATACTCGAAGGTTCCTCATCGGAGCTTCCCCGGCCGAGGTGGCGCTCCCTACCGTTGTCAGTGTTCGACTTGCAGAGAGAAAAAGCAACTGTAGTTTGAGTGCAGAGAAGAATTGTTCAAGGTTGAAATCACCTTTTCTGTTCTTCTGATCTGCTTTCATTTACTATCGGTATATATCTTCTTTCAAAAATTATGATAGTCGGTGGTCTTTTTCTGGGTTGCTCCGAAAAAAGACGAATTTTGAATCCCTCGTGTATCAACAGCATCCAACCAAAGTCTTTTATTCATTTGTATATGTCTTTGAAATGGATAGAGAGAGAGAGAGAGAGAGAGAGATGGTGCAAATCTTGCTTTTATGCATTTTTCTAGCATCTGATCTAGCTTTACGAGAAGCATATCGTATTAGCTTTCCAAATCTATGCGGGGCAAAAGACGAAAACAGATAAAGTTTAAAAGATTGGCAGATCTATCCGACAGTGATTCGCCCGGGAGAAATAGAGGGTGATAATCCAAAATCTTGAATATCGGACAGCGAAAATGATAAACTTGTGTGGACTAGGCTGGATCGTCAATCCGTAGTTCGAACTAGCACCAGTTGTACATATTCAAATACTTTTTTTATAATTAAGGAGATCTGATATATTTAATTACTAGCTAAATTAAGGAGATTTGATTTGTTTAATTTTTTTTATTTTGATTTCTAACTTTGTGTATAAATATTACCAATAGGATGAATGAAATATTAAGGAAAATAATTTTTTATCTGAATTTCACATTGTAACAGAACAGTAAATTCTTTTTTGAGATTGTCAGTTTTTTTATCTATCCTAAAGAGGTTTGTTTGGAATCTAGAGTTACAATTGAACCATCGTGACTAGCGACCACTGCAGTTTAGGCCAATATTCCAACCGCCAACAATTTTTGTTTGTTGTCGTTGCAATTTCTATTCGTCATTCCTATCCAACCGACGTTCACATCTCAATTTGCAACATTGATGTTTGTATCTCCAATTGTCTTCCCGTGTTTGTTTCTCCATTGTATCTACTTTTCTGTTTGTTTGTCGCTCACCGCATTCTAGTCGAATTTACGATGCAACTTAGTGTCTTGCTCGAATCAGTCATTTCTAGGCACAAAACTTTTGTTTTCAACCACCGCACCTCTGACCACATCGATTTGTCGCCCCCCACTGCTCTGCATGTTAACCTATATGTCTCTTCATCGACACTTTCTTCAGCACTTTGACAACCCGTCATGTGAAGGCAAATACGAGTCAGTATGAGGGTTCAGTCCATACCAGTGGAGGTTCACAATTCTACATGGCTTGGGAGAGTGAAAAGTGAATTATTTATACGTAAAACTCTCTTCCTTACCCAAATATAACGTGTTTTAGGCTAATCCCAAGAATAAAATTGTGTAGGCTTCAGCCCAAAAAGAACAATATTGTACTAAAAGAACTTAAGATGTTACCGATGGTATCAGAGACAAAATCCAAACAAAAATGTGTCTGACAGGGACATCAGACCTCTAAGGGGAGGAGATTATGAAAGTCTTCCATGTGAAGACAATGACAGCCCAACTCATATTAGTGGGAGTGCACAATCCAGCATTATTTGGTAAAGTGAAAACTAAATGATTTATAAGTAAAACTCTCCTCCTTATTTAGTACAATACTTTTTAGGTTATCTTCATGAATAAAACTGTACGGCTTTCGACTCAAAGTGAATAATATTCTACTAAGAGAATTGAAGATGTTATAACTACTGTTGCACACACGAGTTTCATTGCCTCGAGAGAATTTCATTGCCTAAAACCCTAAACTTTATAGAAGGGAGTAGGGTTTGCAAACTATGATTTGTTTTTTTCTTAGTTGACTGGACAATTTTGAGCTAATTTTCTTTTGGTTATTTTGTGCAATAATCTTGAAAAAAACATAGTCAGGTTTTCTTTTATGACAAAGAGTAAACTTCTTCCTATTACGGATATGATCTTGTGATGTCAAAAATCACGGATCACAAACTTAATGGCCCTAACTATTTAGATTTGAGTAGTACAATTTGGATTTATTTGAGAAGCATCACTAAGAATAATCATTTTATTGATAATCTACCATCTGACGACTCGAGACAAATATGGATGAGAGGATGCATGGCTCGTCTTACAGATTTGGAATTCCATCAACAATGAGAAAATTAGTCTAATTAACCACTATGAATTTGTTAAATAATTGATGGATCATCTGGAATTTTCATATTCTTGAAAAAAAATGTTTTCTAAATTTATGATGTATGTAGAGGTTTTTATCAAGAGAAGAAACAAGATAAGTCTTTTACAACTTATTTTATGGATTCAAGAGGATTTATGAACTTAATACCTACTACCATTTAGTGATGATTTGAAAGTTCAGCAGGCTCAACGCAAACACATGGTTGTCACGAGTATCTTACCTGGTCTTCCTTGTGAGTTTGACATTAACAATTCTAAAATACTCTCCAGTTTTGAGATATCTTCATTACAAGAAGCATTTTCTAAGGTATTTCTTACAGAAAGTACTCAAATTGTTCAGTCTAACAACAAGGCTCTTGTTATTTGAAATAATGGATATGACACTGGACAGTGGACACATGCCACCCAAGAATGGTAATAAAGGAGAGGATCAACTTCTAGAAATAAACCATCTTATAACTAAGGTACTAGCTAGATTATATGTTATTATTCTCATGAACCAGGCACTCAATGGTTTATAAATTTTTCTCTATTAGTAGGATGTACACCATTGTAATAGGAGATAGTACTCATAGAGAAACATTTATAAGCCTTCCTAATTTCTACTTTAAAAATAGCCAAAAGATTCAATTTTTATGAGTGATAAGATTGATAACTAAGAATTATAATAAACAACAAGTGAGATAAATTTGTGCAAAAGATTTATTGAAAGTCAATTTTCCTCCCTTTATAATTTTTCGCTTACGTGTCATAGTAGTGCTACAAAGATATCAACTAGCTAACTTAGATATTTAAAATATATAACACAATAATTCGTCAATCCATTATTCTATATGTAAATGTTAATAAGTTGGCGATACTTTTTGGCAAATATAATTTATGAGAATTTATATTTAATTTCCTAAAATATGTTTTCAATTATAGAAGATTGATTCTTGGGATTCATATCATTATTCGTTTTATATTTGAATGAAGATTTCATATGGATTACAGCGAGATAAACGATCACAACAAACAAAGAATATATTCATGAAGTGTTGGGATCCGATTTGATTGTTTGGATGATTCTTTCCTAAAATAGTATGCACGATGTCACACGAGCAAATAGGAGAATTTCTGTTTCCTTCTTCATGCGGATCTGTTTAGATATGGTATTTGAATTACTCCTCACATAAGGTAATTGCAAATCATATAAAAACAAATTTTTTTAACAGAAAGGCGTGTGGAACAAATATTGATCTCTAGGGTTTTTCTTGTTCTCCTCGTTGTCTTTTTTCTTCACCACAGGTTCATGTGGTGAATGTTTTGTTCAACCAATCGGCGATTGGATGTTGTACGCACTCTATATGTGAGCTGATCTGTTTATCTTCAAAGTGTGTTGGTTTGATGCAACCGTAGACAACAACGAGTGTCATCGATGGTTTCCCAGGTGCAATTTTGTTTCTTTCATTTGAAGCTCAATCTCGGGAGGAGGCTGCCCTGGAACTCGAGAGAAGTTCTGATCATGGGCAAGGGGATCTGGGATTCTAGAAGGAGTCATCAATGACAAGGGGAGCTTGTCATCTTTAGATTCCGGGAGGAGTCGTCATCAACAAAGGGATTTTGTTGCATTCAGATACCGGGAGGGATCAATTACAAGTCGAGGGGAGCTCGCAAAAACTATTTTACTGAGGAAGTTAGTAAGAGGCGGTGACATAGATAAGAGAGAATCTTTATTTGTATAAGTCCGATTGTCTTGTAACTTCAAGAACTCGTGAATTGTTTTTAATTCTAGGTGTGACCCCACAGACGTAGACAATTGCCGAACTGCGTTACCAATCTCCTGTCTCATTTTGCACTTTATCATTGTTCGTTATTACGAGAATTAAGTGGTGTCCCACCTACACTAAAGCATCGCGTAATTAACCTTAATCTTTCAATTGGTATCAGAGTAGTTCGCTTCTGTTTCTTAAGCGAGATCCACGAGATTTGATCTTGGTGCAATGGACTCTATGAAAGAAAGAGGTTCAACTATGCGTCTGCTACTATTGGATGGAAGTAACTATGCTTACTGGAAGGCCAGGATGAGAGCATTCATCAAGGCTATCGATGAGAAAACATGGAGATCTATTATGAAAGGATGAAATCCTCCCACGACTACTGACAAATAAGGTGTCATATCTCTTAAATCTGAAGAAGATTGGTCAGTCTCTGAAGATGCACTAGCCAACATTAATTTAAAGGCATTTAACGCTATTTTTAATGGCGTTGACCCTACTCAGTTCATGATTATTTCAACGTGTCAGTCAGCTAAAAGAGCATGAGAGATTCTCCAAACTACTTATGAAGGTGATAAGTGTGTATTTTACACACTTAATTGTACTCGTTTATTCTATATTCGATAACTTTTTCTCAAGCATTTGAATGTATTTAACTTTGGTGCAAGTGTGTAGAGAAATTGAAGAATTACATGTTTTGCAAATTCGATCCAGGATAAAAAATAAGGACAAAAAAATATGCAGAGGAACTGAAGCTGAAGAGAAGAAGCGTCAATTGGCAGAGAAGTAGCCGATCGATCGGTCAATTCCAGGCGATCAATCGGCGGAAGTGTAGCAACCGGTAATTGTCATCCCTGATTTTTATTAGTAACATTTTGTGACTTGTATTTTTATAAAATTAAGTAAATTTGATTGGTTGCTCAAATAGGTTAAAGTTGATTAGCCAAGGGCATTTGAGTAATTGTGAAGCAAGTGTTATAAGTAGAAGGTTTAATGAAGGTTTAGCCGCCACTGTTTCATTTTCCCTCTTTCGGCATTCGAGCTCAGTGGTTCCTCGAGGCGATTTTCTCTTTCGATTCTTCTCCGACTTAGGTGAGTTTTACTTTGATCTCTCGCTGTTTTAGTGATTATAGATAATAGAAAGGATTGTAGATGCATATTTTGAGAATGCTGGGAGTAAGAGTTGAGTTCGGTTTTGTAGTGAATCGGGAATGTACGAAGAACAGAGCCTCCAAACTAGTTTCCCTTAAATTTCTGGATAGTTTAGAATGAAGTTAAGTAATGTTGTGCTTATGTTTTAGGTGAGCCAACTCTTGAAGTAGCTTATAACCAGGAATCTCTCAAGAAACCAGGTGAGTGGAGTATGTGTGTACCTTCGGATTTACATCACAAAACAGTAGGTTTATGCTTGCTTGAATGTTTCTAGTATGTCATGCATCATGTTTTATTGAATGAGTACGAAAATGAATTTACATGTAATGGCATAGTAAGGCATGAACAGGTTGTAACAGACAAACTATTAAGGGAACTAATCCGCCCCTTAATCGAGTAGAGGATGTAGACTTTGAGAAAAATTGATCCACTTCCCATCGAAGAAGGGATCAGATCAGCTATTAAGGGATTTAATCCGCCTCTTAATCGAGTAGAGGATGTAAACCTTGGGAAATTGATCCACCTCCCATTGTACAGAGGGATCAACATAAAACGAATACAACTGAGTTGTGAAAGTAGAAACTACATGATTTAGTTTTATGTTTCAGTACTTCATTTCATTTTACTCTACTTATTTAGAATTAAACTAATAGATGAGTTTTGTGATGTAGGTGTTGAGGTATCAACAGGTGATTTCTCTGAGTTTACAGAGGGATAGGTGAAGTTGAGGGAGCACATCTATGCCGCAGTTTGGTGCTCTGATGAGGCGGTTTAACTAATGTCAGTATGTGAAGTCTTAGTGGACAAGTTTTTTGTTGATGTGTGCTGAAAATTTTTATGACGGTGGAAGCAGTTGCTTATTCTGTGGACAAGTGTAGTCGTCCCAGGTTATGAATAGGAATATCGTCACGTGACCCGTGGATGATAAAGTCACGTGGTCCGTGGACGATGAGTTTAAGTAAGTCTATGGACTTTAGTCCGTGGACGATGAGTCTTGGTAAACCGTGTGTAATGAAGTCACGTGGCCGTGGACGATAAAGTCACGTGGCCCGTGGGCGATAAAACTTAAGTAATTCTGTGGACGAAAATCCGTAGATGCTAAATCTATGTAGTTGTGGACGAGGGAAATAGTAGTCCAAAGTTATCGTCCAGAATATTGTTATCCAAAATGTTGTCGTTTAGATTAAGGTTGTTTGTAGCGATATCGTCCACAGTCACTTGTTCAGAGCTAGTCGTCCAAAGTCGACAAACTCTATAGGCGCTAGATTGACAATAATGTCGAGCTGGCTGCAGATATCTCCGAGAAGTTTCGAACGTTTTCCTCATGGTCTTGTTTAATCAGTAAGAATTTTCTAGTCTGTTTTCGTAAAGACTCTGTTTTACATAAATACTTTTCCGCTACAAGTTTTTGATGTTTTTAAATAAATTTCAAATTTTACCCGTTGAGTGGAAATTTTAAATTTTCTCAGAATTTTCTTAATACAGTCAAAGTATGTGATTAACAAACTGAGTTTATTATTTCGGGGCGTTACAGGAAGATATGAGAAGAGAAAAACAGAAGCTTAGCCGATCGATCGGCTGTTCCTAACCAATTGATCGGCTGAAGCAGAATTTTAAGGAAAGCAGAAAGTAAGCCGATCGATCGGCTACACATCAGGCAATTGATCGACTATTTTAATCCCAACTGTTCGGCTATTTTAATTGTTTTAATCTCAACCGTTGATCAATCAGCTATTTTAAATGTCTTAATATGGACTGTCGATCAATCGAAAAACATGAGATTAGGTTAAAAGATGTAACACCCGGTTCTATCGAACCAGTTCTCTATTCTTTTTAAATTAATGGCACACTTTAAAAGACAATAATAAAAGTAGGGTTAATGGATGACTAGGCAAGGGCATAAGGGTAATTAGAAATTTAAAAGTGGATAACGTATTTAAGGAGAGAGGTTTGGGTTTAATGCACTGTAGCCGCCACTATTCTGTTTGTCATTCCTCTTTTGGCCTTCAGCTCTCCAGCAGAACCCTTTTGGCGATTCTGTTGCTCGATTCTCTTTCAACCTATGTAAGTTTTCCTCGTTTTTCTTGTATTTTAGCAGTTAGGTAACTGAGGGAGTACAATGTGAGAAATTTCGAGGATGCTGTGATTGAGAGTAGGTTCTGGTTTTGGTGATAAATAGGAATGCACGGGTAGCAGGGTTTCAAACTGGTTTTCTCAAACTTCTAATTGATTCTTGGTGAAGTTTAGTGAAGGTTTGATTAATGTACTGTTATGACTTTAGGTGAGCGAGCTTCTAAAGTAGCTTACAGCCGAGCGATTTTCAGGAGACTAGGTAAGTAAAGTATGTTCGTGCCTTCGGGACTACATCACAAAACAGTAGGATTGTGTATGCTTGAATGTGTTTGTATGTCATGCATCATGTTTTGAAAGTATGCAAAAATGAATTTACAAGAAATGACATGGTAAGGAATGAACAGACTGTAACAGTTGTTAAGGGAACTAATCCGCCCCTTAATCGAGAGAGAGAATGTATGACTTTGGGAGAAGTGATCCAAATCCCAATTTCACGGGGGGATCTGAACAGTTTGTTAAGGAAACTAATCCGCCCCTTAATCGAGAGAGAGGATGTATGACTTTGGGAGAAGTGATCCAACTCCCAATTTCACAGGGGGATCAGATCAGAAACGAATGCATATACAACTGAGATGAGAAAGTAGAAACTGTATGTTTAGGAATTTATGTTTCAGCATTTCATTTCATTACTGTTTTACTTACTTAGCATTAGGCTAATAGATGAGTTTTGTGATGTAGGTGAAGAAGTGACAGCAGGTGTGTTATCTTAGTTTGCTGAGGACTAGGCAGGTTGGAGGGGTGCATTCATGTACCGATCTGGCAACTGATGGGGCGGTTTAACTGGTGTCAGTAGATGAGAAGGTTTAGTGAACCATGATTCAATTTAAATATATTGAGAGTTTTAGTGACAGTAGTAGTTTTGATGTTTTGAATGCAATTTGAGATTTTTTCTAATAATGATACTCTGTTAGTTTTAATAGTGGTTTTTACCAAATTTTGGAGTAGTACATGAATTTAAGTAGTTTTGAACCGTTTTAGTAAAATGCTTAAGTTCTTTTGGTAGTCGGAGTTTTCTTTGTTTAGAGTGAAATTGTTGCTATGCCATTTTTGTTATGTGTTTTGATCTATCGGTAGATGATGTCTATCGGCAGATGTTGAGTATTTTTGATCTATCGGTAGATGATGTCTATCGGTAGAAGTCGAGAGTTTAGTCTATCGGTGGAAGTCGAGAGTTTTGTCTATCGGTGGATGTAGTCCATCGGTGGAAGTGAGTATTAGCATTTGTCGTTTTGTGACTGGGTGATGTCGAATATTATATCTATCAGAAGATGTAGGAATAATTTTGTCGTTTTGTAATCGGAAGATGTCTTCAGTAGAAGCCATCAGAAGATGTCTCCAGTAGAAGCCATCGGTAGATGTAACACCCGGTTTCCATTAACCGATTTACCTTTTTCCATTTATAGAGAATGTTTTATAATTGAAATATGGGTGATTTAGTGATTAGGTTAACAAGTGATTGAGCAAGGATAAAATGGTAAATTACAATTTATTGTGGATAACGCATTTAAGGGAGGGTTTAATGAGGTTTAGCCGCCACTGTTCCCTCATTTTCCTCTTTGGATTTTCAGCTCAGGCAGTCGAGCTCTCTAGGTGATTTTCCGTCGCCCGATTCTCCTTCAAACTAGGTAAGTTTTCATTTCGTTATCTTGAGATTTTAGTGGCTATATAGCAGAGAAAGTACAACGCGTGCATTTTTGATAAGGCTGCGAGTGTGTTGAGTTCGGGTTTAGTGTTGAGAATGTTCGATAACCAGAGTTTTCCAAACTAGCTCCTTAGGTTTCTGAACGATATAAGGTTAAGGTTAGTGGTCATCTAATCGGTATTCTGCTTATGACATTAGGTGTACAGAGCTTCCCGAGTAGTGGTAACCGAACAATTTCCAGGAATCCAGGTAAGTAAAGTATGCATGTACCTTCGGGCCTACATAACAAAACAGTAGGGTTATGCATCTTGTGAATGATTTTGTATGTCATGCATCATGTTTTTGAAAGATTACGAAAATGAATTTCCATGTAAGAATGGTGAGGCATGAACTGAATATGACAGATCAGCTATTAAGGGAATTCATCCGCCCCTTAATCGAGTAGAGGATGTATGACATTGGGAGAACTGATCCCACTCCCAAGGGAACCAAGGGATCAGATCAGCTATTAAGGGAATTCATCCGCCCCTTAATCGAGTAGAGGATGTATGACATTGGGAGAATTGATCCCACTCCCAAGGGAACCGAGGGATCAGAACAGTTTATGAATATATGTGTATGCAACTGAGATGAGAAAGTAGAAATTACATGTTTAGGAACTTATGTTTCAGCAATTCATTTCATTCCTGCTTTACTTACTTAGCATTAGGCTAATAGATGAGTTTTGTGATGTAGGTGTTGAAGATACTGTAGGTGAATTCTCTAAGTTCACTGAGGGATAGGCTGGTTGGAGGAGCACATTCATGTTTTGGCCTGGTAAACTGATGAGGCGGGTTAACTGGTGTCAATAATTTGAAAGTTTAGTTGACAGTGTTCAATTTTAATTTGCTGAGTTTTCATGACATTAGTGGTTTTCAATATTTCGAATATGTTTCTTTCTTGAGTTTGTTGATAATAGTATTTGGTTAGGTATAAATGTTGATTTTACAGAAATTGAGTAATGTAAGGATTTGAATGGTTCTAAATGGGTTCAGTGAAGTGAGCTCATCCTTCTCGCAGCTAGAGATGTTTTTGTATGAAGTTTGATTAGTAAAAATATTGTCTACTTTCTGTTGAGTTTCCTGGGTTACTTAGAGTCGGGGGCTTTTGAATGTCTTGAGTAAGTTTTTTTTTACAAATTCAACAATCGGTGAATGGAGTTCACCGGTGGATGTTGGGTGTTGTTCGCTGATAGACACTGGCGGATTGAATCATTCGGTTGACGTCACCGGATGATGTTGAGTATTCTACTCACCGGTGGATGTCGTGTGTTAATCCACCGGAAGATGTAGGAAATGTTTTGTCGTTTAGTGACCAGTGGATGTCGTGTGTTAATCCACCGGAAGATGTAGAAAATGTTTTGTTGTTTAGTGACCGGTGGATGTCGTGTGTTAATCTACCGGAAGATGTAGGAAATGTTTTGTCGATTTGTGACCGGTGGATGCTGTATAGCTTCGATCATCCGGCTGACGTCACTAGAAGGTGTAGAGCGTATTTTGTCGTTTTGCCACCGGATGATGTCTTCTATTTTCTGCTTCAGCCCCTTTTTGTTGACTTTGTTCAGCGGGCGATGCATTTGACTTTTGAAACTTATGAAGTGTTCTGCGATTTAATCCTTTATTCATTTTGCCCATCATTCCCAATAATTCTAACTGAGTATTCAAGCATTGTACAATAGTTTTGTTTAACTCCATTTTACTTAAATGATTTCCGCTGCAAGTTTTAAAAAAAAAATATAATACGGTTGAAAATTTTAGTCATGTACGGGCATGGTGTGATGAACCGGGTTCAGATAACTCGGGGCGTTACAGTATGGTATCAGAGACATTCAGTTAAACCGTTCAAAAGATTACTCATCAGTGTCAATCGTCGCATGGAAGTACTTCAACAACTGTAAGTGTTTATGTTAGCCTCAGTAATTAGATATTTATGAATATAGTTAACCTTGTACAGGAAGTGAGTTTAATGGCCAGACGCCCAGGAAGACCTAGGATACCGAGGGAAATGCCAAACTTGACGAGTGAGGAGGAACCTAGTGTTATTAGGCAATTAACAGACTTGGTACGTCAGCAAACAGATTTAGTGCGTCAGCAGTCTGATCAGTTTGGGGTGTTACTGAACCGAGAGGTACAGGGGAGTGCCAACTCAGGTTCTAGCAATGAGCATTCAGGAGATCGATTCCGAAAGCTTCAGCCGCCCACGTTTGATGGAAAATCATCTAACCCGATTGTTGCTGAAGAATGGTTGAGGAAGATTGAAAGCATGCTCCGATGTGCCAACGTTGGAGAAGGAGACAAGGTCACCCTGGCGACCTTTCATTTTGCTGGAGACGCCCAGCTTTGGTGGGAGACAATTGAGACCACCACTGACATTCTGACTATGACTTAGTCACAGTTTAAGGACATCTTCTATGAAAAATATTTCAATAGCACAGTCCAGGCAGCAAAGAAGGTAGAGTTTTTAAACTTGAAGCAGACAGGGTCTGTGGCTGAGTACGTTAGACAATTTGAGTCCCTGTCCAGATTCGCTGGACACTTTATTCACCGAAATGAAGATAAGGTGTTTCAATTCATGAATGGACTGAAACCAGAAATGTATAGAGGGGTCAAGTTTTCGGGTTATAAAGGTTTGCCCTTCAGTGATGTTGTGTCCACAGCATTGGAGGTGGAAGAAGCCGAATTGAAATGTACTGGTCTAAAGGAAACCCCGAGGAAGTTTGTTCAACCACCGCCGCAGAGGGGAGTGAAGAGGTCCAATGAAGGCCAGCACAGCCAAGGGGTAGGAAAGAAGGCACCAGATACCAAGACGTTTCCTTAGTGCTCAAAGTGTTCAAAGAATCACTCGGGCGAGTGTAGATTTGGATCGGGTAAATGCTTCAACTGCGAAGAGGTTGGACACTTGTACAAGGATTGCCCAAAGCCCCGGATCGTTCGATGCTTCCATTGCAACAAGGTTGGCCATGTCATCAGAGACTGCCCAGCTTTGAAGGGTGGCCCTGCCAGGATTAAGCCAAGAATATTCTCCATGATGGAGTCAGGTGATGAGGACCAGTCTGCTGTAGTGTCAGGTACTGTATTGATTAACTCTGTATCTGCTTTTACTTTGATAGATTCGGGTGCAACTCATTCTTTTATAGCCTCTGCATTTGCTGATAAGTTAGATGTACGGTTTACTCCTTCTGAGCATGTGTATAACGTAGCATTACCTTCTGGTGAGCACATGCACTCCAGTCAAATGATGCCTGATAGTGTGGTGTTAGTAGGGAACATGAATTTGCCTGCTGATCTTATTGTTATGGACATAATGGGATTTGATGTGATCCTAGGAATGGATTGGTTGTTTAAGTATTATGCCACAATATATTGTAGAACTGGAATTGTTAGTTTTCAACCCCCTAGTGGTTTAAACCATACCTTCCAAGCCCTGAAGAAGAGTAAGGAGATGACTGTAATGACTTCTGTTAGTTGTAGACCCTCCCCTTGCAGAGAGTATTTGTGCTTTTTGGCCAGTGTTTTAGACACACAAACAGTAGAAAAATCAAGCCCCAAAAATGTTTTAGTTGTCCAAGATTTTCCATAAGTATTTCTAGATGAACTTCCTGGTCTGCAACCAGATAGGGAAATTAAATTTGTGGTAGATGTTTACCCCGGCGCTGAGCCAGTATCTAAGAATCCATATAGACTAGCACCCACAGAACTTAAAGAGTTGAAGAAACGGTTAGAGGATTTGTTGGAGAAGGGGTTCATACGCCCTAGCTTTTCACCATGGGGTGCACCTGTCCTTTTTGTCAAAAAGAAGGATGGATCAATGCGTATGTGCATAGACTATAGAGAATTGAATAAGCTAACTATCAAGAACAAGTATCCACTGCCGAGGATTGATGATTTATTTGATCAGCTTAAAGGTGCGAGAGTTTTCTCTAAAATTGACCTTAGGTCCGGTTATTACCAATTGAAGGTTAAATCTGAAGATATCCCAAAGACTGCCTTTCGCACAAGGTATGGACATTATGAGTTTTTGGTTATGTCTTTTGATTTGACAAATGCGCCAGCAGCCTTCATGGATCTCATGAATCGGGTGTTTCGCGAGTATTTGGACAAGTTTGTCATTGTATTCATAGATGACATTTTAATCTATTCTAGAACTAAGGATGAGCATGCAGGACACCTAAACTTGGTGTTAGGATTGCTGAGGCAGCACCAACTTTATGCCAAATTTTCTAAGTGTGAGTTTTGGTTGGACAGAGTTCACTTTCTTGGTCATGTGATCTCTGGAGATGGGATATCTGTTGATCCAGCCAAGGTTCAAGCTGTTAAGGAGTGGCCCCAACCGAAGAATGCTACGGATATCCGGAGTTTTCTTGGATTAGCAGGATATTATAGGAAATTCATCGAGGGATTTTCAAAGATTGCCACACCCCTTACTATGTTGACATGGAAAAATGTGAAGTATAATTGGACTGATAAATGTGAATCCAGTTTCCAGACCTTGAAGCAGAAACTGACCAATGCCCCAATTTTAACCCTTCTTGTCGAAAATGGTAAATTCAGTATTTATTGTGATGCTTCCAAGGTTGGACTTGGTGGTGTTTTGATGCAAGATGGAAAGGTTATAGCTTATGCTTCTAGGCAGTTAAAGGTACACGAAAAGAATTACCCTACACATGACTTAGAATTAGCTGCTGTGGTTTTTGCATTAAAGATTTGGAGGCACTACCTGTATGGACAAACCTGTGAGATATTTTCGGATCATAAAAGTCTTAAATACATTTTCACGCAAAAGGAACTGAATATGAGGCAACGTAGGTGGTTAGAGTTAGTCAAAGATTATGATTTTGAGATTAAGTACCACCTTGGCAAGGCGAATGTAGTGGCTGATGCTTTGAGTAGAGTGACTCCTTCAGTCTCTGCATTGATTCTAGAAATACCAATAGCTTTAGAGACAGAATTCCAAAGATTTAACCTGGAAGCTGTGTCTAGTGTGTCAGCCATGCTTTCGGCCATATCTTTGAGGCCAACTATTTTGGAGAAAATAAAGGAAGTTCAAATGAATGACGCTGAATGTAATAAGTATAATTTGTGCATAGATTCTACTGATAAGTCGGATTTCAACTGCTCAGCTGATGGAATTCTCAAGTTTCGAAGTAGATGGTTTGTTCCGGCTGATACTGAACTTAGAAAGGAAATCCTATCTGAGGCACATTCCTCCAGACTTTCTGTTCATCCTGGAGGTACGAAAATGTACAGAGATCTCAAGCAACATTATTGGTGGCCAGGTATGAAGAGAAGTGTGGCGGAGTATGTGGAGTCATGTCTGGTCTGCCAGCAAGTCAAAGCTGAACATCAGAGGCTTGCTGGAACATTGCAACCCTTACCAGTTCTCGAATGGAAATGGGAACAAATAACTATGAATTTTGTTATAGGATTACCTAGAACAGTAAAAGGTCACGATGCAATTTGGGTAGTAGTTGATCGTTTAACCAAATCAGCTCACTTTCTGCCAATGCAGATAACATACTCGATGGATCAATTGGCTGAGTTGTATGTGCACGAAGTTGTTAGACTGCATGGTGTTCCAAGCACCATAGTTTCAGACCGAGACTCCAGATTTACATCTAAGTTTTGA
The DNA here is from genome assembly GCA_022432975.1 of Begonia masoniana. NCBI lineage: Eukaryota > Viridiplantae > Streptophyta > Magnoliopsida > Cucurbitales > Begoniaceae > Begonia > Begonia masoniana. The sequence continues at coordinate 36,299,813 of CM039513.1, forward strand.
AAAAGTTTGCACAAGGCTATGGGGACACAGCTTAGTTTTAGCACAGCCTTTCATCCTCAAACCGATGGACAATCCGAGAGAACTATCCAAACGTTGGAGGATATGCTTCGGGCTTGCGTGCTGGAATTTCAAGGTTCTTGGAGTAAGTATTTACCATTGGTTGAGTTCTCTTATAATAACAGTTTTCAGGCAACAATAGGCATGGCACCATACAAGGCATTGTATGGACGGAAGTGCAGATCTCCATTGTATTGGGATGAAGTTGGAGAAGCACAGTTGTTTGGTCCTGACATTTTGCAACAGACAGTGTAGAAGATTGCTCTTATCCGACAAAGAATCTTAACAGCTCAAAGCCGGCAGAAAAGCTATGCAGACAAAAGACGAAGAGAATTAGAATTTGATGTTGGTAATGAAGTTTTCCTTAAGGTCTCACCTTTCAAAGGAGTTGTGAGATTTGGGAAAAGAGGCAAGTTAAACCCCAGATATATTGGACCTTTCCAAATCGTGAAGAGAATTGGGAAGTCAGCATATCAACTTCAGTTACCAGCCTCTCTGGAGAGAATTCATAATGTGTTTCACGTTTCCATGCTAAAGAAATGTGTTAGAGATCCATCGCAGATTATGGAACAGCAGAACATTGAAGTCCTTCCTACTCTTACTTATGAGGAGAAACCAGTAAGGATCTTAGATTATGCAGTAAAGGTATTACGCAACAAGGAGGTTCCACTGGTAAAAGTCTTATGGCACAACCAGAATATTGAGGAGACAACTTGGGAACGCCAGCAGGACATGATGGACCAATATCCAGAACTATTCAGGTACTGAATTTTGAGGACAAAATTCTTTTAAGGAGGGTAGATTGTAACACCCGGTTTCCATTAACCGATTTACCTTTTTCCATTTATAGAGAATGTTTTATAATTGAAATATGGGTGATTTAGTGATTAGGTTAACAAGTGATTGAGCAAGGATAAAATGGTAAATTGCAATTTATTGTGGATAACGCATTTAAGGGAGGGTTTAATGAGGTTTAGCCGCCACTGTTCCCTCATTTTCCTCTTTGGATTTTCAGCTCAGGCAGTCGAGCTCTCTAGGTAATTTTCCCTCGCCCGATTCTCCTTCAAACTAGGTAAGTTTTCCTTTCGTTATCTTGAGATTTTAGTGGCTATATAGCAGAGAAAGTACAACGCGTGTATTTTTGATAAGGCTGCGAGTGTGTTGAGTTCGGGTTTAGTGTTGAGAATGTTCGATAACCAGAGTTTTCCAAACTAGCTCCTTAGGTTTCTGAACGATATAAAGTTAAGGTTAGTGATGATCTAATCGGTATTCTGCTTATGACATTAGGTGTACAGAGCTTCCCGAGTAGTGGTAACCGAACAATTTCCAGGAATTCAGGTAAGTAAAGTATGCATGTGCCTTCGGGCCTACATCACAAAACAGTAGGGTTATGCATCTTGTGAATGATTTTGTATGTCATGCATCATGTTTTTGAAAGATTACGAAAATGAATTTCCATGTAAGAATGGTGAGGCATGAACTGAATGTGACAGATCAGCTATTAAGGGAATTCATCCGCCCCTTAATCGAGTAGAGGATGTATGACATTGGGAGAACTGATCCCACTCCCAAGGGAACAAAGGGATCAGATCAGCTATTAAGGGAATTCATCCGTCCCTTAATCGAGTAGAGGATGTATGACATTGGGAGAATTGATCCCACTCCCAAGGGAACCGAGGGATCAGAACAGTTTATGAATATATGTGTATGCCACTGAGATGAGAAAGTAGAAATTGCATGTTTAGGAACTTATGTTTCAGCAATTCATTTCATTCCTGCTTTACTTACTTAGCATTAGGCTAATAGATGAGTTTTGTGATGTAGGTGTTGAAGATACTGTAGGTGAATTCTCTGAGTTCACTGAGGGATAGGCTGGTTGGAGGAGCACATTCATGTTTTGGCCTGGTAAACTGATGAGGCGGGTTAACTGGTGTCAATAATTTGAAAGTTTAGTTGACAGTGTTCAATTTTAATTTGCTGAGTTTTCATGACATTTGTGGTTTTCAATATTTCGAATATGTTTCTTTCTTGAGTTTGTTGATAATAGTATTTGGTTAGGTATAAATGTTGATTTTACAGAAATTGAGTAATGTAAGGATTTGAATGGTTCTAAATGGGTTGAGTGAAGTGAGCTCGTCCTTCTCGCAGCTAGAGATGTTTTTGTATGAAGTTTGATTAGTAGAAATATTGTCTACTTTCTGTTGAGTTTCCTGGGTTACTTAGAGTCGGGGGCTTTTGAATGTCTTGAGTAAGTTTTTTTTTACAAATTCAACCATGGGTGAATGGAATTCACCGGTGGATGTTGGGTGTTGTTCACTGATAGACACTGGCGGATTGAATCATCCGGTTGACGTCACCGGATGATGTTGAGTATTCTACTCGCCGGTGGATGTCATGTGTTAATCCACCGGAAGAGAGGAAATGTTTTGTCGTTTAGTGACCGGTGGATGTCGTGTGTTAATCCACCGGAAGTTGTAGGAAATGTTTTGTTGTTTAGTGACCGGTGGATGTCGTGTGTTAATCCACCGGAAGTTGTAGGAAATGTTTTGTTGTTTAGTGACCGGTGGATGTCGTGTGTTAATCTACCGGAAGATGTAGGAAATGTTTTGTCGTTTAGTGACCGGTGGATGTCGTGTGTTAATCTACCGGAAGATGTAGGAAATGTTTTGTCGTTTAGTGACCGGTGGATGTCGTGTGTTAATCTACCGGAAGATGTAGGAAATGTTTTGTCGTTTAGTGACCGGTGGATGTCGTGTGTTAATCTACCGGAAGATGTAGGAAATGTTTTGTCGTTTAGTGACCGGTGGATGTCGTGTGTTAATCTACCGGAAGATGTAGGAAATGTTTTGTCGTTTAGTGACCGGTGGATGTCGTGTGTTAATCTACCGGAAGATGTAGGAAATGTTTTGTCGTTTAGTGACCGGTGGATGTCGTGTGTTAATCTACCGGAAGATGTAGGAAATGTTTTGTCGTTTAGTGACCGGTGGATGTCGTGTGTTAATCTACCGGAAGATGTAGGAAATGTTTTGTCGTTTAGTGACCGGTGGATGTCGTGTGTTAATCTACCGGAAGATGTAGGAAATGTTTTGTCGTTTAGTGACCGGTGGATGTCGTGTGTTAATCTACCGGAAGATGTAGGAAATGTTTTGTCGTTTAGTGACCGGTGGATGTCGTGTGTTAATCTACCGGAAGATGTAGGAAATGTTTTGTCGTTTAGTGACCGGTGGATGTCGTGTGTTAATCTACCGGAAGATGTAGGAAATGTTTTGTCGTTTAGTGACCGGTGGATGTCGTGTGTTAATCTACCGGAAGATGTAGGAAATGTTTTGTCGTTTAGTGACCGGTGGATGTCGTGTGTTAATCTACCGGAAGATGTAGGAAATGTTTTGTCGTTTAGTGACCGGTGGATGTCGTGTCGGAAGATGTAGAAATGTTTTGTCGTTTAGTGACCGGTGGATGTCGTGTGTTAATCCACCGGAAGTTGTAGGAAATGTTTTGTTGTTTAGTGACCGGTGGATGTCGTGTGTTAATCTACCGGAAGATGTAGGAAATGTTTTGTCGTTTTATGACCGGTGGATGCTGTATAGCGTCGATCATCCGGCTGACGTCACCGGAAGGTGTAGAGCGTATTTTGTCGTTTTGCCACCGGATGATGTCTTCTATTTTCTGCTTCAGCCCCTTTTTGTTGACTTTGTTCAGCGGGCGATGCGTTTGACTTTTGAAACTTATGAAGTGTTCTGCGATTTAATCCTTTATTCCTTTTGCCGATCATTCCCAATAATTCTAACTGAGTATTCAAGCATTGTACAATAGTTTTGTTTAACTCCATTTTACTTAAATGATTTCCGCTGCAAGTTTTAAAAAAAAAATATAATACGGTTGAAAATTTTAGTCATGTACGGGCATGGTGTGACGAACCGGGTTCAGATAACTCGGGGCGTTACAGTAGATGTCTTCGGCATAAGTTTTTAGTAGCTTTGTCGTTTAGTAATCGGAAGATGTAGGCTGAGAGTGTTTGTCGTTTGTGAGCGGTAGACGCCGTCTGCTGAATTATTAAAATCACATGGATATCACGTGGTCTGTGCAGTAAAGGTGTTTTGTCGTTTAGTGACCGGTCGAGTTGTTCTGTTCTGTTTATAAGTAAAAGACTTTTGTCGTTTAGTGATCGGTCGATGTGTTCTGTTTTCTTTTCTCTTTCAACCAACTGTCTTGAATATTTTAACTATTTAATAAATATTGTTTTTATACGATGATTTTTCCGCTGCAAGTTTCAACGTTTTAAGAGTCAAATCTTGATCATTGAATGAAATTTTAAAATTTTCTCAAAAAGCCATAGTTCGATTCAGTATTTTGTGTAGCGAACCGAGTTCAGATAACTCGGGGCGTTACAAAAGAGGCAAAAAGAGGAGAGAGAAATCATTCAAGCCAGAGAGAGAAGGAGATCAGAACGAAGCGAGAGCAAGGGAGAAAGGAGATTTTGGATCGACAACCCTAGTTTTTCTTTCTCTTCTTCTTCTGAACTATGAACATCTTTATTATTCTTATTGTTTTTCTTTATTCTAGCATGAACTAATTTTCTTTTCTAGGGCTACGATGTAGTGAATTATGAATATTTAGTTTTTCATTTAATTCAAGTTGTTGATTTTCTGTTTCGATATTGTGTAGAGTAATTTATTCTGTTCTTAATGCTTGCGATTGTCTGATCACCAAAAGCTTGTTTATACGATTATTTTAAGATACGAGAGTTGCAAAATAATCGTGCACTGAATAATTTACCATGAAATGGATGTTAGACTAGAGATAGCTAATGCATTTATGTGGTATTTTAATTTCTCATTCTTAATGTATTCAATTAATTTTCAGGATTAGAGACCGAGAGGTAATAATTCGTTAGCTGAATAAGTTTATCATTGCTCGAGAGAGATTGATAAATAATTTTGTGAAATTGCCATCAGCACATAGAAATAGAAAGTAATGATTTGAATTAGGAATACTAAATATGATTAATTTAGGTGAAATCAGAAACCCTAGAGCTTTTTCATTATATTCTCAAACTCATTTAATTTCTGTAATTTACTTAAATTATTTTGTTGTGTTTTATTAAATCCTAAATCATCAAAGTTCTGTATTCATTATAAATTGGAATTAATTTCGTTTGATAATTAGTGAAATTAGTCCTTGTGGGATCGACTCGTACTTACGAACTTTATTACTTTTGCGACACGTTCATTTGTGTAGGATTTTTCGCAACAAGTTTTTGGCACCGTTGCCGGGGATTATTTGTTTGCTATTATTAGATTAAATAATTCTAGTTTATATTTGAATTCAATTTATTTTACTTTATTTTATTTCTTTTCAGGTGTATGCAAAAACACGGTGCATCTAACCTTGTTCCTATCGATTCATAAATTGAACAGACCTGTCGTAAAAATCAAAAGGAAACGAGGACAGCAACCATGGATCTTTACCAAATTGAAGAAGTTGAGACACAGACATTATTAGATTATGTGATGCCATCTGTGGTCGATGTCCAATATGCAATTCGTAAACCAGCAATTACGGACCATAATTTTGAGATCAAGCCAGGAACTATTCATATGATTCAGCAGTCACAATTTAGCAGTTTGTCATCCGAGGATTCGAATGATCACATTGCCAACTTCGTAGAGGTGTGCGATACCTTCAAATTGCATAATGTCTCTGGCGATGCTGTAAAGTTTCGATTATTTCCATTCTCATTACGAGATCGAGCAAAAGTTGGTTAAATTCATTGCCGGCTGATTCTATTACCACATGGGCTAAGCTATGTCAACAATTTCTTGCTAAATTCTTCCCTTTTGAGAAGACTGCGAAGTACCAAAATGAAATTGTTAATTTCAACCAATTCGACGGAGAGACGCTATATGAATCGTGGGCTCGTTTCAAGGAATTATTACGGAAGTGCCCACAACATGGTTTGCCCCGTTAGGATGCAAATTCAGACATTTTTTATTGGTTTATCAGCTTCCACAAGGACTCTGGTTAATGCAGCTGCCGGTGGTTCACTTCTTCAAAAGATAAAATTAGAAACATTTACTTTACTGGAGGAGTTAGCATTGAATAATGACCAATGTCTTATCGAACGACAAATTCTGAAAAAGCAACCGAGCACTCCTAAGATGGACGCAGTAAAGGCTTTGAAGGAATTATTACGGAAGTGCCCACAACATGGTTTGCCCCGTTGGATGCAAATTCAGACATTTTTTATTGGTTTATCAGCTTTCACAAAGACTCTGGTTAACGCAGCTGCCGGTGGTTCACTTCTCCAAAAGATAGAATTAGAAACATTTACTTTACTAGAGGAGTTAGCATTGAATAATGACCAATGTCCTGTCGAGCGAAAAATTCTGAAAAAGCAACCGAGCACTCCTGAGATGGACGCAGTAAAGGCTTTGACTATTCAAATCACATCTCTAACCAAGCAACTACAGAATAATCAAGCTCCGGTCAACTAAATTTATTCTTCAAAAGGAATCTGCCAATGGTGCCAAGGACCACACGCAAGTGAGGAATGCCAACAAGGAAATCAAATGGTAACTAATTCGTCTGAGCAAGCAAACTTTGTTAGAAACTACAACAGGCCAAATTTTCAAAATGCAAATAATTACTACACAGGAGCGCGCAACAATCACCCGAATTTCTCTTGGATGAATCCGAATAATGTAGTCCAAATGCCGCACTTCCTCCTAACAAGCCCAGTCATTCCAAGAGAGAAAGCTCAGTCTTGAAGAGATAGTCGCTAAAATGGGCAAGCACAACAATAAGTTCATGGCAGAAACTTGCACTACCTTACAAAATCAATCAGCTCAAATCCGAAGCTTAGAGGCTCAAATGGGTCAAATCGCCAATCTACTAAATGGACGACCTCACGGTGCATTACTGAGTTCCACGGAAGTGAATCCAAAAGAGCAATGCAATTATCCTTAGGAGTGGCGCGGTGATTGATAATTCAGAGCAAGACATTAAGAAGACAGCTGAACATAAAAATATAGATTCATCATCATCTCCGGTTCAAAGGGAAGCGCAGAAGTCATAAAAAGCCTCATCTCAAAATTTGTCTAAGGTAACACCAAAGGTTCCTTTTCCTCAACGTCTAATGAATGTACAGATGGACAAACAATTTAGAAATTTTTTAGAAATATTCAAGAAGCTACACATTAACATTCCTTTCGTTGAGGCTCTACAGCAATTGCCCAGCTATGCAAAGTACTTGAAAGATATCTTGTGTGATGACTCAGATGTGTAAGTATGTGTACGATGGCTGCACGAACCAGAACCCGGATGGCGGTACGTCTGTGCGGGTGAATCAGAAGGTGACAGGTTGTAAAAAGGGGATTGTCACAATCCCACATCGCTTGGGGAAGTATACGAAAATGAAACATATGTAAAGAGACCCTCCCAAGATAGCATGACGCGTTTTGGAGCACAATTGACAACGGATCCCATAAGAACTCTGAAGTTAAAAGTGCTTCGGCAATAGTAGTACCAGGTTGGGTAACTGATTGGGAAGTCCTCGTCAAACAAAGCCGTGAGGGGAGGATATTGGGCCATGACCCAATCCCTAAAGCGGACAATATCTTCATGGGAAAATGAGTAGTTACAAATGGTATCAGAGCTTGTACCCAACCGAAAATGTAGCCAACGAGGATGTTGGTCCCCCAAAGAGGGGTGATTGTGATGACCCGAATATGTAAGTATGTGTACGATGGTTGCACGAACTGGAACCCGGATGACAGTACGTCTGCGCGGGCGAACCGAAAGGTGACAGGTCGTAAAAAATGGCCCACATCGCTTGGGGAAGTATGTGGAAATGAAACGTATGTAAAGAGACCCTCCCAAGTTAGCAAGACGTGTTTTGGAGCACAATTGACAACGGATCCCATAAGAACTTCGAAGTTAAAAGTGCTTCGGCGAGAGTAGTACCAGGTTGGGTGACCGACTGGGAAGTCCTTGCCAAACAAAGCCGTGAGGGGAGGATATTGGGTTACGGCCTAAATCCCAGAGCGGACAACATCTTGCTGAGAAAAGGGATCGTTACATCTTGTCTCACAAACGAAAGATTGACGAATATGGCACGATCGCTTTGACTGAGGAATGTAGTGCCATTATTCAACGTAAGCTTCCACAAAAACTGAAAGATCCGGGAAGTTTCACCATCCCATGTGCAATTGGGGAGTCTATTTTTTGAGCGTGCATTATGTGATTTGGGTGCTAGTATAAATTTAATGCCACTATCTATATTTCATAAGCTTGGTATTGGTGAAGCAAAGCCCACGAGAGTAGTTCTACAAATGGCTGATCGCTCTATCAAGTATCCATATGAGGTAATTGAAGATGTCCTTGTCAAAGTTGACAAGTTTATTTTTCCAGCTGATTTCGTGGTTCTTGATATGGAAGAAGATTGTGACATCTCCATTATTTTAGGCCGATTGTTCTTAGCGACAGGAGGCGCGTTGATTGATGTACAAAAATGTGAGCTTAAATTGCGAGTGCAAGGTGAAGAAGTGAAATTTAAGGAGTTCAAATCAATGAAGTACCCAAAAACTAGGAAGGATGTATTTGAGGTAGAACTCTTTGACACCATAACAGGGGAAGCTTCAATTCAACCACATCACTCTCTTGAGCCTAACGAGAGAAAGCGCTTTGGAAGTTTAGGGGTGACACCATTACAAGCTCTAACACCTACTAAGAGTCATTCTGACCAGATTCATGATAATGTGTCAAAGAGCGACAAGCCAACTAAGGATAATTTTGCAGACAAAGAGTTTCTAGCAATTGATAAGTTAGTAAACAGAAAAAGAGCGAAGCCATATTTTAAGGGATTTTTTGAGAGTGATACAACCATTACTCACCGTGCACCTGATTAGTGAAGTTGATTATACATCAAGCTGATGACGTTAAAACAAGCACTTGATGGGAGGTAACCCATTCATTTATTTTCTTTATTATTATTATTATTTTTTTTTATTATTATTATTATTTTTATTTATTTTATTTTATTTTATTTTATTTTATTTTATTTTATTTTATTTTATTTTATTTTATTTTATTTTATTTTATTTTATTTTATTTTATTTTATTTTATTTTATTTTATTTTATTTTATTTTATTTTATTTTATTTTATTTTATTTTATTTTATTTTATTTTATTTTATTTTATTTTATTTTATTTTATTTTATTTTATTTTATTTTATTTTATTTTATTTTATTTTATTTTATTTTATTTTATTTTATTTTATTTTATTTTATTTTATTTTATTTTATTTTATTTTATTTTATTTTATTTTATTTTATTTTATTTTATTTTATTTTATTTTATTTTATTTTATTTTATTTTATTTTATTTTATTTTATTTTATTTTATTTTATTTTATTTTATTTTATTTTATTTTATTTTATTTTATTTTATTTTATTTTATTTTATTTTATTTTATTTTATTTTATTTTATTTTATTTTATTTTATTTTATTTTATTTTATTTTATTTTATTTTATTTTATTTTATTTTATTTTATTTTATTTTATTTTATTTTATTTTATTTTATTTTATTTTATTTTATTTTATTTTATTTTATTTTATTTTATTTTATTTTATTTTATTTTATTTTATTTTATTTTATTTTATTTTATTTTATTTTATTTTATTTTATTTTATTTTATTTTATTTTATTTTATTTTATTTTATTTTATTTTATTTTATTTTATTTTATTTTATTTTATTTTATTTTATTTTATTTTATTTTATTTTATTTTATTTTATTTTATTTTATTTTATTTTATTTTATTTTATTTTATTTTATTTTATTTTATTTTATTTTATTTTATTTTATTTTATTTTATTTTATTTTATTTTATTTTATTTTATTTTATTTTATTTTATTTTATTTTATTTTATTTTATTTTATTTTATTTTATTTTATTTTATTTTATTTTATTTTATTTTATTTTATTTTATTTTATTTTATTTTATTTTATTTTATTTTATTTATTTATTTTATTTTATTTTATTTTATTTTATTTTTTTCGTTTTACGTTCCAACTTAGTGATTTTATTTTAATATTATTAGTTTTTATTATTATTTGGTATGTTTAATAGTTTTTTGGTGTTTTAAGTTTCACGTAAAAAAAAAAAGAGAAAGATAAAGCTTCCTGATAGATGGCTCTTTCGACCGAAGCTCCACAACATTGACGACCAGCCCGAGACGTTTTGAGATACGCTACTTTTACCTTACTTTTTATTTTCTATATTGAGGACAATGCTTGTTTTAAGTTTGGGGGTGATTTTAGCGTATCTTAGCACTTTGCTATATTTTGGTTCTGTAATCTAAAGTCTTAGTTTACGTGTCAATGATTTAAATTCGGAGTAAATTCATGCTTTTGCTCCTTGCAAAATGCTGAGTAAAAGATTGGTTTGTATTGGTTTACATTGACTTTAGCTTACGAAGTTAAACTTAAAACCCTGAGCACGTTTCATTCTTGTTTAACTTGATCTGTTAGAGTTATACCCATGTAGTCTACGTACATCGAAACTCAAACATAATGAGGGAGTGAACGAGCGTAAACACGGTAAGAGAGTAGCTCCAGAAAAACTTAATGAGTGCTATTAAGATAAAAATCCTTCTTGGTTTTGCCTAACATCCACGAATGCGAATTGAAATTCTACCATATTAAGAGAATGACTTAGGCCATCATTGAACCGTTTGAGCCTTCTTAGCTTACCATTTTGTGTCATCTAATGACACTCATAGTCACCCTTTTGAGCCTATTATTTACCGTTCAATTGTACCTATTTTACCCTAGCCACATATATATTTTTCTATCTTTTCTAAAGAGCACGAAGTTTATTGATATATTTGAAGGAGAGGAGGAGGATGTAGTGGTGAGGATGAATAAAGACTCCTTTGTCATATGTTGATTTATATTTACGTTGTTTTGTTGTTATTTGTCTAAGTAAAAAAAAAAACAAGTTCGAAAGTTTAGTTTTATTTTCAGGCTTTTTGTATTTATTTTATGTTGTAATTATGACAAAGGAGTTAATCTGAGTGATATTGAATGGGGGTGAGAGATCAAAGGAAAGCTTGAGCGAGTTCAACGAGTTAGCCAGTGCTGAGAAGAAAATATTGAGTGAGTGACATAAGAAGAATGGGGTGTGCTCTGATTACTCGTTTGTATCCATAAAATTCCTACCCTTTAACCCAACATTACATTATAAGCTTTTAAAGACCTATCGACTTTTATTTGGTTTGATTGATAATTGCTATTAGTTTGATGGTGGGGCAAAGCCGATGAACGACTAGAGTGAATGGAATGATCCCAAGTGAGCTGTGAGTGTATTCTCTTCCCGTAACTACATTAGTTAACTCAACAGTTAGAGAAAAATAAGAATGAACACACACACACAAGGATTTCTAAGTAACCGAATGTCAATGTATTGATATAAGTTAAATCTTTTGCAAAGTGTTAATTTTGGTAGTTTTAGTATGAATTGTTCAAGCTGAGACGAATTACCAAAAATTTTGACGAGTATTGCTTTACCATTGTATTGTACTGTGCATATTATATGGGGTTGAAAAATATATCTATTGAAATTTTTGCTTAATTTTGTTAGCTTGACGACAAGCTTTCGTTCAAGTTTGGGGGTGTGATAAGTGTGTATTTTACACACTTAAATGTACTCGTTTATTCTTGATTTGATAACTTTTTCTCAAGCATTTGAATGTATTTAACTTTGGTGCAAGTGTGTAGAGAAATTGAAGAATTACAGGTTTTGCAAATTCGATCCGGGATAAAAAATAAAAACAGAAAAATATGCAGAGGAACCAAAGCTGAAGAGAAGAAGCGTCAATTGGCAGAGAAGTAGCCGATTGATCGGCCGATTCCAGGCGATCGATCGGCGGAAGTTATGAGAAGAGAAAAACAGAAGCTTAGCCGATTGATCGATTGTTCCTAACCGATCGATTGGCTGAAGCAGAATTTTAAGGAAAGCAGAAAGTAAGCTGATCGATCGGCTACACATTAGGCAATCGATCGACTATTTTAATCCCAACTGTTCCGCTATTTTAATTGTTTTAAATCTCAACCATTGATCAATCAGCTATTTTAAATGTTTTAATATAAACCGTCGATCAATCGAAAAGCATGAGATTAGGTTAAAAGAGGCAAAAAGAGGAGAGAGAAATCATTCAAGCCAGAGAGAGACGGAGACCGGAACGAAGCGAGACCAAGGGAGAAAAGAGATTTTGGATCGACAACCCTTGTTTTTCTTTCTCTTCTTCTTCTGAACTATGAACATCTTTATTATTCTTATTGTTTTTCTTTATTCTAGCATGAACTAATTTTCTTTTCTAGGGCTACGATATAGCCGAATTATGAATATTTAGTTTTTCATTTAATTCAAGTTGTTGATTTTCTGTTTCGATATTGTGTTGAGTAATTTATTCTGTTCTTAATGCTTGCGATTGTCTGATCACCAAAAGCATGTTTATAAGATTATTTTAAGATACGAGAGTTGCAAAATAATCGTGCACTGAATAATTTACTATGAAAAGGATGTTAGACTAGAGATAGCTAATGTGTTTATGTGGTATTTTAATTTCTCATTCTTAATATATTCAATTTGTAACACCTGAGATTCTTTTTAAAGAAAAATTGGAGAGAAAATAAAAGAGTAATAAAATAGGTTGTTTTAATTAATTTAAAAGAATAAGTGAATAAATTTGGTTGAGCTAAATTGTGGTTCGGGTATTCCTAGTAAAATTAAGCCGTGAATTATAAATTAAGAACGAGATTTAACGAAATTCGAAATCGTCGAAAACACGGGAGGGCAAAATGGTAAATAATGATTTATTAATGTTATTATTATGATTATTATTATTATTATTATTATTAATTAAAAAAATATAGTAATAAAACAACAGAATGGCCGAAGCCATTCTGTTGTGTTCGAGCACCCGAGAACGAGAACAGGGGAGAGATGAGGGAGACGCGAACGGGCGACGATCGACGGCCATTCACCGCCGTGATTTCTGGCGTTCTCTGGCCCGGCCAGACGACGGCGACGAGCAGGGTTGGTTGTCTCCGTGCACGACCCGACAGGTAAAGGTCAATTTTTGCCCTATTAGAGGCCGACGGTGACGAGCCAGTTTTGGCTCCGATCACCGGCCGATTTTGGTCGTTTCCGGCGTGGGTTCGCCGACCCTTGGACTGGCTTTCATCGTCTGGCCGTGATGAGTTCGTTTGGGCAAAAAATCAGGGAGCCCGATTTGGGCATTTCAGGTTTTGGTGTGTGTAGCTCAGAATTTTTGTTAGTTCATGCTAATTGAGGGTTAGGGTGGTCGATTTGTGAAGAAATTGATGAGAATTGATGAAAAAATAGAAAAGGTGAAATTCCCGGCTTAGGGCAGTTCGGGTTTTGCCAGTTTTGACCTAGCTAAGGTCGTTTGTTTTAAAATTCCTTTTCGCAGGTTAAAATAGGTTATTAGAGGAGTACGTGGCCGCTGGAATCGTTCGATTCCGATAACCGACGCAAAAGTTATGCACGTTTGAAGTTTGGGTCGGTTTTTATCGAACCCAAATTAGTGGCCTGTTTAGTTAGGTTTTATTTGCATTAAGCTAGAAATAGTAGTTTGAGCGTAAATTGGTGGATGTAGGCTTGATTTTAATGAATTTTGAATATTTGTCGTAGGTCGAGCCGTAGGTGGACAGGTAACCGGGTATCCTCAGCGAGCTAGGACGTCAGGTAAGTAGTGGTGCTTGTTTGTTGCCTTCGGGCCTACACCATAGAACGGTAGGGAATGGTTGTTTGTTTGCTATGTTTGTTTTTTGCTATGTTTTAATTTGTGTCATGCATCGTGTGTCATGCATCATTGTTTTCTAACTACAAAACCACGTGTTTTGCATACTTGAGTGGTGAGAATGAATTGAAAGATAAGAAAATTGATATGCAACTTGGTCTCTAGTTGAATAGCCTCATCGGGCTCCTGGCTTGCTGAGCACCCCGTGAGGTATTTGATTAGAGATGCTATGCAAAAATTACATAATGTGTCGTGAGTATGAATGCCTCGATATGCTCGTGCTTGAAAGCACAATGAGGATTCTATGATCAATTGGGGAAGATTTGGTTGGCCGTCCAGGATTGTGTTAGGGCGTGTGCCTCCAGTCTAGCTCCGTGGGTCAAGGCGTGGCCGTCCAGGATTGTGTTGGGGCGTGTGCCTACTTAATTCACATGAAAGTGGAAGATAAATGTAACCAGAACGAAAAGAAAACAACGGAGGGTGTAGAAACTGCATGTTAGGGTTGAGTCGAGCATTTAGTGTGTTATGTGCATTATTTCCCTACTTGCTAAGCATTACGCTTACGTTTTGTGTTCCATGGTGTAGGTGGCGACTATTATCCAAGTAAGGTAGAGGGGACAGCCGAGGACTAGGTCGCAGTTAGAGGAGTTCGGGGCATGCCGGTGCAGGCAGTTGTCGGGGCGTCACGACCATGGTCTTCGGGAAAATGTGGGACTTTACATTTTAGTAGTTTATTTTAGATGTCTGTTTGTAGAAATGATGGGAATGCGCAACTTTTTTTGGTTGATGTTTTTGATAGTTATGGGATAGCTATTTGGATTTGTTGTATATAGTCATAGTTAAGGGTGATATGTCGCCCTATATTGTGGACTTTCTTCACTTAGAAATGTTTGTATTTTAGTTTCCCTCTTTACTGCTATTTGGAGATTTCTTATGCCATATGCGTTAGGAGTATTCTGGATCTGTTTGGGGATTGATTTATTGCAGGTACCTAGCATTTTGGAGGCGCCATTTTTAGGTGTTACTTTGCTGAAATTTTCGGGAATGATGCCGTGGTACTTAAAGGTTAGTATTAAGGGAAATTTGTGAGTCTAGGCAGCTAGATATAACCTAAAAGAGTTTCAGGAGATTTAGTTTTAGATTCTACGGTGTTAATTTTATTTTGAATGAGGTTTTAACGTGGGATTGGTTAGCAAAGTAGCGCTCCGAGCTAGGGTGGGTTCAGGGGAGTTACACAATTAATTCTCAGGATTAGAGACCGAGAGGTAATAGTTTGTTAGTTGAATAAATTTATCATTACTCGAGAGAGATTGATAAATAGTTTTGTAAAATTGTCATCAACACATAGAAATAGAAAGTAATTATTTAAATTAGGAATACTAAATATGATTAATTTAAGTGAAATCAGAAACTCTTGAGCTTTCTCATTATATTCTCAAACTTATTTAATTTCTGCAATTTACTTAAATTATTTTGTTGTGTTTTATTAAATCCCAAATCATCAAAGTTCTGTATTAATTATAAATTAGAATTAATTTTGTTTGATAATTAGTGAAATTAGTCCTCGTGGGATCGACTCGTACTTACGAACTTTATTACTTTTGCGACACGTTTACTTGTATAAGATTTTTCGCAACAGAAGGAACATCGGCGGTAAAACTATCAAAGATGAAAATGTTCACAACAAAGTTTGAAAATTTAAAAATGCATGAAGAAGAAAGTGTTGCTGAGTTCAATGCCAAACTATGTGATATAGCCATCTAGGTATTTGCACTTGGTGAAACCTTCTCTGAAGAACGGTTGGTATGAAAGACTCTACGGTCTCTTCCTCAACGCTTTGCCTATAAAGTTACTGCAATTGAAGGAGCAAAAGATGTCTCCAAAATGAAGTTGGAAGAACTAATGGGATCACTTAGAACTTTTGAGATGAACCTTGGGATTGATGCCAAAACAGAGAAGGTCAAAGTCATAGCGCTAAAGGCTGACACGCAAGACTTGAATGATCATGATGAAGATGATTTTGAAGAGTCTCTTGCACTACTATCAAAGAATTTTAGCCGAGTTATGAAAAAATTTAGGAGAAATAATCGCGTTGTCAGATCCAATGTCAGCAATAAAAAACTGGGTCCTTCAAGTAATAAGAAGTTCAGGGAAGACAATCACGCTTTAGATCAATCTGCCAAGAATAGAGGAATCCAATGTAGAGAATGTGACAGTTTTGGACATATACAAGCTGAATGCGCTAACACCTTGAAGAAAAAGAAAAGCTCTCTCAACACTACTTAGAGTGATGATGAATCAAAAAAAGAAGATGAATTTCAGAACAACCATGTTGCATTGTTGGTAAAGCTGAACCTACAAAAAAAGGAGGTGTTACACACGAAGTCACAGATGATATATCAGATTGTAGTGATGAAGTGATCAAAGAAGACCTCATTGCAGAATACAAATACCTTCATGAGAAATGAACTGAGCTTGTCAAAATAAATCAGCGTCTTCGTATTCAGAATGGAGACTTGAAAATTGAGAAGATCAACATACAAAATTCGATCTCTGAATTAGAAGCTGAATTAAGGATGAGTCAAGAAAAAGTGACAGAACTATTTAACGAGCTGAATCACTTGAAGAAAAATGTCAAAATGTTAAATACAGGTTCTTCTAAGTTGGATGATATCAGTGTCAGCAAGCCCAACTTTGATCGCTCTGGATTAGGTTTCAGAAGGGAAAGTTTAGTAGCAAAGATAGTGTTTTCTCAGCCTAGAAGCAAAGGGAAGAATTTGATGTCTCCTACAGTGTCCTATGAGCAAAAAGAAAGTGTAGTGTCTTAAACGATGCCAATGAAGAATTCTGATTACAAAGGAAAACAATCTGCAATAAATGGTGTAAAAGTCAAGAATAAGTCAAAGCCTAATTCAACACCCATAAGAAATGGTAACATATTTAATTCAGTTTGTCATTACTGCAATCGTAAAGATCATATTTGACCTAGATGTTTTACCTATCTGGCTGATTTAAGACAAGGTACTGCTAGATATTATTTCTTTCGCAGACTTCCACAGCAAAAATGGAAGAAGAAATCCACCTTGAATTATAATGTCACTCATACCTCTTTAAAATCTACTACAACTGATGCGTGGTACTTTGACAGTGGATGCTCTAAGCATATGACTGGTGAAAAGAAGTTTTTGAAGAACAACACATCTGATAGAATGAGAAAAGTGACACTCGGTAACGGTGTCAAAGCAAGTGTCATAGGCGCAGGTACACTGAATGTTCCTGGACTACCACAGTTAGAGAATGTTCTTCTGGTAAATGGTCTAGAGGAAAATTTGATAAGCATTAGTCATTTGTGTGATCAAGATTTAAATGTCTACTTCACTCGTGAGAAGTGCATTGTAACGACCCTTAATCCTAACCCTTAATTTCCCGTAAAATTTTTTTTCCTTTTTAAACCTCTAATCAACTAAAAATGTCCTCAAAACTATTCGAAGAAAATGCCTTACAGTAACCATTGAAATTGCTTTGGAAAGAAAATATAAACATTAAAGAAATATATAAAAACATCGGCCAAAGGAATCAAAGGGCAGAAAGGGCATTTGCCCAAGAAAATTCATGGCCGATCGATCGGCCAATTCAGCCGATCGATCGGCTATGGTATAAAAATTGGGGGCGATCGATCGCCCCTCATATGGGCGAATGATCGCCCTTTGGTGACCAACCAGCCAATCGATTCGCCCTTAACAGGCGATCGATCGGCACACGTTCTGGAATTTCTTCCAGAGCGCGACCAAAGAAACCAAAGAGGGCTGATCGATTGCCCTCCCTGGCGATCGATCGGCAAGCTCTCTGGAATCCAATTCTTCCAGAGAGCTGCCTCTTCTCTCTTCTCTCCCCTTCTCTTTCTGTTTTTCTTCCACTCTTCTCACGCCTAAACACACATACATGATTCCTCTTTCACCCATTTCTTTTCCTTCATCAATTCACCTCTAAACACTTCATAACAACACTACCACAATCGCTCATGCACCAACCCAAAACATATTTAAAACGAAGTAAGTTTTCACAAAAACGAACTGCGTGGGTCCGTTTGAAAACTGAACAAAACCCTATTAAACTTAAAAGTCACCAAACAGTTCCATTATACTTCAATAAATAACTTTCCAAAACATCCAAAACGTGTATATTTTCTATCCAGAACCAAACATCCTAAAATGTTCAACTATACAATTCTCCTATTCTTTTATCTATCAATTTCCCAAAACATTTGCCTACGTCCCCATGGGTCAAAATAAGCACCGACTGCGCCAGCACACTCCCGCGAGCATTCTTCATCAACCTGCTTAAACTTCGGGCGGAGGAACGTCATCTTCACCTATATCAAAGTCACCTACACCATAGAATAAAACAGAAGCTAGAGGCTCAGTAAGTCTACGTGAATGCTATGCATGTACAGTTTATAAATCATGCATCCTACCTTTTCGCTATTCATTTCATTTCGTTTATGTCACTGGGGCTTCACTCTCGCTAGATAGGAGCGGCACATCCAACGATTGGATAGCCCCTCGTATCTAATTGGGGGAAAAACATGCTTCATCCGATAGCCATGTCTAAACCACCGCCACCGACGTGACCACCTTTACATTCATTTACCTTTTCGTTCTTGTAAAAGCATGCATAGAAATTCCTTTTTCGTGCTTTTTATAAAACCATGATGCGTGCTCGTGTACAATAACATAATGAAAAACAAAGCACAATAAACAAGAAACTTACACATTCAAAGACACAACTAAACTAACTACCCAACCTATTTACCCAACACAACAAACATCTCCAATTCCTCAATCGACATAGTCTTATGGTGTAGGCCAATCGGCCAAACAAATCACAGAGACTTACCTCGTGTCCGTTGAAATTTAAACTCCATCCACGAGCGTTGTTCACCTATGGTAATTCACAACAAATCATAATTAAATCGAGTCTAAACCTTTAAATCTTGAAAACTACAAACTTCTAGCTAAAGAAAATCTCATAAACTCTAATACACCTCATTGAGGCATTTTATCGAGCAATTCGTGCTCAACACTTCGAAATTTTCTTCAATGGAGTTTTTCAAGCTCCAAACCAACCAAAACTCCAATATTAATCAATAACCGATTAATTACGTCCAATAAACATCAATACGTCCATTAGAGGCATAACTACGCTAAACCTATCAATTTCAAACATTCAACCACGTTTTCAACGAAAACCCTAACGAACCCTAATTTGTTTAACTCCGCAAAAACTGAAATCCAACGTTTCTAAAGTATAGAATATTACCTAGGGTCGAAGAAGGAGGAGGAAACGCGAAGAAAACCGAGTCGTCGGAGGAGTTCTCGTCGCTGGAAGAGGAAAACGCCGCGGGAGGAAGAAATGTCGCGTGAAGGAGGGAAAATGCAGGAGAAGAAATCGTGTAAGTGTGAGGGAAGGAGAGTTTTTGTGATTTTATTAAAATTTTGGTTTGCAAAATTACTCATTCGCCCTTCCTTATGATTTTCTTTTTGTTTTGTTACTTATTTCGTTATTTAGCTAACGATCCGTTTTCTCCAAATCATCATATTTCACCATAAATTCTAATTTATTATTAAGGCTCTATTAAAACTTTCCGTTCACAAAACGGACTTAATTTGACATATTTACAAAAATGTCATTATTTATTAGAATTACAAAATCCCGTAAAACAGGGTGTTACATGCATAGTCTCAGATCTAGACAAAAATTGCATCATAGAAGGGGTAAAATTTACTGATAATTGTTATCTTATCTCATCGTCTTCAACTTGCTATCGTTCAAGCATGGAAGATTCTATTTTATGGCATTAAAAATTGGGACACGTCAACGATAGGATGTTGAAGATGATTATTTCAAATAGAGCTATCCGTGAGATTCCCAAGCTAAATTTTGATGAAGATCGTTTGTGTGGACCATGTCAAATATGTAAACAAACCAAGGTGTCTCATTCGAAGTCACTGGCAATAGCAACCAATCATGTGCTTGAATTACTTTATATGGACTTAATGGGACCGATGCCTCTGGAAAGCATTGGAGGAAAACGATATGCTTATGTAACGGTTGATGATTTTTCACGATTTACATGGGTGGAGTTCCTTAGAGAAAAATCTGATACTTTCAAATCCTTCAAAGCCTTATGTATTCGACTCCAACGTGAAAAAGATTGTGTCATCATGAGAATTATTCGCATCCGTAGTGATCATGGTAGAGAATTTGAAAACTCAGAATTCTCATATTTCTGTAATCAACTTGGAATATCTAATGAGTTCTCGGCATCCACGACACCTCAGCAAAATGGAGTTGTTGAACAAAAAAAACAAACTATTACAGAGATGTCTCGCGTAATGTTACATGAGAAAAATGTTCCATAGAAGTTATGGGCCGAGGCAATGAACATTGCATGCTATACGACAAATCGAGTGTATCTCCGTGGAACTTCCATGACACCGTATGAGATATGGAAAGATAAAACTCTAAATCTTCACTATTTTCATCCTTCAAGTAGTACGTGTTATGTGTTAAATGACAGGGAACACAGAGAAAAAATTGACTTTAAGAGTGATGAGGCTATCTTTCGCGAATATGCAACCAATAGTTGCGCCTATCGAGTCTACAATAAACGGACTCGAACTGTCATTGAATCGGCAAATGTTCAAGTGAATGATTCCTTGAAAACAGTTGATACGCCTAGAGAAGATATATTCTAGAGTTCAAATAATGAAAGTTCTAGTGCCCTCACCAATGTCCCAGATGTTTTTCCAAACAGTGTCTAAGATAATGTCTCCGATACAACTATCACAACTAGTGAAGTGGAAGTGACTACATCAAACAGCAGGCAACCGTCCACACGTGTCCAGAAAGATCATCCTGTTGATGAAGTCATTGGAAGTCTTAATGATGGAATCTGAACCAGAGACAAACCGAGAGTAAACTATAGAGATATGATTCATTTGACATGTTTCACCTCAACTATTGAGCCTAAAAATGTGAAAGAAGCTCTCCTAGATAAATATTGGACTGGGGCAATGCATGAAGAACTTGAACAATTCACTAGAAATCAAGTTTAGGACTTAGTGCCATGTTCTCCAAATGTAAACATCATCGGCACCAAGTGGATATACAAGAACAAGAGTGATGAGCATGGAAACATTACACGCAACAAAGCACGGTTAGTCGCTCAAAGATATTCACAGATTGAAGGCATTGATTTTGATGAGACATTTGCTCCAGTTGCTCAACTTGAATCCATTCAACTTTTACTTTTTATTGCTTGTGTAATGTGGTTCAAACTCTATCAAATGGATGTGAAGAGTGTGTTCCTAAATGGCTTTCTAAATGAGGAAGTTTATGTCACTCAACCAGAGGGTTTTGAGGATCTCATCATCCCGAGTATGTCTATCGATTGAAAAAAGTACTATACGGGCTTAAACAAGCCCCCCGAGCATGGTATGAATGACTCACGGTATATTTATTATCCAAGGGATATGAGCGATGGGGAGTAGATAAAACCCTTTTTAATTCATCGTGAAATATGTCAGTTTTTACTTGCTCAAATTTATGTTGATGACATAGTGTTTGGCTCAGTGTCACAGGTGTTGGTGGATGATTTTGTTGCTAAAATGACTAGTGAATTTGAGATGAGCATGGTTAGTGAGCTCAATTACTTCCTTGGTCTTCAGATTCATCAAAGAAATGATGAAATTTTCATCTCCCAAACAAAGTATGCCAAAAATCTATTGAAGCGCTTCAAGTTAGAGAATGCCCGTCCTAAAAGAACACCGATCGGTACACATGAAAAACTCTCCAAAGATGAGAAAAAAGACTTCTGTTGATGCACGACTATATAAAAGTATTATTGGCAGCCTCTTATATTTAACTGCTAGTCGGCCTGACATTTGTTATAGTGTGGGATTATGTGCTTGGTTTCATGCAAATCCTCGAGAGTCTCACATGATATCAATTAAGTGAATTCCCAAATATGTTGGTGGAACAACTAAATATGGACTTTGGTATTCCTTCGATGCAAATGCTAATCTGGTTGGTTATTGTGACGCTGATTGGGCTGGAAGTTCGAATGATCGGAAGAGTACTTCTGGTGGATGTTTTTATTTGGGGAACAATTTGGTGTCTTGATTTAGCAAGAAGCAAAACTCTATTTCTTTGTCTACTGCCAAGGCATAATATATCGCAGCTGGTGGTAGCTGTACTCAGCTTCTTTGGATGAAACAAATACTCAAGCACTACGGTATCACAAAGGATGTTATAACGTTGTACTATGATAATTCGAGTGCTATTAATATCACCAAGAATCTAGTACAACATTTTCGGACAAAACATATTGATATTCGACATCATTTCATTAGATCCCTTGTAGAAGACAAAGTCATCATCTTGGAGCATATGGTGACTAAAAAGTAAATTGCCGATATTTTTACAAAAGCATTGGTTGGTGTACAATTTGAAGAACTGAGATATGCTCTAGGCCTCTGTGTTATATGAAAAAATATTCAAGTTGAAAGCGTTTAGTTTAAAAAAAAAATCGCCACTTGTTTTAGGCGACTTCTTTTATTGCTAATATTTCTTTTGAGCTTTTTGGTCAGTAACTTACTGCATGACACAAGGGGTTCTATGAAGCTTTCAGCGATCCTTGTGGAAATTTGAAGTTAATCTCAAATGTATTGATGGACGCTTTTATAAGATTCGATCGTGGCTATATCAATTGGATTTACTCCCCAACTTATAGGACCTTGGATTTATTTTTCAAAGTCTATGAGAAGTTGATGAAATATTTATGAATTTATGGTTTATTTCCATAATATCATCATTCTCAAAATTATAGGGGATTTCGGATTTATTTTTCTAAAATTGACATGCGTACTTTGGCAATTTTTATGAAGACCAAAAATAAATCATCATGGATCTTAAGGAAATTCAAGTGCATCGATTATGGTTATTGGATGGGCCAAATATGAAACCTTGCATATTTTATGGTTTATTTCCATAAAATTATTTGGTTTATTCCCATAAATTACGTGATTTATGATTTATTCTCAAAGTCAAGTGAAAATTGAGATTCTATTATGCTCTTGGGAAATGGAGAAATTTTAATGAGATTTGATGGACCATATTTTCAAATTAAGGGTATTATGGTTTATCTCCATAAATTCTTAAGGATACTCAACGACAATATTTTTCTCTCTCCTCTATTTGCACTCTATATTTCGAAGGGTTCCACTGTACAGGGCTTCTCTCTAGTGCTCTTCTCCATGACAATCAGCAAAGAATCAACTGAAAATTCATCTTCGAGTAATGTTCCAAACACTGTCACAGCTATGAATCTCGTTTATCCAGAATCAGAGATGGCGATTGTTGTCTATACACCACCATCTACTGCGTGCACGGCGTCTGAGTTTAAGGGGGAGCAATCAAAAATAGTAATGGAAGTTCTTCCTATTCACCAAGTGGATTCTTCTGGCGTGAAAAAAAGATTTCGAAAAAACATTAATGAAAGATTCAATACTAGCACTAGTCCTCCCAAGGCTCCTGATCGTTCAAGACTCACCCGAGAATCTAAGGGAAAAAGGTCTCGAGTGATTAAAGAAGATTCCTCTGATGATCAATCGTCCGAAAAAGATGAAATCGAATCAGACTCTTCTGATGTTGTGGTTCAAGAAGTTTGAACTTCAAAATAGTCCATGAATCTTCATTCCAATTTCAAGAAAACTGGTGAAAGCTCTATTTCTG
This sequence comes from Begonia masoniana, assembly GCA_022432975.1. Taxonomy (NCBI): domain Eukaryota; kingdom Viridiplantae; phylum Streptophyta; class Magnoliopsida; order Cucurbitales; family Begoniaceae; genus Begonia; species Begonia masoniana. Next base: position 36,323,497 of record CM039513.1, read on the forward strand.
TCAAAATCACCAAAATTGAAACCCAAGAAGACTGATGCACATCCTGACACTCTAAAATCGAAGAGGCTGAAGTTCAAAAAAGCAAAAATAACTCTGACTTCAAAATGTTCTACTCGCACACAGTCAAAGTCATAGAAACAAGTTAGCAAAAATTCGAGTAAGTCTTCTGTTAAAACTCTAAATGCAAATATATTACAAATATGTTGGCATTTATTTTTTGGCAAATTATATTTATGGAGATAATATTTTATTCCACTATTTTCCAAAGTGGTAGTTTATTTCTTGGTAATCAAGAAATATTATATTCAGATTATTGGATGGACGCATATTGAAGATCATGAAGATTTTGTGACTGAGAAAAATAAGGAATCTTGAATATAAAGAAAGTTGTTGAAAAATTTAAAGGCACTTGTTTTTTAGTAAACTTTGTTTTGGTAAGCTGATTTGATAAAGATTCGTTGAAATATATTAGGCTTCGAGATCACATGAATCATGGGATGCTTTCCTAAGTTTTTGGATGCATATCCAAGTAGTTGGCAGAACTTTCCTAAAATGTCACACGAGGTGTCACATAACCGAATTTGTTGAGATTTGATTCTTTATTCCTTGCAGCGATAAATCTAATTTGGTAACTGAATTAAATCAAAGATATGGGAGTTACCAATGATATTTAAGCGTTCGTTTCTGTGGAAACGGCTGACGAATTTATTATTCACGGAAGGAGTTTTCTTCATCATTAAGCCATCGCCATTCTTTCTCTCCCTATGCTTCTGTGTATGGGTTTGTTGATTGTTCATTCAGTTTCTTGAATGATTATTTTACACTGACGGATTTTTGGTTATTCACGAGAGAAGCTTTTATTAGTTTTACAAGTCATCGCTTTTCTTTCTTTCCCAACGCTTCTGCGTATGGGTCCGTGTTCATTCAGTTAGTGAATGATTGTTTGACACACTCTACTTATGCTGTGGAATTCATCAATTATACGAGTGTGTTGATTTATTGAGTCCGAAGACAACGACTTGGTGTTCCAAACGGTGTCAGAGGAGGCAATCTTCCTTATTCTTCATTGAATCTCAGTCTCGGGAGGAGACTGTATTCAAACTCGGGAGGAGTTCTGTTTATCGACAAGGGGAGCTTGTCAATTTGATCGTGGGCAAGAGAATCTTGCCATAACACGGATTCCGGGAGGAGTCGTCAACAACAATGGGATCTTGTTGCTTTTAGATCTCGGGAGAGATCGATCCAAAGTTGAGGGGAGCTCGCAAAAACAATTTCATTGGGGAAGTTAGGAAGAGGCAGCGACAAAGATAAGAGGGAGTCTTTATTTGTATAAATCCGATTGTCTTGTAACTTTGTTAACTCGTGAAATGTTTTTATATCTGGGCATGGCCCCGTAGACGTATGCGAATTGCCAAAATCCGTTACCAACCCCTTGTCTCCTTTATTTTCACATTTTTATAATTGTCCATCATTGCATTAATTACCGGTGTCACACGAAACACTCTGTGTGACATCGCATAACTGATCTTAATCTTTTAAAAACTATTGGAGTAGAATTCAAGTCAGATGATCATGCTGGTCGTTGGGAAAAATTTCTAACAGGAATTTATGGTCTGAAAGGAATATTCATGAAGGTGAGTTTTTGGATTGTGAAGTCATGATTTACCATCTTCTGAAGAAAGGTTTAGGAAAGACGTTTAGAGGCCTTAAACCTTTTATGAGTAAAGTAGTTCTGGAATTCTATTACAATTTAGATTCTGATATGAAAACTCCAGATCATCCAAATTATGGATCAAACTTATCTTAGGGGACAAACTTTTGAATTCTCCCCTACTGTGATCAACACTTATTTAGAAAATGAAGGTCTTGATGCAGAAATGTTTGTTCTGAAATTCAGCAGAATTATTGCTGATATCAGAGGTGTGTTAGACGTGCATGGCCTCAAGGAAAGAATTTTTCTGCCTCCCAATTAACTGTGAAATATGGAATTTTACACAAAATTACCATGAGAAATTGGCTTCCTACTTCGCATAGCACAGGGATAAACAAATCAATAGCTACATTGCTATTTAAAATTTGAAATGCAATTCCATTCAATATTGGATAGTTTATTTTTGAACAGATTATAAAGCATGCTGATAGTAAGAATGGTAGATTAGCTTTGCCATTTTCCTGTTTGATTTATGCAATTATCTCTTCGCTACATAAAGTTATTAAAGAAAAGGAGTTTTTGTATGTCGAAAAGGATGAAATCCAACTCAGTTATAAACTTCGGACTAGAGAACATGTTAATGATATGGACAAACTGATAAACAGTGCTCCACCTTCAAAAGGTATGTCAAATCATGCTCTTGCTTCATACTCCATCAAGACACTAATTGATGTATCAAAATCTTTGGATAGACAAATATCTATGTTACAAAAGCAAAAAGGTATCATTACGAGTTTGATTGATACATTACTTAAGAGTAAAGGTGCTGTGGAAGAAAATGCTATCCTGAAGAAACAGGAAAAGAAGTCATATACCCCTGAATCATCTAGTGTTCCTCCTCAAGTCCCAGAGAAAACTCAAGAAGCTGTCACACCATGATTATGAACTCAAACTTAATTTTGGTTAATTTATTTTTGTTGGTGTTTTTGCTTTTCTTGAAGATGTTGGATCTCTTTTTCTCCTCTTAACTTGCTGTTGGATATTATACTTTTGTGTTGGATGGATATTTCTTTTATCTTTTATGGCAAAAATGGAGAGTAATCATGCAACAATGCAGGGGGAGTTCTGGATTTTGCCAAAAATTGTCAAAGGGAGAGATTGTAAATGTTAATAAGTTGGCAATATTTTTAGGCAAATATAATTTATTGGAATTTATATTTAATTCCCTAAAATATGTTTTCAATTATGGAAGATTGATTCTTGAGATTCATGTCATTATTCATCTGATATTTGAATGAAGATTTCATATGGATTACAGCGAGATAAGCGATCACAACAAACAAGGACTATATTCTTAAAGTATTGGGATCTGATTTGATTGTTTAGATGATTCTTTCCTAAAATAGTATGCACAGTGTCACACGAGCAAATAGGAGAATATCTATTTCCTTCTTCATGCGGATTTGTTTAGATATGATATTTGAATTACTCCTCACATAAGGTAATTGCAAATCATATAAAAATAATTTTTTAACAGAAAGGCGTATGGAACGAATATTGATCTCTTGGGTTTTTCTTGTTCTCCATGTTGATCTTCTTTCTTCACCCACAGGTTGGTGAATGTTTTGTTCAACCAATCGGTGATTAGATGTTGTACGCACTCTATAGGTGAGCTGATCTGTTTATTTTCAGTGTGTTGGTTTGATGCAACCATAGACAACAACTAGTGTCATCGATGGTGTCCCAGGTGCAATTCTGTTTCTTTCATTGAAACTCAGTCCCGGGAGGAGGCTGCCTTGGAACTCGGGAGGAGTTTTGATCGTGGGCAAGGGGATCTTGCCATACACGGATTCCGGGAGGAGTCATCAACTACAAGGGGCACTTGTCATCTTTCGATTCTGGGAGGAGTCATTATCAACAAATGGATCTTTTTGCATTCAGATTTCGGGAGGGATCGATTACAAGTCAAGAGGAGCTCGTAAAAACTGTTTCACTAAGGAAGTTAGTAAGAGGCGGCGACAAAGATAAGAGAGAGTCTTTATTTCTATAAGTCCGATTGTCTTGTAACTTCAAGAGCTCGTGAATTGTTTTTAATTTTGGGCGTGGCCCCGCAGACGTAAGCAATTGCCGAATTGCGTTACCAACCTCCTGTCTCATTATTTTATGCACTTTATCATTGTTCGTTATTACAAGAATTAAGTGGTGTCCCACCTAGTGTTCCACCTACACTAGGGCATCGCGTAATTAACCTTGATCTTTCACTATATTCTTTTATTAATTCTTTACATATGTCTAAACCAAAATATATAAAAAATAAAAATAAATTTCACTAGTGATACATCCTTATATGTCTATAGTGATCGCATAAAAATGCTAACTTTATGTCTAAAGTTAATTAATCGTACATTATTCAACAAGAATTCTATATTCAAGTTACTGTTCCGCACATGTGAAAAATCATTTATGATTCAGACAATCACTTTTTTACCATAATAACATAAAACACAATATTAGATAACTTAGTCAATAAAACATTCACAATTTAGCAACACATAAGCATGAATTATAAAATTTAGTACTTTATTCTCTGAACCTTAAGAAAATTAGTTAATGGTAGAAAACAAAAAAAAACAAAATAATTAAACATGCTCTAGAGTCGAAGAAAATAGATAAATACTAAAGAAATCCTCATCGGTCATCAATTTTGAAGATTCCTTGTTGTTGAGTTATCGAGCTGCTGCTCCGGCTGTAGAGAACTTGTCAAAATCTATGTAAATTAATCATGGACTTTAAACTAAAATTGAAGACAGAAATTTAATGCTGAAATAGAATACTTATTGAGGATCTGTTGTAGCTTACTTATAGATGAAAATGGGATATTTGAGATTAAGAAATCTCCATCAAAATAATCCTTTCAAGTATTTGAATTTCTCAATCTTTTAGGCTTTCAAATCTTTAATACACCTTATCTTCCAACTTTCAAATCTTCAATCCCTTTAATTTAGTTTTTTCTAATTTTGTTTCATCGAGAACAATATTCTTGAATATGCAAATTTCATGAGATTAGTTTTCAGTATATGCAAGGCACATATGCGTCAAAATTTACATATGGATCACTATCTTCAGTACAATAATGTCACACAAGTACATCATGTCTAGTACCACAACAGTACTATATAGATATGATTCCGAATTCAAGAAGTAATTATTTTAAAGGTCGAATCAATTTATGAATTTGAACGAATGTTGATTTTATTTATGAATACTGTAATGGTTCGAACCTTTGTCAATAAAATGGTTCGAATTTTTAAATTAAAAAAATGTAATTGGGTATATTTATATTTAAAGAATGTATAAATATACGTTGGAGAAGTTGGATTAAAGAAATGATATGTTAAAAAGTGAAAAATGTGACTGATCGATCGGCCCTGTTAAATTTTAAATGTATAAAAATTAGATTAAAATTTATCTAATTTGGATTAGATTAAGGTTAATTGTGTTTAAAGATTTATTAAACTCGGCTTTATGGTAAGAAACCAAAGTTGAAGAGCAAAATGATATTTTTCAAGAGATAACAATGATTTAATGGTAATTAACCATTAAACCACTGTTGCCAACAGGGTTAAGTGGCAAAATGATAAGAATGGTTTTACGTGGAGAAAAAGAAAGGAAGAGAGAGAGAGAGAGAAAAAAACAAAGAAGAGAAAAGGAAAAGGAAAAAAGAGAGAGAGAAAAAAAAACTGCATAGAAGAGAGAACGGATGGAAAGAAAGGAGAAAATAGAAGAAAATGAAAGAAAAAAGTGATTTTCGTCGATCCATCCTTTAGAGAAAATTGTTCAGCTCGTTGAGAAAATCACTTTGGTGGAAAAATCGATAAATTAGAAGGAGATTTTTGGTTAAAGTGAAGGAACTGATAATTCGGTAAGTAAATATAACAGTTAAAATAGTTGGTTTAGACTCTATTGCATTACTAGGTGAAGATAGTTTACATTTCTGCTTTGGTTCTGAATAGGTTTAGAGATTATTGTGATTTGGTTGAGATTGGATGAATGGAAGTGATAAATTTATATCGTTTTTAGACGCATTGGGCAATGAATTGTGAAATTTTATTTATTTATGATTTTATTGAAATATTAAAACATAGCATTTTGAAAACTATGTTTTATATTGAATTGAACACATTGATTTAAAATATCAATTGCACGGGTGAGTTGAGTTGCATTAATTTAAACACGCATAACATTGCTTTATAACTGATTTTAAAGCAAGCATTTAGGAAGGAGGAAGTTGGAAGTCGTGGTAGCATAAGAACCCATTGGATTGGATTTGCCTCTTCGTGTGCGATAAGTATGACTACAAAAATGATTGGGAGATTAACTATGTGTCCACCTTTGGTTGAAAATCTCTAAACCTCGCGGAGAAGCAATGTATAGAGTCCTATAGTCTTACCGTTGAAAGCACGGAAACTTGTATGGTTGTGTGATGATCATATACGTCAATTAGAGTGGATTGTATTTTTGACATATCAATTTAAATGTTAAAATATTGCATTGAATGTTTTGTGAAAAGATGATTTTAAATCGTGAAATAATTATTTTAAATTGCATGAGATTTATCTATTTGTTGAGAATAGTTTTAAATTGTGGTTAATGACATGAATTTCTAAATGGTTCGAATACTAATATGCATGCATTTTTATATAAATGACATGAATTTAAAATCAAAACAAATTGATTTAAAAAAATAATCAATAATAGGTGGCAAATAGAGTGTAGTCCTAGATAGTGTAATAGAGTCTGAGTTAGCTATTCTAACTCTTAGACTTATTTACTGGGCGTAAAGCTCATTCTGTGGATATTTATATTTTTCAAATAACGAGATCGTTCACCGAGATGGAAAAGAAAAGACAATTTAAAGAATGTTTTCTTTTGCATTGGAACCGTGATAGATAATTTAGAAATTTTATAAACTCTTTTTGAACGGTCACGTGTGTGTAACCTATTTTATTTGTAATAGCTTCCGTTTGAAAACTCTGATAATGATGTACATATAGAAATGTTTAATATTTACATATATGGAAAGTTGGTCTGAAATATGTATATTATTTGGAATTATATGGAAATATTTTATTTTAATATTTCAGATACAAGAAAGACGAGAGTAATTAAAAATACAAACGTATCCATGAAAATTGAAAACTCGGAATTTATTACTATTTCCCACCTCAAGAATCCTAATAGTTGGGGCTCGTCGGGTCGGGTCCTGACAAATACGAACAAAGTGAGGCCTTAAGTTATGTCTTGATGAACAAAAGACATACAAAAAAGGATCCCAAAACGTTAAATTAAAAAAATTACAACGTTACATCAACTACAAAAAAAAAAAAAAAAAAAAAAAAAAAAAAAAATTACTCAGCGGATGTATTACAAGAGCAAGCACCAGCGCATAGCTAACAATACACAGTTAGAAAGATATCTTTTTCTTTGCACCTGGTACTAATTTGAAGAGCAAAGCATAGTTTATAATAATATACTAAATGGGAAAACGAGATCTTTACAAAATGAAGGACAAAGGCACAAGAACCAATCAAAGAGCTCGTTCTAAATTACCGGTGTGAACGATCAGAACCTCATTCTTTTGCTGCTTGTCATTAAGTGGATCTTAGAAACTACTAAAGTAGCATTAAGAAGCCCGAAAAACAACTACCACATCACATGTAGAAGGAAAAGATGATTAACTTCTTCAATTTCATATGTTCATAGTAAAAGTAGATGAAGAAAATAGAGAAGACTTTACCGAATTCCTAATTTTGTGGATTACGCCTTGTATACTTGTGAAAATGAATCTATGTGATTGAAATGAGGGAGTTGTGGAAAAGTTCGAAAAACCATGTATACTTTGAATGAGACTACTTTTAGGGAATGAGAATAGTTGTTGTAAACAACATCAATACCTGAGCCAAAAATTAAGTGGGCATTTATCAATACGAAGCAATTATGAGAATGAAGTCCACATTTCCAAAAATTATTTATTTTCCTTTCAATGGATTCTTGTTGAAGACAAAAGCGCTTACCTCGAACCGGATAAACCAAAATTTCTTAAAAAGAGAAAAAAGCTCAAACAATACACATGATTAGGAGTAAGCTACTTACTAAGAAGCTGAAAATGATCTCACCGACGTAGTAACCTCTCGGATTTGCATGGGGATGTAAAAATTCAAGCCCCCTTTTTATGCCACCAATTTAAAGGAAATCAACAAAGAGTAATGTAATGCAAACGCACAAAAACAAAAATAAAGAGTTACTGACACAAAAACTATTAGTTCAAGAAAATATTTCCATCACAATATAAAGAACTATAAAAACAAAAGTTCATAAACAGATCGAGATCAACAGAACATCATAATTAAGTTTTATTCGTTGCTTCTATTTGAGGCTCCCTCTATTCTTTATTGGATAAAAAAATGATTCCGTATGAAGTTCAAACAACACCTTTCTAGACCATTCTACAACAAGATCAAGAATCTCTTCTACTAAAGCAAAATTTGTGAGAAAGTGTAATCAAAGCAGACACAAACATAAATTTCTCACAATATAAACTTCAGAAATGTTGAAATAAGCAGAAAAATGAAAGATGAGAGAAAGATCTATGTTGGGAGCTTGACACATTACATTTGGGATAAAGTATGTATATTTAAAAAATGGGTCTCCAGGAGAATTGTAATTGAGGACTAATACTCTGAAAAGTCTTTACTAAACTGAATTGGACCGGAGATCCTAAACACATTGGCATTGATCAAGAGACTATTTCCCATGCAATCTGATTCTTGTTCTTTTACTCTGAAAGTTATCGAAAATAGAAAATGACAACCTTAATATCCATAATAAAGGTAAGCCAGACAATAAAAAAAATTAACTTTTTTTTCGAAAGCTTGGCCAAAAATGGAAAATTATGAAGCTGAGATTGTTTGGTCTGAAAGAAATACGGAAGAGGGCATCAAATTAATAGACCAACAAATCGAATAGAGAAGAGAACAATAAACCAAACCCTCATCGTCGAGAAGACAACATATGCTTGCTTTCTCATAACGCTATTAATACAACCCTATACAAATCTGCAACGTATCAGAATAAATAGGAAGAGAAACAAAAACATAAACAAAAGAACCACATACATTGAAACGAAAAAGGAAAATTTGGAAAAAATAACTGAATACCAGAAAAAAGAGAACCCACACAGGAAAATAAGAGAAATTGAGAAGGTTATCAGGCGGAGGGTTTTATCAATCACCTAAAACACAGAAGAAATTCAGGTATTTTCTGTTCTGGAAAGTAGAAATTAAGAAATTCAAGGAAAGTACCATGGAAAGATACTCCATTTCTCGAATTTCTTTCAGACTGATGCCCTTATGGGATGGAGGTCTTCTCTTAACGATACCCTCCTGCTCTTCCTGTTCATTAAAGAACGGCTTCCTCAAGCAGTGCAAAAAAAATTGCGAGATCCATCAATATACCTTAGTTTTCTGGAAAATTTCTGGGTTTTACTGCAAGAAAATGGTAGCCCACATTGTGATATGGCCTGAAGATTCATGGCCAGCATTTAAGTATATCAATAGAACATCAATTATCTCTTCATCACTGAGTTTTCTGCCATTTTTCGTCCTCAACCTCAAGCAGAGCATCCATCATGTCCCTCTTCTCGCCTGGCTCCTCCTTCTTCTTCACTTCCCTTCGCCGCTCGTCAACGATTCATTGAAATGCCTTCACAAGATTTCTATGAGCCTAAAAAAGTTCAAAAACTCATGCATTGACAGCAGCAAGTAACATCCACATCCACTTTCTAAAAACTTGATCTGAAGCCAAGTTCATATTACCCATTGATCAAAACTAGTAAAATCAACAGATTATTGGTTCATTAGGAGAGTACTTAACACGTCAAAATGTAAGATTTAACGTGTTTTTTCAAATTAATCGTAACCAACACGCTAGGAAGTGCTTACCTGGAAAATCCAGGAATGTTAATAGCCATGACTCTAACTCCATAGTTAAGCTTTATGTATTCCCTCTCCAGTCTCTTCAATACAGGCTCACTCCCCAAGCTAAGGAAGATATACATTATTATCTCAAAAGTAAGCTTTCTCAGTGGAGTTAAGAACTCTATTTTGTTGAACACAATAAAAAAGAAAATACTACGTAAGTCAAATGACTTCTTGCACTCACTTTCTTCCTCCACATATATTTTTATTTTGTAAATAAAAAATAGAATATATAGATGATTCTTTTTTAAGCCTCTATTTATGTAGAGGCTTGAAGGTAGTACATTCCTTATTTTAAGGAATGTGAACATGAATAAGAGAAATAGGCGTCGTGTTCAGAAGAAGAGGAACTTCTTCCTTTTCTTCTTTTCATTTAATAGGTGGGTCATATTTTGAACGGCATTGAATATCAATGCTCCCCGTCAATGTCGGCTATCATGTTGAGTTGCTTTCAGAATTCTTCAAATTTTCTTACATTCAGACTTTTTATGAACAAATCCGCAATTTGATTGGCTGTATTCACATGACGCATCTCTATATTTTATTGTAAGACTTTTTCTCTAATGAAATAATAATGCACTTCCACATGTTTAGTCCTCGCATGAAATACCGAATTCTCTGCCAAACGGATTGCTGATTGATTATCGCAATAAAATGGTATTGCATAATCAACTGGTTGGTGCAAATCTTCCATCAACTGAATTAGCCTTGTACTCTCCTAAGCTGCCATGGCCGCTGCTTGGTACTCTGCTTTGGTAGTTAATAGTGACACTGTTGGTTGTCGCTTGCTACACTAGGAAATTGTTCCATCTCCGAGTTTAAACACATATCCAGTCGTTGATCGACGCGTTTCATGATCTCTAGCATAATCTGTGTCGCAATAGCCAACCAACTTGCAATCGCCACCTCTTTTGTACAAAAGACCATAGTCAAATGTACCCTTGATATACCTCACAATTCGTCAAACCGCTTCTAAGTGAGACTTCTTTGGATTTTGCATGTACCGACTGACAACATCAACTGTAAAAGAAATGTCAGGTCGAGTTAGAGTTAGGTAAATTAGACTACCCACGAGTTGTCGATACATCGTCATATCCGCCAAATCTTTGCCGTCATATGCACACATCTTGGTATTGACATCTATCAGTGTTGAAATTGATTTGCACTCTTGCATACCAAACTTTTATAACAAATCTATGGAGTATTTCTTTTGACACAGAAATAAACCATTACTTGTGCGATTGATCTTTAATTCAAGAAAATGTTTGAGCTCTCCAAGCTATTTCATGCGAAATCAAACAACCAAATTTTCCTTTGTTCGACAAATCTCTTCTTCTTCATCTCCTGTGATGATTTGGGCCCTTTTTGCCCTCTGTTCTGCTAGGCCGATTTCTTTATGTGTTTTAATGGTTTTATTTAATTGATTTTTAAATATGTTTCAACAATTTATACTTTGACTTATCAATTTAACGAAAGGGTTTACTAGAAAGTTATAAAAAAAATAATAATAATAATACAAAAAAATTAGGAATAGTTTTAAGGGTCGTTACAGTTATGGTATCAAAGCCCCCGGGTTTTAAAAATAGTTCTGTAGACTGCTCGACTGCACAGCCACTACGCGGACATCCTTCTTCAACTGTAAGTATGTTTAAATGCTTTATTTAAATTCGATTTCTTAGGATTATTTGTTTAACTTTATAGGAGTTATAGAAAATAGTTCGAGGTAGAGACGATGCCTTAGATAGGCTGACCGATTTGCTGGACCGTCAGGCCCAGCATATGGACTGACAAGCACAACAGATCGAGAACTTAGTGAACCGAGAAAATCATAGAGCTCAGGATATAGTTGTTCCGGACAACTACAGCATGGAGAGGTTTCAGAAGCGACGGCCTCCAATATTCAACGGACAATCTACGGACCCTCTATCGCTGAGGAGTGGGTTCGAATGATGGAGGACATGTTGGCGTATGCCAAAGTGGACAATGCTGAAAAGGTCGAATGCGTTACTTTCCACCTAGCCTTGGATGCCCGGTCTTGGTGGGATTCTGTTAAGGCTACTACGGACGTGACATTGATGAGGTGGGAACGGTTTGAGACCGTGTTCTTTGATAAATATTTCAGCCATACAGTGAGGGCGGCAAAGAGAGCTGAGTTTACGCAGCTTAAGCAGACCAGTACAGTTGCGGAGTATATCAGGAAGTTTGAAGCTTTATCCAGGTTTGCACCGCGCCTAGTCAGCGATAATGAAGACAAGGTGCAACAATTTATGGACGGACTAAATAGGGAGATCCGGAAGAACATCATAGTATCAGGCATTTTAGATGTGCCCTACGAGGACATCGCAGCGAGAGCCTTAGAGTTTGAGGCTGCGGAATTGACCTACGTTAAGCCTAGAGAGCCTGCTAAAGGCTTCTTTCGCGAGATTCAACCTCAAGTATGGAATCGAGGCTGGCAACCCAGAGGACAGCCACAATAGCAAAGAGGCGTTAAAAGGCCTCACGAAGGAGAAAATGATCAGGGCAAAGGGAAACAGGTTCAGGGGGCTACTCAAAAGCCTATTTGTCCTAAGTGCCAGAAGGAACATTTTGGCGAGTGTCGGATGGGTACCAACAGCTGTTATAGATGCGGAGAGGTCGACCATTTATCATGAACTGCCCGTTATTGGACCGAAATCAGCCAGGCAGAAGTCAACAGGGCAGAGATCAGCGAAGAGTTATACCAAGGATTTTCGCATTTATTGAGCCTGGTGATATCGACGACAAGGCTCAGCCATCTGTCATAGCAGGTACTATTTTAGTCATGGGTGTAGCAGTATTTTCTTTGATAGACACGGGAGCTACGCACTCATTTATTTCAACTGCTTGCATGGCTAGATTGGGGTTAATGTCTGAGTTAGCAGAATATGAGTATAGAGTGATGCTACCTTCGGGAGCTCTTATGCAGTCTGATCGTGTCTTCCAAGGCAACGTTGTCTCGGTAGAGATTAATACCCTCTATGTTTGCCTAATAGTTATGAGCATAGAGTGATACGATCTAATTCTGGGGATGGATTGGCTTTCACGTCACTTTGCCACCATTGACTGTCGATCCGGGTTGGTAACTTTTCAGCCTCAGGATAAGGAAGAGTTCTCATATCAGGCATTAAATAGGTCAAGTGGGTCACCTATTTCCTATTCGATGAATGTCCAAGAACAATTTAAGGGCGAATGCTCTGTTTATCTGGCTACTGTGATTGATACTCGGTTGTTCAACGAGGTAAAACTAGAGGACCTTCTGGTGGTTAGAGAATTCTCTGAGATCTTTCTTGATGAGCTTCCTGGATTACCGCTGGACAGAGAGATTGAGTTTGTGATTGATGTGTATCCAGGCTCTGCGCCTGTGTCAAAGAATCCTTATAGACTGGCACCTGCTGAATTAAAGGAGCTGAAGTCTCAGTTGGAGGAGTTGTTAAACAAGGGGTTCATTCGACCCAGTTTCTCTTCTTGGGGTGCGCCAGTCTTGTTTGTCAAAAAGAAGGACGGAACTCTCCGAATGTGCGTCAATTATAGAGAGTTGAATAAGCTAATGGTGAAGAATAAGTATCCACTGCCCCGGATTGACGACCTGTTTGATCAACTGCAGGGTGCCCGAGTGTTTTCAAGGATTGACCTACGCTCGGGTTACTATCAGTTGAAGGTTCGGAGGGAAGATGTACAGAAAACGGCCTTCCGAACGAGGTACGGGCATTATGAGTTTCTCGTTATGTCTTTTGGACTTACGGATGCTCCTGCAGCGTTTATGGACTTGATGAACCGTGTGTTTAAGGAGTATTTAGACAAGTTTGTCGTCGTCTTCATTGATGACATCTTGATCTATTCAAAGACAAAAGAAGAACACGAAGAGCACCTACGGATAGTTTTGGAAGTTTTACAACGACGCTAGCTTTACCCAAAGTTCTCTAAGTGCAAGTTTTAGCTAGATAGAATAAGTTTTCTCAGCCATATCATATCTCAGGAGGGAATTTCGGTGGATCCGACAAAGATTGAAGTTGTTAGGGATTGGCCACAGCCTAAAAACGTGCGAGAGGTACGTGGATTTCTCGGATTGGCAGGATACTACAGGAAGTTCATTGAGAGATTTTCAAAGATAGCAGTCTCTCTATCCCGATTGACGAGAAAGAATGAAAAGTTTGTATGGCCAGCTGCATGTGAAATGAGCTTCAATGAGCTGAAACAAAGACTGACTACAGCACCAGTGTTGACATTACCTGTTGAAGGCGATAAGTTCAGTATATACTGCGATGCTTCAAAGATTGGAGTTGGGTGTGTGTTGATGCAGGAGGGCAGGGTCATTGCTTATGCATCTAGGCAGTTGAAGCCGTACAAGCTAAATTATCCGACACACGACCTTGAGCTTGCAGCGGTTGTCTTTGTTTTAAAAATCTGGAGACACTATCTGTATGGGCAGCAGTGTGAGGTGTTCTCTGATCATAGAAGCTTAAAGTACTTGTTTACGCAGAAAGAACTTAATATGCGACAGCAAAGGTGGTTGGAGTTCGTTAAAGATTATGACTTCGAAATTAAATACCACCCGGGGAAGGCAAATAAAGTCGCTGATGCTTTGAGTAGGATGCCTACTACGAGTCATCCTTCGCTTGCAGCGATGTCTGTGACGTTGAGGTCTGAGATTGAGAAATTTGATGTGGAGATTGTGGCAGAGTTGTCCAGCATGCTCACCAACATTTCTCTTAGACCGACGATTTTGGACAGAATACGAGAAGCTCAACAGAATGATTTGGAGTGTGAAAAGCATCGAATGAGCATGACATCTGAAGGTTCGTCTGATTTCAACCTGACAGATGAAGGAGTAATGAAATTTAGGCACAGGTGGTACGTGCCTAGCGATGATGAACTAAAGAGAGAGATATTAACCGAGGCACACTCCTCGGCATACTCAGTGCATCCGGGGAGCACAAAAATGTACAGAGACCTGAGACAACATTTCTGGTGGCCGAACATGAAGAGAGAGATTGCCAGGTATGTGGAAACCTGCCTGGTTTGCCAACAGGTGAAGGCAGAACACCAAAGGTCAGCCGGAACATTACAACCACTGCCGATTCTGGAGTCAAAATGGGAGCAAATCTCTATGGATTTCATTGTTGGACTCCCAAGAACGACAAAAGGGCACGATGGCATCTGGGTAATTGTGGATCGTTTGAAAAGACGGCCCACTTTCTATCAGTGAAAATGACATATTCTATGTATCAGCTCGCACAGCTGTATGTGCAGAAGATTGTCAAATTACACGGAGTGCCTATTTCGATTGTCTCCGATAGAGATGTCAGGTTTACTTCAAAGTTCTGGAAGAGTTTACATAAGGCCATGGGAACTCAGTTGAATTTTAGCATGGCGTTCCATTCTCAGACTGATGGACAGACAGCAAGAACAAATCAGATCCTTGAGGATATGCTTAGGGCTTACGTGCTGGAGTTTCAGGGCTCGTGGAGCCGATATTTGCCCTTGATTAAGTTCTCGTACAACAACAGCTTCCAGGCTACGATTGGCATGGCTCCGTACGAAGCATTGTATGGCCGAAAGTGTAGGTCTCCGTTATACTGGGATGAGGTCGGCGAGGCTAGTATAATTGGCCCAGATATTTTACAGAAAACAGCGGAGAAGATCGCTGTTATCAGACAACGTTTGGAGATAGCACAGAGCCGCCAAAAGAGTTATGCTGACACTAGACGGAGGGAATTGCAATTCAAGGAGGGTGACGAAGTATATTTAAAGATTTTCCCGTTTAAGGGCGTTATGCGGTTCGGAAGAAGAGGCAAGTTGAACACTCGATATGTGGGGTCTTTTCCTATTTTGAAGAGAATCGGGACTTTGGCGTACAAGTTACAGCTCCTGGCATCTATGGAAGGTATTCATGATGTATTTCACATGTCCATGCTCAGAAAATGCGTGCGTGATCCGTCACACGTCATAGAGACAAGGGAGATCGAGGTGCAACCAACACTGACCTATGTGGAGAGACCAGTGCGGATTCTAGATACTTCTATAGAGGTGTTGCGCAATAAGAAAATCTCTCTAGTAAAGGTTTTGTAGAGGAATCATGATGTTGAGGAGGCTACTTGGGAGAGGCAGCAGGATATGATGTTGAAGTATCCTAAACTGTTTGTATAGCCGAATTTTGAGGACAAAATTTTAATTAAGGTGGATGGAATGTAACATCCGGTTTTACGGGATTTTCTAATTTCATTAAATAATGGTATTTTTATAAATATGTCAAATTAAGTCCGTTTTGCGAACGAAAAGTTTTATTGGAACCTAAATAATAAATTGGAACTATGGTGAAATAAGGAAATTTGGAGAAAATGAATAGTTAGTCAAATAGCAAGAAAGGTGGAGAAACAAATAGAAATCAAATTGAGGGGTAAATAAGTAATTTGCCAAGCAAAATTTTATTAAAAATCACAAAATCCTTCCTTCCTCAGCACTCCAACGAAACCTTCATTTTCTCTCCTCTCCTCTCGGCGATTCGTTCTCCGATCTTCGAAGTTTCTTCACGTTTTCTCCTCCAAAACCGACTCTAGGTATGAATCTATAGTTTTGGAGCTTTGGATTTCAATTTCCATGGTTATACGGATTAGGGTTTTGTTAGAAACATGAAATAGGCTTTGAGATCAATAGAGTTGCCGTCATTATGGCTCAAATTGACGTATTTATGGTCGTTGGTGTGAATGAGTTGAATTAATGAAGGTTGTTGTGAATTTCCTTAGGTGAACAACGCTCGTGGATGGAACTTGAGTTGCAACGGACACGAGGTAAGTCTCCGTGACTCGTTTAGCAGATTGGCCTACACCATAAGACTATGTCAATCGAGGAATTGGAGATGCTCGCTGTGTTGGGTAATTAGGTTGGGTAGTTAGTTTAGTTAGATTGTTGAATGTATAAGTTTATTGTTTGCATGTTTTGTTTTCGTTATGTCATTGTATACATGCACGCATCATAGTTTTATGAAAAACACAAAAAAAGAATTTCCATGCATGTTTTTACAAAAACGGAAAGGAATAACGAAAAGGTAAATGAATGTAATGATGGTCACGTCGGTGGCGGTTGTTTAGACATGGCTGTGTGATGAAGCATGTTTTTCCCCCGGTTAGATACGAGGGGCTATCCAATCGCCGGATTTGCTGCTCCTATCTAGCGAGAGTCAAGCCCCGATGACATAAAATGAAATGAAATGAATAGCGGAAAGGTAGGAAGCATGATTTATGAACTGTACATGCATAGCATTCACGTAGACTTACTAAGCCTTTAGCTCACATTTTATTTATATGGTTTAGGTGACTTCGATATAGGTGAGGACGACGTTCCTCCGCCCGAAGTTTAAGCAGGTTGAAGAAGAATGCTCGCGAGAGTGTGCTGGCGCAGTCGGTGCTTATTTTGACCTGTGGGGACGTAAGTATGTGTTTTGGGAAATGGATGGATAGAAAGATAAGAAAATGGTATAGTTAAACATTTTAGAATGCTTGGATCTGGATAGATATTGTATAGTGTTGTTGGAAGATTGATAGTATTTTGTAGTGTTTTTGATAATTTTGTATAGTTAGAAACATGTTTGGATGTGTATTTTGGATAGTTCGTGAATATATATGTATATAATGTTCATTTTGATGTTTCTAGAAATGGAGAATGTTATTTTTAAGGTTTCTTAGAAGTTCTGAGTGAATAGTGTGTAAGTACTGGGGGAAATTGTATGGGTTTGTATAAGTGTTTGGTCAAAGTCAACCGGGAGATATGTTCGGTTACTGTTGAGCGGTGGATATAGCTTGGCAGATTCTGTCGTTTTGTGATCGGCGGAGGTTTGTATAAGTATTTGGTCAAAGTCAACCTGCAGAAGTGTTCGGTTACTGTTGATCGGTGGATGCTGGGTGAATAAGTCATCTGGCTGACGTCACCGGTGGATGTGTTTTGTGAGTGATCGGTGGATGTGTTTTGTGAGTCACAGGTGGATGTGTTTTGTGAGTGATCGGTGGATGTGTTTTGTGAGTCACCGGTGGATGTGTTTTGTGAGTGATCAGTGGAGGTGTTTTGTGAGTGATCGGTGGAGTGTTATGGATTGGTGGATGCTGGGTGAATAAGTCATCTGGCTGACGTCACCGGTGAATGTGGCTTGGCAAAAGTGAGCGAAGATGTGAACAGGGAAAATTTTGGGCTTGGGCCCTTTTTGCCCTTTGTTCTGCTGGGTCGATTCCAATATGTGTTTTAATGGTTTTATTTAATTGATTTTTAAATATGTTTCAACAATTTATACTTTGACTTATCAATTTAACGAAAGGGTTTACTAGAAAGTTATAAAAATAAATAAATAAATAATACGGAAAAATTAGGAATAGTTTTAAGGGTCGTTACATCACATCTTCGTACACATTGACATCTTGGGGACCAAACAAGACATAACGGCCAGATGATGTCAACTGCGCCACCGATAGCAGGTTTTTCTTCATGCCGTGTACATGAAACACCTCTTGAAGCGGTGCCTCGTTAGGAGCGTAACGAGACACGATGGTCTTTTTACCAATATGAGATATTGGTAACCTGGAGTTATTAGCCGTTACCACCACACGACTCCCTTTATACTCCACCATCTCTTGCAGCTTTCCCTCATCACCTGTCATATGATTTGAACAACTGGAGTCGACGATCCAATCTTTGTCATAGTCAATTCGCTCTGGTACTATCACTGCGAGCGCCGATTCATCTTCTTCCACAGCCAGAGATGCGATGACATCCTAATCATCATCACTTGAATTTTCGATTTTGGAGGTTTCTGTGTTTCCTTCGACATTTCTTTTCATGGACCAACAATCTTTTGTCATGTGGCCCTTCTTCCCGCAATTGTGGCAGTTACCATCAAACCTCTTGTTTCGCCTGGACGAATTACTTCGATTTTCATTCTTCTGAGCTCCCCCTGACTGAGGGTTCCCATGATGATTTGCCTTGTCATTATTCTTCCATGATCCTTTGCCACCATTCTGTTTAGACCACTCTTTGTTCTTCTTGACAAAGAGTGCTTCTTCCTCACTCTTCCGTGAGCTTTCATCGATCTCTTTGGTCATCGTTTCTTGATCAGATTGTAGATTTTCAAAATCCACTAATGACAGTTTAGTAGGCCAACCTTGTATGGTAGTAACAAAGTCTCCGTACCCTAGATTCAATCCATGAATGATGATTCTTCTCATTCTTGGTTCCTTGATTTTGGCTTCAGGATCCAGCTTAGAAATTTCTCGACACAAGGTCTTTACCTTGTGCAAGTACTGATTGATCGTCATATCACGTTGCTTGATAGATAATAACTCATTTTCGAGGAGTTGTAATCCCATGTCGTTTTTCTGTGAGAATAGTGCTTTGAGAGTGTCCCAAGCTGATTTTGGCGTTTCAGCTTGCCTAATGTGCTCTAGCATTTCCTCATCTATTGTGCTCTTCATTGCAAATATGGTCTTTCTTGCCTTAATCCTCCACTTCCTGGCCGTATTTTCACCTGTTGGGACCATGGTTTCATTACCACCAATGATGTCTCACAGATCCTGACCTTGCAAGTATGATTTCATGCACATTGTCCATGTATTATAATTTGTGTTGGTGAGTTTCTTGATACCTCCCATAACTTGAAGGTCACTCATTGTTTTGGCAGAACTCCGATAGTACCAAACAAATTTTTTACTCTAAACTTTTAGAATCTCTCACCAATCACAACAAAAAAACACTCCTCAAATAATCTCCAAAAAAATTTCTGATGTGGAAGATCAGTTAAAAACCGCAACCACAGAGCATACTAAATTTAAAGAAATTAACCTGACTCTGATACCACTTTGTTGAACACAATAAAAAAGAAAATACTACATAAGTCAAATGACTTCTTGCACTCACTTTCTTCCTCCACGGAGGTTTTTATTTTGTAAAGAAAAAATAGGAGACATAGATGATTTTTTTCAAGCCTCTATTTATATAGAGGTTTGAAGGGAGCACATTCCTTATTTTAAGGAATGTGAACATGAATAAGAGAAAGAAGTGCCGTGTTATGAAGAAGAGGAACTTCTTTTTTTCTTCTTTTCATTTAATAGGTGGGTCATATTTTGGACGGCATTGAATATCAATATATTTGTCTCATTTCTACCAAGAACCCACACAGAAGAGAATAAGAGAAATTGATAGACGTGGAATCAAAGAGAAGAAATATACAGATCAATGAAGGAATCATAACAGAAGAGAAACTCATGAACGCAGTAAAGAGCATAGACAAAAGTATGACAAAGAGACGCCATCACCGATGACACTGAGGCGAGAAGAGAAGAAACGACAGAAAAGAAATTGTCATTTTATCAGAAATGAAGGACGCAGGAAGAAAATGTTGGTTTGTTTTGAGTATATGATAGAAATAGAGGCGATTGATCGCCTCTCATTGGGCGATCGATCGGCATTGTTTGTGTGATAATGTTGGTTGATGTTTATGGTAGAGGCATTGCCGATCGATCGTCATTCCTTGGGTGATCAATCGGCTCTTGCTTGCTCCTCATGATGGATGGCAGAGGAGTTGCCGATCAATCGGCAAACATGGGCTGTTGATCGGCTCTACGTACGTACGTTTGATTGTTGGTAGAGGCATCACCGATCGATCGCCGAACGTAGGCGATCGATCGAATCTACCACTGCACAAACGAATGACAGAGGCATTGTCGATCGATCGGTAAACATGGGCGATCGATCGAATTTATCACTACTCAGTGAAAGGATTGACTCTGCATAATTTTGGTTGATAGCAAAAGCATTGTCGATCGATCGATGCTCATGGGCGATCGATCGGCTCTACCTCTGTGAAACCCTAAAGACTCTAAAATTTTGATACTCAAATATCAACTTATGAAACCCATGTGATGTGGCCCAATGTGTACAAATCCTATTGGTTAAGGTATTTTCTGTTATTGATTAATTTGATGGAAATTAATCGTTATGTATAAGTGAGAAGAAAACTGGTCCTCTCTCTACCTGAATGTTTTACGGTGGTCTTTCTCCATCAAAACCATCACTGAAGAAATTTAAGTGTTAAGAGAGAGAAATCATTTTCTGGCCCCATGGAGAAAGGTACGTGAAGTTTTCGCTAAAGTAGACTTGTGAAAATCAACTTGTTCATGATCCTGTTGTTTCTCCTTGATGAAAATGAGAAACAATTAAAGAGAAAATGCTAACAACTGGTATCAGATCATGAGTTTTAGAACAAGTTTGATTTTGTAACACCCGGCTTTACGAGATTTGAATTATTCCAATATAAACGGTATTTTTGTAAATACGTCAAACTAAGTCCGTTTTGCAAACGGAAAGTTTTAACGGAGCCCTAATAATAAATTAGAATTTATGGTGAAATATGAAAAATTGAAGAAATCGGATCGTTAGTTAAATAACGGGATACGTGGAGGAATAAATAGAAAATCATAAGGAAGGGCAAATGAGTAATTTTGCAAACCAAATTTTAATAAAATCACAAAAACTCTCCCTCCCTCACACTTACACGATTTCTTCTCCAGATTTTCCCCTCCTTCATGCGACATTCTCCCTCCCATGGCGTTTCCTCTCTTCCGACGACGATTCTTCTTCTCCGGCGATCGCTCTTCACGCTTTCTCTTCCAACTCCGACCCTAAGTGAGAATCGGCTGTTTAAGAGCCTTAGATTTCGATTTCTAGGGTTTAAAACGGTTAGGGTTCGTTAGGGTTTTCGTTGAAAACGTGAAATAGAGTTTGAAATCGATAGGTTTACCGTATTTATGGCTCTAATGGCTGTATTTATGCTTATTGGTGAAAGTTTGATTGTTTAATAGAGGTGGTTGAGAAGTTTGGTGGTTGGAGAAATTAAAAACTCCATTAATGGAGGTTTGGAAATTCTCGAGCACGAGTTACTCGATAAAATGCCTCAATGAGGTGTTTTGGAGTTTAGGAGATTTTCTTTAGCTAGGAGTTTGTAATTTTCTACACTCGATAGTTTAGAATTTGTTTAAATGACAAATGTTGTGTATTGCCTTAGGTGAACAACGCTCGTGGACGGAGCTCAGTGTGCAACGGACGCGAGGTAAGTCTTCATGATTTGTTTGGCCGTCTTGGCCTACACCATCAGAATGTACATTAAATTGAGGAATTGGAGATAGATTACGTTCGGGTAGTTAGAACGGGTAGTTAGTTTTAGGTTTAGTTACTTTGTATGTTTCTATTTGTTTATATTTCGTTCATGGCATAATATTTGTTCACGCATCATTGTTTTCGAAAAGAGCATGAAAAGGAATTTCTATGCATGTTTTTATAAAACGAAAAGGTAAACGAATGTAATAAAGGTCACGTCGGTGGCGGTGGTTCAGACATAGCTGTCAGGTGAAGCATGTTTTCCCCCCGGTTAGATACAAAGGGCTATCCAATCGACAGATGTGCCGCTCCTATCTAGTGAGAGCGAAGCCCCGGTGACATAAACGAAATGATTAGCGAAAAGGTAGAACGCATGATTTATGAACTGTACATGCATAACATTGGCATTCACGTGCATTCACGTAGATTTATTGAGCCCCTAGCTCACGCTTTTAATTCTATGGTGTAGGTGATTTGGAGATAGATGAGGAAGACGTCCCTCTGCCTGAAGTATGAGCACGTTAAAGGAGGATGGCCCGTGGGAGTGCGCTGGCAGTCGGTGCGTGATTTTTACCCGTGGGGACGTAGGTAAACGTTTTGGTATTAAACGTAGGAAAAATTGTATAGATAATCCATTTTAGGATGTTTGGTGACTGGATAGATATTTAATAGTGTTTTTGGAAAAATTGAAAGTGTTTTGTAATGTTTTGATATTTTCAAACAGGAGGAAATATTAAACTTTTAAACAAAACCACGCAGTTCGTTTTTACGAAATTTTACCACGTTTTCGAATATGTTTTGAGTGGTTTTATGTAAGGTGTTTTTATATGATGAATGAGTGTTAAAAGGGTTATTAACGTTGATAAAGTGAAGGAGGATTTGTAACGTGTGTGCAGGGTGTCGATGGAGAGAAATGAAGAGGGCATGCTCTCTGGTAAACCAGAGAGCAAGCCGTTCGATCGCAGACAGTGAGGAGATCGAACGCAGAACTCTCTGGTTTTCCAGAGAGTTTGGCAATCGTACGCAGGTAGAGGGGCGTACGATCGGTTTGGTGGTCGGATTTCACGTTCTGGAAGCAGAACGTGAACCGATCGATCGCTCGAATATGAGCGATCGATCAGTCATGAAGGGGGCGATCAATCGCCCATTGAGGGGCCGATCGATCGGCCCTTAATTTTCTCGCGCCTTGACATTTTTGCCCTCAGTTTTGCTTGGCCGATTTCCCTATTGTTGATGGTTGTTATTTAAAATGTTTTCTTTATGTTTTCATAAATAGTTTTTAATGGTTTTCACTCTATCAACGATTTAAACTTTTCCGCTTAAACATTATAGGTTTTACTTAGGTTACAAAAAGAAAAATTTTCACGGGAATTTAAGAGAATAGTGTAAGGGTCGTTACAGATTTTCCATGATAAATAATCATATGTTTATCCGCTTCTTAATGATTGATTTCTGTCAAAATAAGCATGTATAACTTGTGATATCAAGAAATTTCACCGATTACTATTAATCTCACGGTTACTGTTCATCTCACGGTTACTATTCACGTTGAAAATAATGAAATAATTCTTGATGTTTGGATGATTTTGTTTGAATCAAGAATTATTAGTTTCAAACTAATTTAATTTGATATCTGAATTATGTATAATGTGTTAGTCACCAAAGTGGCCGAATTAGAAAGATTTCTCATATATCAAATTAACTAAAGTCAATTACTTATGTTTTACATGATGCTCGCCAATGAAATAACATAATGATAATTATGATTTTGACATGAGTATCTTGAGTTTCATTATTATAAAATATTATGAATCGCCCAAAGGTTAATTTGTTATTTTATAATTATGAATATGATTGTGGTAAATTAATATGCTTTGATTATGTGTGTTTAGTATATCCAAAGATGACAAACATGTCTATTTCAAGTATGTTAGTTGTCACTTATATGAAATTAAACTAAGCATAAATTATGTTATGATTATATATTGTTGTGTCACCAAAATGAGAATTTTTATATATATTTTTGATTGGCTGATTGCATTATTACTTAAAGCATTAAAGCATGAGCATGTTTTATATTTACAGCATCTGTTCTTGTGTCTCTTCATTCACAAGCCACGTTTGTTGTAAGGTTTTCTAGTTTAAATTTCTCTGAATGGTGCGAACAAGTTCAGTTTCACCTTGGTGTTTTGGATCTTGATTTAGCACATTTAACTGAGAAACCAGCTGCTATTGTTGCAACTAGTAGCGCTGATCAAAGATCTTTCTATAATGCTTGGGAACGATCAAACAGACTGAGCTTAATGTTTCTGTAAATGACTGTAGCAAACAACATCAAGTCCACATTTCCTAAAACTAAAAGTGCTAAGAAATTTATAAAATTTGTGGAAACATGCTCTCAATCTGACTCTGCTGATAAGTCACTGGCTGGGATACTGATGGGTACTTTGATCACCATGAAGTTTGATGGTTCTCGTACCATGCATGAGCATGTCGTCGAATTGACGAACATGGCAGCAAGACTGAAAACCATGTGAATGGAAGTGAATGAGAACTTCCTTGTGACATTTATCCTGAACTCCTTGCCCCCTCAATATGGCTCATTTCATATGAGCTATAATACGATGAGGGATAAGTGGAATGTGCATGAATTACAAAGTATGCTCATTTAGGAAGAAGTAAGGTTTAAGAAACCAGAAACTCAAGCTGTCAATATCATGAATTATGATGGAGCTAAAAAGAAACCAGGAAAGAAAAGTGGAAAAGACAATAAAGGACTATCATCGATAAATCAGTCCTCTTTCCAAATCCACAAGAAGGAACAACATAAAGATAAGTGTCATTTCTGTGGAAAACATGAACACTATCAGAAAGATTACCTGAAACGTAAGACATGGTTCTAAAAGACTAGTGCTTTCATGTGTTTTGATTCAAATTTAACTGCACTTCCTTGTAATACTTGGTGAATTGATTCTGGTTGTACCACTCATATTTCTAACACGATGCAGGGATTTCTTACGACCCAAACCATAAGCCCAAATAAAAAATATATCTTTATAGAGAATCGAGTCAAAGTTCCAGTTGAAGCTATTGGAACTTATCGTTTAAAGTTAGACACTGGACATCAATTAGATCTTGTTCAAACGTTTTATGTTCCATCTGTTTCTCGAAATTTAGTTTCCTTGTCCAAACTTGATACAACTGGATATTCCTTTATGTTTGGGAATGAATATTTCAGTTTATATAAAAATAACATTTTCATTGGTTCTGGTGTTCTTTATGATGGTTTCTACAAATTAAAGTTTGATACCCTTTTTGCTGAGACTCTTTTAACCGTGCATCATAATGTTAGAACTAAACGTGGTTTAATGAATGAATGTTCTGCTGATTTGTAGCATAAACGATTGAGTCAATATCCAAAGAAAGAATGGAAAGATTAGTAAAGAATGAAGTCCTTCCATATTTGAATTTTACTGATCTTGGTATTTATGTTGATTGTATTAAAAGAAAACAAATAAGAAACACAATTAAGAAAGCAGCCACAATAAGCAAACAACTTCTTGAAATTGTATACACCGATATATGTGGTTCTTTTGATGTTCCATCTTCTGGTGGAGAAAAATATTTTATCACCTTTATTGATGATTTTTCACATTATGGATATATCTATTTACTGAATGACAAATCTCAATCAATAAATACTCTTGAGGTGTTTATCAATGAGGTTGAAAGACAAGTAGATAGAAAAATAAAAATTATTAGATCTGATAAAAGTCGTGAATATTATGAAAGTTACGATGAAAATGGACAATATCCAGGTGCATTTGCTAAGTTCCTTGAAAGCTGTGGTATATGTGCGTAATACACAATGCAAGGAACACCAGAACAAAATGGTGTTGCAGAAAGGCATAATCGTACTTTAATGGATATGGTTAGGAGTATGTGAAGTAATTCATCTTTACCTTTATCATTGTGGATGTATGCTTTAAAGACTGCTGTATACTTATTAAACAAGGTTCCTAGTAAGGCAGTCTCAAATACTCCATTTGAACTGTGGATAGTAAGGAAACCTAGTTTAAGGCACCTACATGTTTGGAATTGCTCAGTAAAAGTAAGAATTTATAATCCACAAAAAAAGAAACTGGATTCAAGAACAACCAATGGTTTCTTCATTGGTTAGCCAGAAAAATCTAAAGGGTATAGATTTTACTATATTAGCCATAGTACGAGAATTGTTGAAACGAAAATGCTAGGTTCATTGAAAATGGTGAAATCAGTGGGAGTTTAAAACCATGTAAAGTGGAAATTCAAGAAGTTAGGGTGCAAATTTCAATACCTATAACTTCTTCTCAAGTTGTTGTTCCAACAGTTGTTGATCATCTCAATGACTTACACGAACAACAAATTAATGATCAAACACTACATGATGATATTGTCACAAATGAATCTAGAATAGATGAACTACTAGAAATACCATTACGAAGATCTATAAGTGAAAGAAGATCTGCTATTTCTAATGATTATGTGGTTTATCTTCAAGAGTCTGAATTTGACCTAAGACTTGATGATAACCCAGTTTCGTTTTCACAAGCCATGGAAAGTGAAAATTCTGATAAATGGTTAGATGCCATGAAAGATGAGTCAAAATCAATGGAACAAAAAGAAGTTTAGGAACTCGTCGAATTGCCTGAATGTTGTAAAAGAGTTGGGTGTAAATGGGTCTTTAAGATTAAACGTGACTCAAATGGCAATATCGAACGTAATAAAGCCAGACTCATTGCCAAAGATTATACTCAAAAAGATGGTATTTATTACAAAAAAACTTTTTCTCCTGTTTCGAAAAAGAATTCTCTCAGAATTATTATGGCATTGGTAGCTCATTATGATTTAGAAATTCATCGAATGGATGTGAAAACTGCCTTTTTGAATGAAAATTTAGATGAAGAAGTTTATATGGACTAACCTGAAGGTTTTGAAGTTGAAGGAAAGGAACACATGGTGTGTAAACTTAAGAAATCGATATGTAGACTTAAACAAGCTTCCCGGCAATGGTATCTTAAGTTCAACGATACCATAACTTTCTTTAGATTTAAGGAAAACATCGTTGATCGATGTATATATTTGAAGGTCAGTGGGAGTAAGTTTTATATTTGAAGGTCAGTGGGAGTAAGTTTATATTTCTGTTTCTGTATGTTGATGATATTTTGCTTGCCACTAATGATCTTGGTTTATTATATGAAACTAAGAAATATCTCGATATGAACTTTGAAATGAAAAATATAGGAGAGGCATCCTATGTGATTGAAATTAAAATATTCTGGAATAGATCACAAGGATTATTGAGGTTGTCTCAAAAAGCATATATTAATAAAGTTCTAGAGAGATTCAGAATGAAAAAATACTCTGCAAGTATTGTTCTAATTCAGAAAGGAGATAAATTCAATCTCAATCAATGTCCAAAGAATGAACTGGAACGTACACAAACGAAAGAGATTCCTTATGCATCTATTGTGGGAAGTTTGATGTATGCACAGACTTGTACCAGACCCGACATTAGTTTTGCTGTCGGAATGCTGGGCAGGTATCAAAGTAATCCAGACATAGATCATTGGAAAGCTGCAAAGAAAGTACTCAGGTATTTACAATGAATGAAAGATCGCATGCTTCCTTATAAACGATCTGATTATCATGAGGTGATCGGATATTCAGATTCTGATTATGTAGAATGAGTGGTGACATGCCTAGGAGGCCCATCACAAGATCTCAAACTCGGGCCCATAATTTAATTACTCAATTTTCTAATGATCTCTCTCTTTTTGTAGGTTTTGACCCCATTGTTGATTTCACATGGGAGCCAACTTCGGAAGATATGAAGAAACCCTTGCATAGTCTTCATTGGAGTCTTTACACAAAGCCTTCAAGCAGCCCAATGGGAATTTGTCTTCCCGGGCCTCTAAATGTGTAATTTTTGGTTTTAAAATTATTTGGCATACATTAGCCTTTTTGCATGGATTATTTTATAGCTGCATCATGCATTAGATTGTGTGGTTAGGGTTAGATGATTGTGGGTGGATGATGGGTTGAAGAATTATTCAACAAAGGAAAAGCACTGCAACAAATTGAGCCCAAAGAAAGCCTTAGCCAAAAGAAGAGCCCACATTTAAAGGTATGAAATTGCAGGTACAAGTGTGGGTGGCAAAATGGATCAAGGATTTGGCACATTTTGGCCTTTCATCAAGTTTTGGCCCGGCTCAATCTTCAGCGTACATCTGTCGCGCGTGCGGGCAAGGAGAAGAGCGTGGGCAGGCAAATTGGAGGCGCGCGGGCAGCTAGATGCGGATCGATGAGCTAGCGCGCCTGGGCCGTCGGATAGCGCCTACCCAGATGGATGAGTTAGCGCGCTGCTGGGCTTCAGCTGGCGCGCGCGGCAGCGCCCAATTAGATGAAGGCGCGTGCCCATGGCTTGCTTCTCATAGCCACCTGATTGATTTTAATCAAGGGACACCATTTCTCCTCCGAACCCTAATCCACCCTAGGTTGCCTATAAATGCATAGCATTGGTGCATATATTACAACTTTTGCCCAATTTATAAAATAACCTATTTCCCTACACTTTGTGTTGGTTTGCCTTCGGTTTTCCTCGGTTCTTCAATCGAATGGAGTAGCCCTCTATTGTTAGCCTAGCCTTCGGGTTGCTAGGTTAACTCTTACCTCTTTCCCTCGCCTTTCTCCATTGAAAGTTAGGAGTTGAGGACGAAAACTTAGGCCTACGGTGGTCGTTTTTCCCTAGAAAAATGTGCACCCGATAGCTTAAAACGTAAGATAGCTCTTCGGGTCCTCCAAAGGTATCCATTTTATCATTTCCGTTCACACATTTTCACACACTTTCACCCTATATTTTCGACCATACATCATTCACACAATTCACTTTAAATTCTTGCAATTTTCTCTTCATCTCCTTCATCCTCTTCTCCACAGTTTGCACACTACCACACCTCCATCTTCTTCTATTTTTCTTACATATATTATGCCTTCATAATGCACACACCATTCGGCCACCTAGCATACACTTCGCACCTATTCATTTAGTTATCTTTCTTGCCATTTTCTTCACCTATTCATCTGTTTTGTGCAACACATTTCACCCGAGCACTTTGAGCCTATTTTGTGGGTTACACGGCCCCTTTTCTAAGGGCCACCATGTCAAGTGGTAACAGAGAATAGGAAGCTTCCCACATGCGTTTTAGTTGTCTTTGGCGTTAGCTAAAAGTTGACACAAAACCGGGATAACCGATCGTTTATTTCTAGCACTATTTTTGGATTCTACTTTGAGCTAACTTTGTGCTATGCTTAACATGATCTTTGCTGTCATTTTTATTAACATTTAGTAGCTTAATATATTGAGAAAAAATATGGTTTGCAATGTAGCCAAGACTCGGCCAAGGTAAGGTTTAAATTCCTCTCAGTTTTCTTCCTTTTGTTGGATAGGTTTTGCTTGTCTCCTTACCTCGGTTTTTGTTAGTCTTAGCCTCGGTTTCTATAACATATTGTGTGTTATTTTGAACCATGTTTTGCATCTAAAAATTTTTCAAATAACTAGAGATTAAATCTGAATTATTGGAAGCATGAATCGGCCTAAAATTAATGCTATAAAATCGGTTTGACAGTTTACATCTTTTGACACAAAAGCTTCAAACTTCAAAACCCAATTCAAAACATAAATTTGGACATATCAGAAAAACATGACAGAAGTTCAAGAAATTCTAACTACATGGATAGCTCTAAAATCTGAAACAATCTATGAACAAGGAAAAGGCTCCAAGCAGTTTCAGAATATTTCAAAATATATATTTAATTGGTTTTAAAACATCAATACCAAAACCTATATATTATCCAGAATTTTTAAGAACTATACAAAACTTGACATACACTTCCAAACTACCATCACAGGATCAAAATATGTCTGGCTGCCACAACCAACCCCTGCAAGCTCGTCCCTCCAACAGCACCTACTCATCGGCCTGAGGCACAAAGTCCTCATCTGTGGGATCCGTACCTACAACAGGGAGTTCAACTATGAGCCTAGAGCTCAGTAAGAACATACAATGCAGTGATGTATATGCTATGCATGAACTTTCAAAATACATGGACATTACATTACATTACGTCAAGTGCACAGAAGGTATAAGTGGGGCTTATAGAGGAACTGGCGTAGAGGTGCACTATTAGGCACGGTGCACTATCAGGCACATAACAGAGATACATAAAAGAAATACAGAACAGGATGTCAGTCCTCGTCCCACACTTAACCGTACATTATATTACAAGTTTTATCTTTCTTAACTACAAACCTCGAGCATAAAACATTTACATGACTTTCAAGAAAAACGTGTATGTATGAACATTTACGGTACTTAAACATAACTTAAACAGGCTACAGGATAACAAGCAAAACAGAAAGCAAACTCATTTAACTTAGAACTTAATCTACCACCTAACTACCCGACAACCAAAAACCTAGTATCTCTGTGCTGTAGGGCCTTAAGGGCCGACTTATACGCATGAACTTACCTGTTGTCTGTGAGTTGCAGCTCTTGCACGTACGCCCTCGGTGATTCACGAACCTATGTTTGTGTATAATCGGATATTAACTCTAAACTTCAACAAAACTAACAAATAAATAACCTAAACTCTTTAACTATCGTAGAAGGTTACCTGTAACAGAGAAAATGGAAGAAAACAGGAGGAGAAGAAGTTTGAAAATGGACGTAGTCGCCTAGAAGAGAGAAAACAGAGAAGTGCTTCACGTAGGAGTGAAGAGAAGAGAGGAAGAGAGGAAGAGAGAAGGCATGGCTTCTTCAACAAATCTGCCAAGTGTCAATCACCCATTGGCTTCCTCCCACCAACCTTAATTGCTTTTCCATAATGCCCTTCCATTTATTTCTAACTAAATTGTTATTTAGTTCATTGATTTGGTTTTTCTTCGAAACCCATTTTTCCATAAAGCTTCACAATAACTCAAGTAAAATACGCATTTTATAAATGTCAATTTAATCCCGTTTAATAATTTATGGAATATTTACATGGCTAAAATGTCGGGTGTTACAGAACAGGTGCAGCGCGGTGAGATTACACAGACTTGCTAGGGATGTTGGACGTGATTGGAGGAGTACGACCATAGCGGCATCCCGGCGATATTGTTAGGGCGATTCCTGTAACGACCCCTTTTCCCAGCAAGATATTGTCCACTCTGGGGATTGGGCCGTAGCCCAATATCCTCCTCTCACGGCTTTGTTTGGCAAGGACTTCCCAGTCTTTCACCCAACCTGGTACTACTCTCACCGAAGCACTTTTAACTTTGGAGTTCTTATGGGATCCGTTGCCAATTGTGCTCCAAAACGCATCTTGCTATCTTGGGAGGGTCTCTTTACATATGTTTCATTTCCACATACTTCCCCAAGCGATGTGGGATTGTAACATCCCTCTTTTTTTCGATCCGTCACCTTCCGGTTCGCCCGCGCAGACGTACCGCCATCTGGGTTCCGGTTCGTGCAACCATCGTACACTTACTTACACATCCGGGTCATCACAATCACCCCACCTCGGGGGCTCAACGTCCTCGTTGGTCACATTTTCGGTTGGGTATAGGCTCTGATATCATTTATAACGACCCCTTTTTCCCAGCAAGATATTCTCCGCTCTGGGAATTTGGCCGTAGCCCAATATCCTCACCTCACAGTTTTATTTGGTGAGGACTTCCCAGTCGGTCACCCAACCTAGTACTACTCTCGTCGAAGCACTTTTAACTTCGGAGTTCTTATGAGATCTGTTGCCAATTGTGCTCCAAAACGCGTCTTGCTATCTTGGGAGGGTCGCTTTACATATGTTTCATTTCAACATACTTCCCCAAGCGATGTGGGATTGTGACAACCCTTTTTTTATGACCTGTTACCTTCCGGTTCGCCCGCGTAGACGTACAGCCATCCGGGTTACGGTTCGTACAGCCATTGTACACATACTTACACATCTGGGTCATCACAATTTCGATCGTGGTTAGTACGTGTAGGTGTCTATTTTGTTTGGAAGTGATTAGGAAAGTTTAAGTATGTGTATAGAAATGCGATGGTAGAACGTATGGAAATGTTTATGTATGTTGATAGAAAGTTTTGATAGAAAGTTTTGATAGAAAAATGTATGAAAAGTCAAGTTTTAATGTGAACGCTGTAGTAGTAGAACGTCTAGATTGTGAAGTCTTCATTTGGAAAAATATACTTAGATTGTTTGGTACAGTTTATGATTTTTATGAACATGAGGATTTTAGAAGTGAAATTTGAAGTCAATAGAAGTTAAGGAGTATATGGATTGGAGTGCTGTCGGTGTTAAGGAATGTTAACTTCTCGGTTGTCTAATTCCAGAGAGTCTAAGACGTCACCCGAATATTCAATCATTCGGTTGAAGGTATTAGCGTGTAGTTCGGTCGAAGACGTCGACCATTTAGGGAAAAGTGTTCGATCGAAGACGTCGACCATTTAGCGAAAAGTATTCGGTTGAAGACATCGACCACTTAGCGAAAAGTGTTCAGTCGAAGACGTCGACCATTTAGCGAAAAGTGTTTGGTCGAGGACGTCGACCATTTAGCGAAAAGAGTTCGGTCGAGGATGTCGACCAAAACTCCTGTTTTACTGTTTTAACACTTTAATTAAGTTTAGTATTATTACGAGGTTTCCCCAAGTAATATGTCTTCCGCTGAATGAAGTTAATTGTCTTTAAACAAGTCAGATTAATCGATTGAGATAAAAAATTCAAATTTTATGGGATTTTTAGGAATAGTTAAAAGGCAAAACTAGGGGACGTTATAGTTGTGGTATCAGAGCCACGAGGCCGAAATGGTTCAGTTGATTACCTAACAATGCCACTAGCAACATATAAGTTCTTCACCAACTGTAAGTGTTTAGAATTCTATATGTTATTAGATACTAACCCATGTTTATGATTGTAGCGGACTAGTGAAATGCCGAGGGTACCTAGACAACCGAGGGGACATCAAGGTGAAGCGAACGACAGGAGCAATGCCCTCGACCTTTTAACCGAGTTGGTTGGTGTACAGTCTCGCATGGTGGAGCGGATGATGGCAAGAGAGGATAATAGGAACAACAATAACCACACGGATGCTCCACGTGATACTAGTGGGGAAAGGTTCCGACGGCTCCGACCACCAATGTTCGACGAACAATCTACGGACCCAACTCTCGCTGAGGATTGAATCTGGACGATAGAAAGGATGTTTAGTTATGCAGAAGTGGAGGAAAGTAAGAAAGTCACGTGTGCCTTGTTTCATCTCACTAAGGATTCGAGCTTTTGGTGGGCCACCGTACAGACGACAACAACGGCAACAGAGATGACTTGGGACGAATTCAAGAGGGTTTTCTACGAGAAGTATTTCAACCGTAGTGTGAGGAAGAGAAAGTTGATCAAATTCTCCCAGATACAGCAATATGGATCGGTGGCCGAATATGTCCACAAATTTGAGTCCTTATCTCGTTATGCTACCCATCTAGTGGACACCGATGAAAATAAGGTACATCAGTTCATCCAGGGATTGAAGATGGACATTTTACGAGGGATTACGACTGGAGGATTTGACGAGGCACCGTATTCGAAGGTAGCAGCCAAGGCTCTGCAGATAGAAACTATGGAGATGAGGTTCCACTGTGACGCCCCCAGACCCGATCGGGGTCCGAGGAGCCATCACTCCGGGACATTTAACAGAGAATGGGACGTATATTTTTTTTTAAAACAGAGCAGACTGAACCTTTAAAAACAAACTCTTAAAACTTTACAGAGAGAGAGAACTTTCTCTGGATTTGAAAACAAAACGGGAAAACAGTTAAAACCGAACTGCAGAATAAACAACAGAAGGAATCAGAATACTTGGAACAGAATCAGAAGACATATTAATTTTTGAACCACAGAAATAAAAGACTGAAGAAAACAGGGGGGACAGAACACTTTGAACGTTTAAATAAAAGGTTGGGTGGGCGATGGGCATGCAGAGGAAAACGGGATAAAATACATGCAATGAAAATAAATAAGAAATATAAGTTGGAAGGCATATTGGATTAAAGGCTACAGTAGATAACAGAATCGGGTGATATAGGGCGGAAGATGTAAATAAAACGGGGCTTAAGACGTAGGCAGAAAATGTAAGTAAACTGGGCGGGCGATATAGACTAGCGGTGGATGTGAATAAGACAAAAGTGAACAGTAAACAGCGGCAGATGTGAATAAGACAAAAGTGAACAGTAAACAGCGACAGATGTGAATTAAATAGAAGCAACAGTAAAGCAGATGACGTCAGGCGGAAGATGTTGATGACGTTAGACGGAAGATGTAAATTTTAAAGGCAGCGGTGGATGCAGACAGAAATGCTCTGTTCACCGGTGGAAGTGAGCTACGGACAGAAATGAACTGTTCACTGGTGGATGTGAACTATAGACAGAAATGAGTTCATCGGTGGATGTGAACTATAGACAGAAATGAGTTTACTGGTAGATGTGAACTACAGACAGAAATGAACTGTTCACCGGTGGATGTGAACTACAGACAGAAAGGCACTGTTCACCGGTGGAAGTAAATTTAAAAGCAGCGGTGGATGTGCTTTAAAAGGCAACGGTGGATGTGATTTTTAAAGCAGCGGTGGATGTAATCGGAAGATGTAGTTTTAAAGGCAGAATTTGACAACTTTTGACATGAAGACGTATAAGCAGGGAACATAAAACAGGAGGCATAAAGGTTTCAGACCTTCAAAACCTGATTCGAAACAAGGTTGTAAAACATATTTGATAGATATTCAAGAAAAATAAACTGCATGGATAGCTCTAAAATTCGAGACCATCCATGCACAACCTAAAAAGGAAGAACCCTAGCAGTTCCAGAATATTTTCAACACATTTCAAAACATATATAAAACTGTCAAATACGGAGGTTTTAGACATCAATATAGAACTGAACCTACAGAACTGAACCTACACTTTAAATGTTTTAAAACTTCAAAAGATGATACAGAACTTGACATAATTTCAGAAAATACATTCTCACAGGAAATTCATTTGTCTGACTGCAGCAACCACCCCATGAGCTCGTGCCACCAACCACCTATGCATCGGGTTGAGGCACAAAGTCCCATCCACGGGATCCGTACCTACAACAGGGAGTTCAACTATGAGCCTAAAGCTCAGTAAGAACATATAAAAATGCAGTGATGCATATGCTATGCATGAACTTTCAGAATACGATGACAGTACAGTACATTACGTTGCACTGGCAGGGGGTATAAGTGGGGCTTATAGGGGAACTGGCGCAGTAGGGTGCACTTTCAGGCACCGTGCACTTTCAGGCACATTTCAGAACATACAGTACATTACAGCAGAGCAGGGGGCCAGTCCCCGTCCCACACTTAACCGATACATTACATTCAGATTTTATCTTTCTTACTTCAAACCATGTACAGAAAACATTTTGCATGAACTTTCGTGAAAATCGTGTATGCATGGACATTTACAATGCTTAAAATTAAAACAGCAGACAACAGAAATAGCACAACAGAACCTAGAGAGAAAAATAGACGACTCGAATTATAACTCCAACTTATCTACCCGAAACCTTCGACAGAACTGAAAACCTAGTACCTCCGTGATGTAGGGCCTTAAGGGCCAACCTACGGATATAAACTTACCTGATGTCCGAAAAACAGCAAGCTTTGCTCGTGAAACCACGGTGATGCACGAACCTATGACGTTCACGAAAAGGGAAATTAACAAGCTGCAAATGCTAACTAATAACTTAGTAGAATATGCTTCAAACTCCATTCAAACCTTTAGAAAACAAAATAACGTGTTTTCATGCAAAGACAGTGAGTTCTCTCCAAATTATCGTAACCTCAAACTTTAACAAAACTCATATTTTAATTTGTCCAAACTCGTTAGCTTTAGTAGATGTTTACCTTAGGCAGAGAAACAGAAGAAAACTGAGGAGATCGAAGGAGCTTTGAGGGGCGTTTTTCGTCTGGAAGAGAGAAAACAGAGGGCAGTGGAAAGAAGCAGATGAGAAATGAGGGTTTCACGTAGGAGGAAAAGAAGAAGAACATGGCTTCTTCAACAAGTTGCCAAGTGTCAAGCACTCATTAGTTCCCTCCCACCAACCTTAATTGGTTTCCTAATTTGCCCTTCCATTGGTTTCCAACTAATTTGTTAATTAGTTAATCAATTCAGTTTTTCCATTAAACGCACCAATAAATTCATTAAAACGTTCGTCGTAATAATATAAAAATTAATCCGCTTAAATGACTCGGGGTAATGGTTACATGGTAAAATTGTCGGGTGTTACATCCACAGACAGGGAGAACCTCCAAGGGAATTCTCCAAGAAAAATTGACCTCAGCAGAATATTGAAGAGCAACAATCGCATGGTGTTAAAAGGACGAGTGATGATAAGATTGGCCAAGGGAATGAGAAGCGTGCACAAGGATATGTTCAGTTTCCCCAATGCCCAAAGTGTAATAAATTTCATGTTGGTGAGTGTAAAGCGGGTTTGGGCTACTGTTTCAACTGTAATGAAAAGGGTCACCTGGTCAGGGACTGTCCGAAGAAAAATAAAGGCTGATGTTTTAATTGCAACGAGACAGGTCACCTCGCCAAAGGCTGCCCAACGCTAAATAAAGGACCTGCAGGGGTAGCACCAAGAGCCTTCACCCTCACCGATGCAGAGGATGCAGTGTAGCACGTCATAGCCTTAGGTACTTTTTATTTATTTATTTTAAATCGTTGAAGTTTATGAAGTACAAGTGTTATTCCATATTTTGAGGATTGTTTAAGAAATTTGGTGGTCTTAGTTAGTAAGTGATTGAATTAGACTTGAGGACTTAGGAATGTGAGGAGATTTGGATTAAGGGTGTTAAATTAGCTACAACAAGTTTACAAACAAGAAGATCGTTGGACAGATGAGGGTGGGCTAGTTGGTGAACTTTGAAGGGAATGTGAAGAATTTCTTTTGATGAATTTATTTTTTTTTTCTTTAAGTATTTGAAACTTGGGAAAAAGAAAGAACGGTTAAATTATATTCTGAATTTTTATATGGACTTAGGAAAAAGGGTAAGTGAAAAGATTAGTTAGAGCTGATGGAGAGTTTAAAAATAAGAAATCTAGCCATTCAGTATTTAATGTTCCGTGTGAAGTTGAGAAATTTGAGGATGTCGAATAAGGAGACCGAGGATTAGCATGAAGATTGGTCAAGTGAATTTAGGGTCGAGGCTAAGTCAGGAAAGTCCAAAGGTACAACTTGCAATTAACAAAGTTGTAACCAATGATTTAGAAAATGATTTAAGGTTAGAGCAAATCAATGATGGAACTTTGGTAATTGAGGTTAATAGGTATTAAAGTTGGACAACTCGAGCGGAATGTAAGTAGTTATGAAAGTTGCATTCGAGGATAAAAGGGGGAGATCTTTAGTAAATGGAGTTTGACAACTAAGGACGGTATTATGTAGCTTCGAATAGAATGAACATGAGAGTAGGGAAGTTAGATAATACTTGAAAGGATTAAGAGATCAAAAGACCTTTAAGTCTAAGCAAATTTTGGGAACAAAATTTTATTAAAGTGGGTAGGATGTAACACCCGAGATTTTCGGTATTACGATTTTCAAATTATATGCTCAGAAATAGGGAAGTGGAGAAATTTAGGGTCGTTTTACGGACGAAAAGTTTCATTAGAACCCTAAAAATTTATTTAAATATTTGGTGGAATAAGGGAATTTCGGAGAAACCAAATTGATAGGTTAAATAACGAAATAAAGTGAGGTTTTGAATAAGGGGGAAAATAGTAATTCAGTTAAATTAATATTTTAATTTAATAAAACAACCCCCCCTCTCTTATTCCTTCTCCTCCTAAGATCCAGAACCCCATTTCTCCCCTCCCCTCCCTCTGGCAACGATTCTCTCCACAGCCGACGATGGGTCCTCCGATCAACCAACTTTCTTCCGATTTTCTTCAACGGTTCCACGTTCTAGGTAATGCTCTAGTGCTTTATGGTTTAGTTTTGGTTTTAGGGTTATGAATAATTAGGGTTCATCGATTTAGGGTTGAGATTTATAGGTTTATGATGGAAATCGATAGTTGTATGGTGTTAATGATTAGTAATGGATTAATTTTGGTTGTTGTTGTTAGTTGGAGTCAAAATTTAGTATTGGTTGAAAATGTCGTTTTAAGGCATATTGGAATTTCGAATTTCTAGGCTTAATCGTTGGGTATAATCCAAGAATTTGCTTTGGCGTTTTAATGTAGGCGTTATGGGTGACGTTTGGGCGTTTAAATCGTTGTGATCGGATGTCAAATTTGAGAGGAATTTGTGTATGAATGTGCGCACTTAAAGTGTTCGATAAATTGCCTGAATGAATAGTTGAATTGATTTGAATTAAAGTTATAAAGAATTGAACTCCGAATTGGTTATAGACGTGAGAAACATGTGTTGACATATTGGTAGTGAGTTAAATACGCTTAGGATGTTATTATGAAAGTGAAAGTTTGGTCATGCCGAGTGTCAAGGTCCGGGCTTGTCCAAGGCATGTTGCCTATGGGCGCCCTTGCTGTTAGTTAGATTTATTTCCTTTTTAAGTAATTCTGTTGTACTCTTTTTCTTTCTATTTTTGGCAAGAGTGACTCCTCGTCACTATAGCATATATACTACTACCGTAGTGGAGATGGTCCGGATTGCTTTTTAGGGGGAGAGGCATGACTGCACACAGACCCCCTACCCACCGATGTAATTTGCTGCCCCATCAATGAACAAGCTTTTTACACACACTCTCTTTATGCATACTATACTTAATGACGCTCTTTTCGGCTAATCTCGCTCGCTTGTTGTTTACTCGTTAGACACAAGCTCGCTCTAACGAAGTGGGCACTCAGTGCCATTTGCACGCTCGTTGGCTGACCCAGTACAAGTGTGATATTGGGTGCCGCACGGTCTTGACACGCCCCTTAAAAGTAGGACCGTGACAGTTGGTATCAAAGCCAGGTTGGCTTAAAATCGTGAGGAATCATGCCGAAGAAAAGTTCAATGGAAAAGTCGAGCGCACCATCAGATTAACTCGAGCGCCTCGTCGAGTTGGAAGAAGAAATACGGTATTTGCAAGACATACCGGATAACATTCGATTCATAGAAGAATGAATGAAGGAAATGTCTGAATTTCCTACTGAGATAGCGGCTATTCACAATAGAATAGACGCCATACAGATTCCAGAGCTGCTGAATCGGGTGGAGACTCTCGAATCTCGACAAGAAAAGGGAAAGGGAGTCGACACGGGAGAAAGTTCCACAGGTACAATAGTCGGGGTCCTGGAGCGCGTCGATGAGATCGATCTAGCTCATACCCGATTGTCCGAAACTGTGTCTCAAGTGACCAAGGACTTTAAAACAATGTTTGACTCTCTCAGGGCCGAGATTGCCGAGATCAACATTAAGCTGAACCTGACTATGAGAGCCATGGGAAGTCAAACCCAGGCTACTACTGCTGTTGAATTCAGTCAAGTGAAGATCCCTGAGCCAAAACCCTTTGGGGGAGCCCGGATGCAAAAGAAATAGAGAATTTCATCTTTGACATGGAACAGTATTTCAAGGCCACTAAAACGGATGATGATTTGAAAGTGACCTTTGCCACAATGCATCTTACTGGTGATGCAAAACTTTGGTGGAGATCCAAATATCATGATATCAGTCTTGGCGAATGTGTAATTGATACTTGGGAAGAACTAAAAAGGCAACTAAATGATCAATTCTTTCCAGAAAATGTTGAGTTCAACGCTCGTAGACTACTCCGAGAACTAAAGCAGACTGCAAGCATCCGTGAATATGTCAAGCAGTTTTCAGGACTCATGTTGAATATAAGAGATATGTCGAAAAAAGACAAGATCTTCACTTTCATCGAGGGTCTTAAACCGTGGGCCAGAACAAAATTGTATGAACAAAGAGTGCAAAGCCTTTCAAGTGCACTTGCCGCAGCAGAGCGGTTGTTCGATTATAGCTCCGAGAACCTTGGGCCAAAGAAGACCGCTCCCAGTAGCTCAAACTCAACCAAGTCCCAGAAATCGAACACTGGAATTGTTGAAAGGAAGCCATTTGTCCCAAGAGAAGGTTACGAAGCACCAAGAAATGCTAACAACCAACGACAATCAAATAGGTCTATGTCCTGTTTTCTGTGTAAGGGACCTCATCGAGTAGCCGAGTGTTAGCATAGAACGGCCTTAACTGCTTTACAAGCTTCGATTCGGGATGACGTCTCAGCTAAGGAAGTTATTGAAGAAGAATCCACTGAGCTAGCTGAAGTTGGGACTATGACTTTCTTATCAGCTGTACAACAACAGATAGAGGAATTGAGGAAGATCTCAGACAAAGGTCTCATGTATGTGGAGTCATTCATCAATAATAGACCTACTAAGAGTACGATGATAGACTCGGGAGCTACTCATAACTTCATTACAGAGAAGGAAGTTCACCGTCGCGGTCTGAAGCTAGAAAAGAATGACGGTAAAATGAAAACAGTGAACGCAAAAGTGATGCCAGTACTCGGGATAGTACGGAGAGTCCAGTTGAAACTCAGCTCATGGACAGGACTCATTGACTTCGTCGTAGCACGGATAGATGAATTTGATATTATCTTGGGGATGGAATTCTTGATGGAGCATAAAGTCATCCCAATTCCCTCAGCAAAATGTTTAGTGATCACAAGCAACAACCCAACCGTTGTTCCTGCGATTCTTAAAGCACCCAGTGCTGGCAACATAAAGATGATTTCTGCTATGCAATTCAAGAAAGGGCTGAAGCACGATGACCCAACGTATATGATTGTTCCGTTGGAGTTAAGGGAAAAGAAGGAGGAAATAATACATCCTGAGATTTCAAAAGTCTTGGAAGAGTTCAAGAGCATCATGCCCAATTGCTTACCCAAGACATTACCTCCACGAAGAGACATCGATCATCATATTGAACTGAACCCTGGATCTAAACCTCCTGCGAAAGCCCCATATAGAATGGCTCCTCCAGAACTAGCAGAACTAAGGAAGCAATTAGACGAGCTACTGGAGGTCGGATTCATCAGACCTGCCAAAGCACCTTTTGGAGCACCAGTGTTGTTTCAAAAGAAAAAAAGATGGAAGTCTGCGAATGTGTATAGATTACCGGGCACTCAACAAAGTCACAATGCGCAACAAGTATCCCAATCCGCTCATCACGGACCTTTTTGATCAATTGTACAAGGCCAAGTACTTCACCAAGTTTGATCTGCGATCAGGTTATTACCAAGTAAGGATTGCAGAAGGAGATGAACCCAAGACAACCTGCGTAACAAGGTATGGAGCCTTTGAATTCTTGGTGATGCCCTTCGGACTCACAAACGCCCCTGCAACATTCTGTACCCTCATGAATCAAGTATTTCATAAATACCTTGACAAGTTTGTGGTGGTGTACCTTGATGACATTGTGGTATACAGCGAGATGCTAGAAGAGCACAAGACGCATCTCCGTTTGGTTTTCGAAAAGCTAAGAGAAAACCAACTGTATGTGAAGAAGGAAAAATGCTCTTTTGCTCAGGAGAGCATCGAATTCCTCGGCCACATTATTGAACAAGGTCGTGTTCGCATGGATCCTAATAAAATAAGTCCCTTTGAAAGTCGGAAGACCCCAACATCTGTCACCGAATTGCATTCCTTTCTCGGGCTTGCCAATTATTACAGACACTTTGTGGAAGGATTTTCGAAGAGAGCCGCTTCCCTAACGGAACTCCAAATGCCAGAAATCCTTCGCCAATCTGAATGAAGCCATGATACAGGAGCCTGTGCTTGCACTAGCTGATGTTACTCAGCCATTTAAAGTAGAGACTGATGCCTCAGATTTTGCTCTAGGGGGAGTCCTGATGCAAAATTGTCACTCTATCGCCTTCGAAAGTCACAAGTTAAAAGAAGCAGAGAGAAAATACATTGCTTCTGAGAAAGAAATGTTGGTTGTAGTAAATTGCCTGCGCGTGTGGAGACAGTATCTGCTTGGATCGAAGTTCATCGTAAAGATAGATAACAGTTCAATTTGTCATTTCTTTGAAACAACGAAAACTTTCAGCGAAGCAGGCATGGTGGCACGAATTAATTTCAGAATTTGATTTTCACTTCAAACACAAATCAGGCCAGAGCAATCGAGTAGCTGATGCATTAAGTCGGAAGGCAGAGTGCGCTAGTCTATGTTATCTGTCTCAACTTCAAGCAAGTAAGGTTAATGGATGCTTAAAAGATCGCATCCGGGACAGTTTACAAGACGACCCCGCAGCTCGGGCTGTAATGCAACTTGTGAAAGAAGGAAAGACTTGGCAATTTTGGATTGAAAATGACTTGCTCTTCACCAATGGAAGTCGTTTGTATGTTCCTCGAAGCAATAACTTACAGCGTACTCTTCTGCGAGAATGCCACGATACTTTGTGGGCCGGTCATGCAGGCTGGCAGCGAATTTATGCCCTCTTGAAAAGAGGATACTACTGGCCCCAAATGAAGGGGGATGTTATGCAGTACACCAAAACATGTTTGGTGTGCCAACAAGACAAGGTAGAAAGGAACAAGATTGCGGGCGTACTGGAACCTCTACCGGCACCAGAAAAACCTTGGGAGAGTGTTTCCTTGGATTTCATCACCAATTTGCCGTTTGCCAATGACTTTGAGACGATACTGGTGATCATCGACAGATTTTCTAAGTATGCCACATTTATTGCGGCCCCGAAGCACTGCCCCGCAGAGACGACTGCTCAACTTTTCTTCAAACATATCGTGAAGTTGTGGGGAATTCCTCAAAGCATTGTCAGTGACCGAGATCCTCGATTCACAGGGTCTTTTTGGGTCGAACTGTTCCAGTTGCTCGGATCAAGTCTCAATATATCGTCCAGTTACCATCCTCAAACAGATGGCCAAATGGAACGCTTCAACAGCCTACTTGAGGAATATTTGCGCCACTTCATCAATACCAATCAAAAGAATTGGCCCAGTTTACTCGACGCAGCACAATTCTGTTTCAATTGTCAGAAGAGTTCTTCGACGGGAATGAGTCCGTTCGAAATAGTCTGGGGGAGACAACCCATCATGCCCCACACATTGGAGCAACCATATTCAGGGAAGAGTCCAAAAGCGTACAACTTCTCCAAAGAATGGAAGTAAAATACAGAAATAGCTCGCGCCTACTTAGAACGTGCCTCCAAACATATGAAGAAGTGGGTGGATAAGAAGCAGCTACCAATGGAGTTCAAGGCTGGAGATTTTGTGCTAGTTAAGTTGTTATCCGAACAACTTCGTTTCAGGGGAAAGAAGGACAAGCAACTCGTCAAAAAATACGAAGGCCCTATTGAAGTCATGGAGAAAGTCGGAAGAGCCTCCTACAGCGTTAATCTTCCATCATGGCTCAAAATTCACCCTGTCATCCATGTCAACTGTGATGACCCGGATGTGTACGTATGGGTACGATGGCTGCACGAACCGGAACCCGGATGGTGGTACGTCCGCGCGGGTGAACCGGAAGGCGACAGGTTGTAAAAAGGGGGTCGTCACAATCCCACATCGCTTGGGGAAGTATGTGGAAATGAAACATATGTAAAAGAGACCCTCCCAAGATAGCAAGACGCGTTTTGGAGCACGATTGGCAACGAATCCCATAAGAACTCCGAAGTTAAAAGTGCTTCGGCGAGAGCAATTCCAGGTTGGGTGACCTTCCGGGAAGTTCTCGCCAAACAAAGCCGTGAGAGGAGGATATTGGGCTGTGGCCCAATCCCCAGAGCGGACAATATCTTGCTGGGAATGGGGGTCGTTACATCAACAATTTAAAGCCCTATCATGCAGACGACGAAGACGAAGAGAGGAACGACATCACCAGGCCAAATATCTCCACCAGCAACAAGAAGAAGAAAGAAGTTGAAGAAATTCTTGCAGAGCGGAACGTCATAATAGGTCGACGACAGTACCAAGAGTATCTGATCAGATGGAAGGGACTTGGAGACGACGAGGTATCTTGGGAGAGGCAAGAAGATTTGGAAGACTCCGCAAAGATGATCAACGAATTCAAGCAGAAGCAGAGTTGACGAGGACGTCAGCAGTTCAAATAAGGGAGAATGTCAAGGTCCGGGCTTGTCCAAGGCATGTTGCCTATGGCCGCCCTTGCTGTTAGTTAGATTCATTTCCTTTTTAAGTAATTCTGTTGTACTCTTTTTCTTTCTATTTTTGGCAAGAGTGACTCCTCGCCACTATAGCATGTATACTACTGCCGTAGTGGAGATGGTCCGGATTGCTCTTTAGGGGGAGAAGCATGACTGCACGTAGACCCCCCTACCCACCGATGTAATTTGCTGCCCCATCAATGAACAAACTTTTTACACACACTTTCTTTATGCATACTATACTCAATGACGCTATTTTCGGCTAATCTCGCTCGCTTGTTGTTTACTCATCAGACACAAGCTCGCTCTAACGAAGTGGGCACTCGGTGTCGTTGGCACGCTCGTTGGCTGACCCAGTACAAGTGTGATATTGGGTGCCGCACGGTCTTGACACGCCCCTTAAAAGTAGGACCGTGACACCGAGCGAATGCTAATGCGACGTTTTGATGTTTAGGTTTTTTAGGTTCCACGGTTAAGATTTCAAATAGAGATATATTGCTAAGGACGCCAGGTAAGTAGTATTGCATGCGTGTTGCCTTCGGGCCTACATCACAGAACGTTAGGTTATGTTGCATGTTTCTATGTATGTTTAGCTTTCTCATGCATCATGTTTTAGAAAATGTACGAAACAGTTTTTCCCGCATATGTTTTCATGTAAAGTAACGTGTAAATTGATAGTATGTGTAGCTCTTGAAGGAAGTTGTTCGCCTTTCATATGTATGAGTAGAACGTATAGGAGTGGAGAAACTAATCCTCTCTCCACTTGATAGAAGATTATGTGTACGATAGAAAACAATGTAAACGTAGAAAATGTGTAGCGTTTGAAGGAAGTTGTTTACCTTTCAGATGTATGATAGGAACGTATAGAGGTGGAGAAAGTGATCTGGTCACCATTGGCTAGAGGATCATATGTGTACGT
Organism: Begonia masoniana; assembly: GCA_022432975.1. NCBI lineage: Eukaryota > Viridiplantae > Streptophyta > Magnoliopsida > Cucurbitales > Begoniaceae > Begonia > Begonia masoniana. Next base: position 36,368,487 of record CM039513.1, read on the forward strand.
GATAGTAGAAACGGTAGAATACTGCAACGAAACGTTTATGTACGATAGAAATATTAGAAACTGCATATGTTAAGTGAAATGTTTTTAATTCATATCTGCATCACTTGCTAAGCATTAGACTTATAGTTTGAGTTATGTGATGTAGGTGAACAGGTGCAGCGCGGTGAGATTACACAGACTAGCTAGGGATTTTGGGCGCGGTTGGAGGAGTACGACCATGCGGCATCCCGGGGATATTGTTAGGGCGATTCTGATTGTGGTTAGTATGTATAGGTGTCTATTTTGTTTGGAAGTGATTAGAAAAATTTAAGTATGTGTATAGAAATGCGATGGTAGAACATATGGAAATGTTTATGTATGTTGATATAAAGTTTTGATAGAAAAATGTATGAAAAGTCAAGTTTTAATGTGAACGTTGTGGTAGTAGAACATCTAGATTGTGAAGTTTTCATTTGGAAAAATATACTGAGATTGTTTGGAACAGTTTATGATTTTTATGAACATGAGATTTGGAAGTGAAATTTGAAGTCAATAGAAGTTAAGGAGTATATAGATTGGAGTGCTATAGGTGTTAAGGAATGTTAACTTCTCAGTTGTCTAATTCCAGAGAATCTAAGACGTCGCCCGAATAGTGAATCATTCGGTCGAAGGTATTAGCGTGTAGTTCGATCGAAGACGTCGACCATTTAGGGAAAAGTGTTCGGTCGAAGACGTCGACCATTTAGCGAAAAGTATTCGGTCGAAGACGTCGACCACTTAGCGAAAAGGGTTCGGTCGAAGATGTCGACCATTTAGCGAAAAGCGTCTGGTCGAGGACGTCGACCATTTAGCGAAAAGAGTTCGGACGAGGATGTCGACCGAAACTCCTGTTTTACTGTTTTAGCACTTTAATTAAGTTTAGTATTATTACGAGGTTTCCCCAAGCAATATGTCTTCTGCTGAATGAAGTTAATTGTCTTTAAACGAGTCATATTAATGGATTGAGATAAAAAATTTAAATTTTATGGGATTTTTAGGAATAGTTAAAAGGCGAAACTAAGGGACGTTACAAAAAGAAAATTGAACATCGACACTTTTAGTATGTAGATAGAAGATGTTAAAAGAAATTCAAATAAAAAATAAAATTCAAAACAATAAAATGCTATCAAAAGAAATTTAAAAAGCTCTAAGATAGAGACAATAAAAAAAATACATTAAAAATTAAGATAAAATAGAGATAAGGAAATAAAATGTCTTAAGAGATTTTTCTTTAAAATGCATTAAAAGAAATCTAAAAACATATAGAAAAGATAAAATAAAATACGTATGAAAACTAAAATGCAATTAAGATAAGATAGAGATGAAAAATAAAATACATTAAAAATAAGTGAGGATGACATAAAAATGAAAAGTAAAATGTATTACTATACAAAGGTTAATATGCTAAATGACAAAATAAAAATAAAACAAATAGAAATATTAAAACAAAATTCAACGTCCACACTTTTATATATAGTAAAATAAGAAAAAAGACGATAAGATCTAAATAATCAAATACATGTTGAAAATTAATAAATTTCACAAAAAGAGATTTGTAAAGTCAAATTTCTGTATTGCTGTCACAAACTGCTATTTTCTAATAAAAATAGCTAAAATATATTAAATATCGTGCAAAACTATTTGATAATGATGTTACTTTTTTTTTAGGAAAAATATCAATTTCTTTCCTATTTTCTAGTGATGAAAGTCAAGGGAAGGATGAATGTTAGTCTACACTGCTGCTTCTAAATTTGTTCCTCCAAAGCCAGTTTCTCCCCTTCTTCAGGTCTATTCCAGACATCAAGAACCTCCTGATACATTTCTTGCACCAGTATCTTCGTCCTCAAATCTACTGTTAAATGATCATGATATTACTCTTTGAATAGGTAAAACAAATGTACCTGTCATATATTTTTCATTTGTATCTTATGATCATCTCTAAACTATCATGCTCATTTGTCTCATCTCTTGACTCAATTTCTATTCCTTCTACTATTGATGAAGCTTTATCTCATCTTGATTGGCGTAGTGCTATGATAGAGGATATGAATGCTTTAGATGAGAATAATAATTGGTACTTTGTCAACTTATCTAAAAAAAAAATATTTGATGCAAATGGGTCTTTACCGTTAAAGTAAATTCAGATGGATCATTAAATAGGTTAAATATTTGTCCTGTTGCTAAAGGTTATGATCAAACGTATGGATTGCATTATTCTAACACTTTCTCACTTTTTGTTGACATCTGTAAAATTATTCTCTTTGGCAGCCACTCATAATTGGCTACTATATCAGTTAAATATTAAAAATATTTCCGTATATGGCGATCTTTAGGAGGAAGTCGGAGAAAGTCTTTACAGAGAAACCACATGAGTCTGTTGCTCATGGAAAGTATGGAAAATGCTATCATCTTCATAAATCGTTGTAAGGTTTAAATTAGAAACTTCGAGTTTGGTTTAGAAAATTCAGTCAAACACTCAAAAAGTTTGAAATGAAAAAGGAAAAATTTGATCAATCAATATTTTTATAAACAATCTAAAGTTGGTATTGTTCTTCTAATAGTGTAACCTGATGATATTATCATTGCTAAAAGTGATGTCAATGGAATCTCTTCTCTTGAAGTTTTTTTTTTTTTTTTGCTCGAAAAACTTGGTAGAATTGAAGTATTTTTTGAGAGTTGAATAAGAATACATACTTGAGCAATGTAGATGGATAGTTCATTATTTCAGCATTTTGTGAGTAGAGCTGAAAAATAATGAAACCATAACTTTTCAAATGAAAATAAATTGGTTCGTGATGCAAGAGCAAATCAATATTAGGGTTAAGAGACCAGCATGTTGTATTGATCTCTTTGCTATCACTTTGCATGTCAATCTGTGTCTTTTTTTAGATGGCTCAATTGAAATTCCGAATCACCAAATTCTAATAATAAACTTTAAGTTCATCTTGAGTTCAAAGTAATGGTGGGCGTGGTTTGACTCGGCAACTACACAAATGAAAAAATGGAACCATTAGATTTCGGTTCGGTAATCGTTCATTTGAAAAATTAAAAAACAATTAATTTTATTGAAAATCTTCATTTATTCTGGCCTGGATGGCAAACATGCCTAAATTTTTTTATTTCAATAGTACTCCTTGCGAGCGGGCCCAATATCATCATATGTGACTTCTCCATCTATTTCAGTTTTTTTATGATTGACTCCTCTTCTCTTCAATGCATCCACCAATGATTCTTATTAAGGGAGGACATTCAAGACAGACCAATGCTTCTTATTAAGGGAGGACATTCAAGACAGAGATGCACTACTCCCTCAGGAGTAGATTTGTTTGGGCTAAACTACTGGTTAAATTCAGGTATGTATCAGATTTTAGTAGAGGTGGAAATCTTTGGCTCGGGTCAATTTTTAACCAAAATCAAACCAACCCAACCCCATGTATTCAGTTTCTATATAATGAAAACTGAACCAGAACCGAATGGGTATGAAAACCGAACCAAAACCGAGAAGGAATTCGGTTCGGGTTGAGTTAATGGGATCAGTTTTGGGCTCGGTTTTGGGCATTTGCTGGTTTGGGCTCGGTTTTTGGCATTTGCTGATTTTTGGGCTGAAAAACAGCTCAACAAGTTGATTGAAAGAATTATATTCACTACAATTACAAAAGTCGTGCCTTAAAAAAAGTTGACTAGCAATGGTTTTTCGTCAGACAAAAGTGTATTTGATGCACATTCAAATTCACAATGGTGCAAAAAGTCATACTTTTAAGGAGTTACACAAGCCCAAACAAAATGCTCAGAGAGAGTGACATCGTAGAACATCTCCTCAGTTGATATGAGCATTCCTTAACTTAAAAAAAAAAAAAAAAAAAAAAAAAAAAAAAAAAACTGACCACCAAGGTCCCAGAACACAAGTTTCAAATTCGACACTTCAATACTGCCAATATTTACTCTCATTGTTGGAATTTGTTGACCCTTTTTTTCTTGTCTCTAATGTATTAAAAAATAACATTTTTTGTTTCTCATCCAAAGTAGTCAAGAAGTTCGAACATCTATGTAGATGTTTGTGCAAGTTTGTAGTTACATTCTTTCCAAAATGACACGCATACGTAGTCGGATAATAGTTACAAAGTGCTCTACTCTTTCCATCTTCAGATTCTTTTTCGTGAAGTGGTTTCATGCTTTACTTTCTTATTTACGTCGTTTTGTGTGTTCATTTATAGTATATTCCATCTCCATCCTATCATAAAAAAAGATTAACAAAAATTCATTTTCTTTTATATTCATCCACTCTCAAGTCTCAGGTTCTGAATTAGACTTCAAAGCATATGTAAAATTAGGCTTCACAACCACAAACATGCATATAGTCGATGATAATAAACATTAAGTATGTTTCATTCCACAAATCTTGAAGTTATAAAGTAACTGTACAACATACATCACTTTGTCAAATATCATCTACCAAAATCGGGTCCACAAGCAACATATGTTCCAATATCATCTACCAAAATCCAGTTCACAAGCAATATGTGTAAATATCATCTACCAAAATCCATTCCACAAGCAAGAGCATCAAAGCAGGTTTATAAAAAGCAAGTTGACAGAGAAACATGTCTCTCGGTCAATTTTCATAATTCATATCATCCCCTAGTTTTACATTTTGCAGGTCAATCTCTTGGTGAATTTGCAAAGGAGATTCAGAGCAGACGATTTACAGGGTAAACTATCTCTGTGCAATCTCTCGGTCAATTTACAGTGTAAACTAGCTCTGTGAAGTGTGCGTAGACCGCGAAATTGAAATTACCTCAGTGCCGTGTGCAGCGTGCAGTGTGCGTAGACCGCGAAATTCAAATTACCTCAGTGCAGTGTGCAGTGTGCGTCAACCGCCAAATTACCTTTGTGCAGTGTGCATAGCTTCGTGCGAGAGCTAAAAAACTGAACGTTGCTGAAAACGATTAGCTCCACCTCGAAGTGTTTGCAATGTTTACTTTATTTATCTCATACTTGTTTCTCACTTATTTCACCGAAATAAACTATAAACATGATAGCATAATTTCCACTTTATTTCATTATAGAGAAACTGCAGGATGTTGAATCAATTGATTTTCACATACTTCATTTGTCAGAGAGAAAGAAAATTACCTGAATTCATGCCGGCAAAATATAAGGATGCTTTTCTCTCCCTTAACCCTCTTTCTCTTCAGTGAAGTTTTTGATGGAGAAAAACTTCGTAAAAATGTAGTCGGGCAGAGAGAGGAGCCACTTCCTTTTTCTTTTATGTCTTTCATTTAAAGTTCCATCAACTTCATTTAAAACTCATCAATGTTGCACCAATAAGATTTGGCCATCTTGAGCCATATCACGTGGGTGTTTAATTTTGTTGTCTGCTTGTCTTCCTACTTTCTTTAATGAGCAGAACAATAAATGAATGGGTAGTTGGTCAATGCACTCAGAAACACCCAACATTCTCCCACTTGGCTCAATTGTCATAATCTTTACTACTTATACTATCATACATATAAGCAAAAGCAAATCCATCATAATATTGAGCAAATATAACATCATTATGACTAATATGGATCATAGCGGTCATATGTCAATTATAACGACACATTTCCTTCTATGTATCACATATTAATTTTATACTCAACATCATCATTAAAAGGAATAACATAATGGTCCAAATTAGTGTCTTTCTCAAAGACAAATCCTGTTTATGACTTCATCAGTTCATAATGTCATTATGAATGCATTCATTATAATCAAACAGGATTCATAAATGTATATCAGAAACTATCCATAAGGAGCTCAAGAGTGTCCAGTACATAAAGAACACATACATAAACATACAGTTAACTTTCAGAAATGCCCATTCGTTCAACATGTTCCGTAAATATCTTTGGTGGCAATCCTTTAGTTAACGGATCCGCGATCATAAGGTTTGTGCTTATGTGTTCGATTGACACCCTTTGTTTCTGAACTTCTTCTTTAATGGCCAAGTATTTCAACTCTATATGTTTAGCACCTTTGGAATACTTGTCGTTTTTAGAAAAGAAGACTGCTTGCGGAGTTGTCACAATAAAGTTTCAGTGGCTTGACGATACTGTCAACAATTCCAAGTCCTGAAATAAAGTTCCGCAGCCATAAACCCTGAATTGTAGCCTCAAAGCATGCTACAAACTCAGCCTCCATAGTAGACGTAGCAGTGACAGACTGCTTCGCACTCTTCCATGAGATTGCACCATTGGCTAAAAGGAACAAATAGCCAAACGTGGACTTTCTGGTATCCACACATCCAGCATAATCAGAATCTGAATATCCAACCACTTCCAGATGATCAGATCGTCTATAAATGAGCATGCGTTCTTTCGTTCCTTGTAGATACCTCAGTACTTTCTTTGCAGCTTTCCAATGCTCTATGCCTGGATTACTTTGATACCGTCCCAGCATTCCGACAGCAAAACTAATGTCGGGTCTGGTACAAGTCTGTGCATACATCAAGCTGCCCACAATAGAAGCATAAGGAATGTCTTTCATTTGTGTACGTTCCAATTCATTCTTTGGACATTGATTGAGATTAAATTTATCTCCTTTCTGAATTGGAACTACACTTGCCGAACATTTGTCCATTTTGAATCTCTCTAGAACTTTATTAATATAGGCTTTCTGAGACAATCCCAATAATCCTTGTGATCTATTCCGGAATATTTCAATTCCTATCACAAAGGATGCCTCTCCCATATTTTTCATTTCAAAGTTTCTATCGAGATATTTCTTGGTTTCGTACATTAGGCTAAGGTCATTAGTAGCTAACAAGATATCATCAACATACAGAATCAGAAATATAAACTTACTCCCACTAACCTTTAGATATATACACCGATCAACGATGTTTTCCTTAAATCCAAAGAATGTGATGGTATCATTAAACTTAATATACCATTGTCGGGAAGCTTGTTTAAGTCCGTCTATTGATTTCTTTAATTTACACACCATGTGTTATTGTCCTTTAACGATAAAACCTTCAGGTTGGTCCATATAAACTTCCTCATCTAAATTCCCATTTAAAAAAGCGGTTTTCACATCCATTTGATGGAGCTCTAAATCATAATGAGCTACCATTGCCATATTAATTCTGACAGAATCCTTTTTCGAAACAGGAGAAAAGGTTTCCTTGTAATCAATGCCATCTTTCTGAGTAAAACCTTTGGCAACAAGTCTGGCTTTATTTCGTTCGATATTGCCATTAGAGTCATGTTTGGTCTTAAAGACCCATTTACACCCAACTCTTTTACAACCTTCCGGCAATTCGACGAGTTCCCAAACTTCATTCTGTTCCATTGATTTTAATTCAACTTTCATGGCATTTAACCATTTATCAGAATTTTCACTTTCCATCGCTTGTGAAAATGAAACTAGATCATTATCAAGTCCTAAATCACATTCGGACTTTTGAAGATAGACCACATAATCATTAGAAATAGCAGATCTTCTTTCTCTTACGGATCGTCTTAATGGTATTTCTTGTGGTTCATCTCTGATAGGTTCATTCATGACAACCTCATTATGTGGAGTTTGATCATTAATTTGTTGTTCGTGTAAGTCATTAATCCGTTCAACAACTGGTGGAACAACAACTTGAGTAGAAGTTATGGGTATTGGAACTTGCACCCTAACTTCTTGAATTTCCACTTTACGTGATTCCAAACTCCCACTGGTCTCACCACTTTTAATGAACTTAGCATTTCCAGTTTCAATTATTCTTGTACTATGGCTAGGACAGTAAAATCTATACCCTTTTGATTTTTCTGGATAACCAATGAAGAAACCATTAGTTGTTCTTGAATCCAGTTTTCTTTCATGTGGATTATAAATTCGTACTTCTGCTGGGCAACCCCAAATATGCAGGTGCCTTAAACTAGGTTTCCTTCCTGTCCACAGTTCAAATGAAGTATTTGAAACTGCCTTACTAGGAACCCTGTTTAATAAATATACAACAGTCTTTAAAGCATGCATCCACAATGACAAGGGTAAAGATGAATTACTCAACATACTCCTAACCATATCCATTAACGTACGATTACGCCTTTCTGCAACACCATTCTGTTCTGGTGTTCCTGGCATTGTGTATTGCGCACAAATACCTCGACTTTCTAGGAATTTAGCAAATGGACTTGGATGTTGTCCATTTTCATCATAACTTCCATAATATTCACCACCTCTATCAGATCTCATAATTTTCACTTTTCTATCTAATTGTCTTTCAACCTCAGTAACAAACACTTCAAGAGCATTTATTGACTGAGATTTTTCCTTCAGTAAATAGATATAACCATAACGTGAAAAATCATCAATAAATGTGATAAAATATCTTTCTCCACCAAAAGATGGAACATCAAAAGGACCACATATATCAGTGTGTATGATTTCAAGGAGCTGTTTGCTTCTTGTGGCTACTTTCTTACTTGTGTTTCTCGTTTGCTTTCCTTTAATACAATCAACACAAATGGTTATTTTATAATTATAATATGATTGTGGTAAATTGATATGCCTTGAGTAGGTGTGTTTAGTATATCCAAAGATAACAAACATGTCTATTTCGAGTATGTTAATTATCAATTATGTGAAATTTAAGATGAGCATCAATTATGTTTATAATTATGTATTGTTGTGTCACCCAAAGGAGAACTTCAATATATATTAATGATTGTTTGATTGCCTTACTCAAAGCATTAATGTATAATCGTGTTTTATATTTTGCAGCATCTATTCTTGTTGCTCTTCATTCGCAAGCCACATCTGTTGTGAAGTTTTCTGGTCTAAATTTCTCTCAATGGTGCGAACAAGTTCAGTTTCACCTTGGTGTTCTGGATCTTGATTTAGCACTTGTAAGTGAGAAACCAGCTGCTATAACTGAAACTAGTAGCACAGATCAAAGATCGTTCTATAATGCTTGGGAAAGATCAAACAGATTAAGCTTAATGTTTATGCGAATGACAGTAGCAAGTAACATCAAGTCCACATTTTCGAACACCGAAAGTGCTATGGAATTTATGAAATTTGTGAAAGAATGTTCTCAGTCAGAATCAGCTGATAAATCACTTGCTGGAACACTGATGGGTACTTTGACCACCATGAAGTTTGATGGTTCACGTACCATGCATGAACATGTTTTCGAAATGACAAACATGGCAGCAAGATTAAAATCCATGGGAATGGAAGTGAACGAGAACTTCCTAGTGACATTCATCCTGAACTCCTTGCCTCCTCAATATGGCCCATTTCATATGAGCTATAATACTATGAGGACTAAATGGAATGTACATGAATTACAAAGCATTCTCATTCAGAAAGAAGCAAGGCTAAAGAAACCAGGAACTCAAGCTGTCAATCTCATGAATTATGAAGGAACTGGAAAGAAACCAGGAAAGAAAGGAGGAAAGGGTAAGAAATGACTATCATCGGTAGCTCAGTCCTCTTTCCAAATTCACAAGAAGGAACAGAAGAAAGATAAGTGTCATTTCTGTGGAAAACAAGGACACTATCAGAAAGATTGCCTGAAACGTAAGGCATGGTTCGAAAAGAAAGGTAAGCCTACTGCTTTAGTATGTTTCGAATCAAATTTAACTGAAGTTCCTTGTAATACTTGGTGGATTGATTCTGGTTGTACCACTCACGTTTCTAATACGATGCAGGGATTCCTTACGACCCAAACCATAAGCCCAAATGAAAGATATATTTATATGGGCAATCGGATGAAAGTTCCAGTTGAAGCTATTGGAACTTACCGGTTAATGTTGGACACCGGACATCAATTAGATCTTTTTCAAACTGTTTATGTTCCATCTGTTTCTCGTAATTTAGTTTCATTATCGAAACTTGATACAGCTGGTTATTCCTGTATGTTTGGGAATGAATGTTTTAGTTTGTATAAAGATAATGTTCTTATTGGTACTGGTGTTTTATATGATGGTTTGTACAAGTTAAAGCTTGATTATTGTTTTGCTGAAACCCTTGTAATTGAGCATCGTAATGTTGGAATGAAACGTGGTATAATGAATGAATGTTCTGCTAATTTGTGGCATAAACGATTAGGTCATATATCCAAAGAAAGAATGGAAAGATTGATAAAGCAATCAATTCTTTGAACAGTAAATCCGGCATGAACAGTAAAACCGGCAATGAACAGTAAAACCGGCATGAACAGTAAATCCGGCATGAACAGTAAAACCGGCATGAACAGTAAAACCGGCATGAACAGTAAAACCGGCAATGAACAGTAAAACCGCCGGAAACATGTATTTTGACAGAAAACTCGTATGCAGCAAATACACGATTTTTCAGTATGGAAAATCAACAGTTCTAAAACTCATGCTCTGATACCACATGTTTGCAATGTTTACTTTATTTATCTCATACTTGTTTCTCACTTATTTCACCGAAATAAACTATAAACATGATAGCATAATTTCCACTTTATTTCATTATAGAGAAACTGCAGGATGTTGAATCAATTGATTTTCACATACTTCATTTGTCAGAGAGAAAGAAAATTACCTGAATCCATGCCGGAAAAATATAAGGATGTTTTTCTCTCCCTTAACCCTCTTTCTCTTCAGTGAAGTTTTTGATGGAGAAAAACTTCGTAAAAATGTAGTCGGGCAGAGAGAGGAGCCACTTCCTTTTTCTTTTATGTCTTTCATTTAAAGTTCCATCAACTTCATTTAAAACTCATCAATGTTGCACCAATAAGATTTGGCCATCTTGAGCCATATCACGTGGGTGTTTAATTTTGTTGTCTGCTTGTCTTCCTATTTTCTTTAATGAGCAGAACAATAAATGAATGGGTAGTTGGTCAATGCACTCAGAAACACCCAACACGAAGGTCTCTCCTCCGCTCTGCGTTGTCCTCTCTCGGCGCCCTCATGCACGTCGGCAACGGCCTCTACTTTGTCGCCCTCGCACTCCTCCTCGTCGGCCTCTGCTCCGTCGCCCTCGCGCGCGCTCGACGGCTTCTGCTAATTGGAGAATGCGCAGAACTGCAGAAGGCACTGGTTGGCAGAATGAAAAAAATCGCAACTCGCAAGTAGGTTTAGGCTATAGGTTCGGTTCGGTTCTGTTATACTCGATTTTCATTAAACAAAATCGAGAACCGAACCGAATAAATCGGTTTTCACGGTTCGGGTTTAAAGTCGGTTTCGGTGCATTAAAAACCGACCCGAACCGACCCAAACGGTTGGTCGGTTCCACTCACCCCTAGTTCCATCCCTAAATTTTAGACTAAATATCGACTCTTCCGCGCGGTTTGGTTATGCAGATTTTATGAATCCAAAATCGATAACTAAATTGTAGATGGCAGTTCTCACGTATTACTAACTAGTTTGAGTTTATACAAACACAAAAACAAAATAAAAAAACTCTACATTTGGATTGGGTTACATCATGGGTGTGGTCCCAATGTCCCTAACATTAGTGTTTTGAGCCCAAAGATTAAGTTTTGGTTTGTCTTTTGTTTTACTAGTTAACTGTCTTACTTTTCTAAGCAGAAGCAAACACGTAGTTAAGCCTAAATGTTCGATCTTTGCCTCAAACTCCTATAATTTTCGTCATAATTCTCCGCCTTTCCATAATTTTCGCCTTCTTCTTCCATAGACTTAGACGTCACTCATGCCCGTTACAGCTACTAACGCATTGCTTATGCACCAGTTCCGCTTAGAGATCCAGCGGTGAGCCGGTCTAGAAAAGGAAAAAGCTTGAAGCTCGCTGCTCGTCGCCCACTCTTGGAATTTCGGTGAAAAAAGATCCGCTTGATCCTTTTGCTGTATGTCCCTTTCCATCTTCTCTTATCATTTTTATTTGTTTAACGTTTCGGGTTCATTTTTCTGAGCTAAATATTTGTTCAACATAAATTTGTATCTTTTTTGGATCTGGGGAGTTCTGAAAGTTTTGGTTTTCGTGTTGAATTTTTTTTTTTTTCTTTAATAAAGATTTGGAGGAGCTATTGAGGTAATTGAGATAATTCTCATGGAATTCTCTTTCGTTTTTATTTGTTTTTAAGTTATAATGTCGTCAAAGAATTTAGCTTGGCCTGTAACTGTTGTGGTATGGAGTTTAGCTGCTATTACTGCTTTGCTATTGTTTAAATCAGACATTTCCATTTCCATTGCTCTAAAGCAATGCAAAATAAATATTTTTTTTCCGTTTGAATTAAAACGTTTTAAGGTTGAGAATTGCGTCAGTTGAACAATGTAGCTGATATTTTTATCGAATCGGGATTAGAAGAATCTTGAGATTGGATGAAATTAATTACGCTTACATACATTTATGATTTTTTAATGTAAATTATTATATCAAAAAATGTGTTTAATCGCCCATTAGATCTTAAAGTAAAGTTACTTCAGAAGTAGAATTTCACTTGTGGGTACAGATCTTTCAAAATTCTTGTTTATTTCTCAGTGACATATCCTTTCTACTATTTTCACTCCCTGCAGATTTTTGGCAAAGGCTGAGGGATTGCAAATAAATTTTTCTTTTCTGTTTACACCTATGTTTGGAGGACCAGTAGTGGTTCCGGGTAATAGTCCACATTTGAGGAAGTCTGGAAGCAGATCTGTAGTATCTGACCTCGGTACCTTAATCTTAAACTTTGATTTTATTTTTTATTGTGATATATTTTAAGCCATTTTCTGCCTTCAGAATATTTATCTGGTCCGGAGTTGGGTAATGCTGTTGGCGATAGTTTCCTACCTTCAATGGAGATGAATAATCTGAAGACCGGAAGTTCAACAATCAACACGGTCACCATGGTGCCGTCTCCTCTTTTGTTATGGAGACTGAAGGTTTAGTTGACAGCTAATTTCTAAACTAGCTACTTTTTGATTTCATATCATGATTTTGTTGAAGTTTAAAGAAAAGAATCATCTTCTGGGTTCAGATTATGTACCATACTGAGAGTTTTCCTGCCAGAAGAACCGGAAACAGATGATTTGATCAAGAAAATTATTCTAGAAATCATCATTACTTAATACCCTTTTTGGGTTTTGTAATTATATCCACTCATTGGTTTTTTTTTTTTTTTTTTTTTTTCATATTTCAATCCCAGGTTCTTTTATTTATTTTATGGGGTCTCAGTTGTTGCAAGGTGACTTCTTACTTTTGTGGATACAGATATGTGATTGATACGTGCTTATAATCAATAAAGATTGTCGCAAAAATTGGCGTGCACTTATTTAGCATACTTGTGAGTCGCAGATTGGCTGGGATTCTGTTATGAGAATGAGTGTAGACCTACGAGATCTATTTCTGTACGAGGCATTTTTGTATTATAACCCTCTTCTTTTAGTGGTAAGCTAAGTTCTTTGCATCTAGCAAACCCTCTTCCTGTTGTTTTTTTTTAATCTTAGTAATAACATCTTCTTTATAATCTCGTTTGCTGCAGACTATGACAGTTTGGCTATGGGGAATCAATTTATGGGTTTTTGCGCTGGCTAATGTCAATTATACAAGAATCTTTGATCTTGATCAAAATCATCTTACTCATAGAGAAATTTGGAAGGTATTAGGTACCAGTTTAGCAGTTCTGAAATCAGGAATAGCTTCAACTTTCTACAGTCCAGTTCATTGGCTCTAATGTGCTCTCCCTTTAAATCAATGAATGTCAGCTGCTAATTTTTGGGTGTAATATAAATCTTCAATAGTACCAAAGCATTTAAAACATGGTAATTGGTTCAAACCATGAGAGGAAAGAGCATTTGGAGCAGTGAAATGAGGCCGGATTTAGTATAACTCGAAATTGGCATGATATGATGATACTTTCTACTTTTCAACTGCATGCTCATGGATGTTCTAAATTAGAACATTTCTTCAACCAAATTCTATTCAAGTTAAATCTTAAACTCTTCTTAACCAAACTAAGATTTTTCCTCCTTATGTTCCTTTTCTTTTCTATAGGTCTAAAAATTTGTCTATCTTTAAATGGACTAACTTGTATGTGTTTCACAAAACCGTAAATGTTCGTTTGTTATGCTTCTAATATATTTGTTTAATTGAATTAAAGTCTTATTAATCATGTTAGTTATTTTCATTTTGCAGAGTGCTACTTGGATGACAATCATTGTTCCAACTAGCATGACTGCTTACCTATATCTTTACTCTCATGGAGAAGTATCATTGGCTGCATCACAACCAGTGTAATAGATACATCAACTCTTTATTAGATTTTATGAGCACAATATTGATTCTGATTTATCTGTTGATTATTAAAATGATATCGGGTGCAACAAAACCATAATAGTCATTTCATCTCTTTTTGTTACACAAAGATGAAATTATAAGGCAGTTCTATTTTAACGATATTTTTTTATGTACAATAGTGGAAATCTATGCCTTTCTGTTTTAATTTTTGGAGCCTTTGTTTCTGTAATATTTGTTTATAGTTAGAGGATGGAGTTTTTATTTATCAAAACCTCTTTCATATTGGTTAATTCAATTGAGGTGGTTAAATAGTCATAGAATTCCTAGTTGCTTAAGATCCCAATTCACTTTTTATGCTCCATAGAATCCACTTTTGTGTTAATGGATTGGAATTAGTCCCACCAAATAACCGGCTTATGAGGCGCATCATAACGTTCTGATGATTTTGTTGTTTGCCATTAGTAGCTAGAAAAATTTAATTCTTACGGTATTAAACTGTTATGGGTAGTTTATTTTAGTTTTTATTTTTTCCTTTGAGTGTGTCGTGGATGGGTGCTAGATCGGGATCATTATCTTGATTATTGTACACCAATAGATAACTATGATTACACTTGATTGATTTTGCTTACTTAAACCTATGGGTTTCCTCTTTTCAAATGCAGGTTCTCTTATATGCAGCTGTGGCAATGATTTTGGTTTTTCCTTTCGATATTTTCTATTTGTCATCCCGTTATTTCTTGCTAAAGACGCTTTGGCGTATAGTTCTTCCATTACAGGCAAGTTTATCATTTTATGTTCTTGGTATGTCCTTTGTATCTATTGCAATATTTCAAACAATATTACTCCTCTGTGTATCTAGATGTTGAAAGTAAATGTAAGTTGCTACTCTAAAGATTGTCTTCAGTTTTTATCGTATGCCAAGCTGTAAATTAATGATCATTAATCAACTTTGGGTCCTATTTATTGTTTTGAAGCACGAGTTGTTTTACGAAGACTGTTATCTATTGCTATGTTTAAGCTCATTTTGGATTAAGTATGGTTCTTCGGGCAAAACCTCCACAACACATACAAATGAGATCCTTTCACCAACTCTTTCATTGTGTTATTTAATGGCCTTAATTTTGTATATAATTCCAATGGCCTTTCAAATGGCATTAATGCTTCCTTCTAGTGGTATCTAAGTCTTCGGCTGCCACCATTGAGTTTTTAGGCAATGAATCATGTGACTTTCTTAACCAGCTTTCTGGTTCTTTTAGCCTTTGTAGATCTAGTTTTGATTTGATGTTTGTTTTCTCATGTTCAGGCCATCACATTTGCTGATTTTTTCTTGGCTGATATTTTGACATCCATGTCAAAGGTATGAATCTTCACAACATCAATCAAATTTCAGCTCTCATTACAGGTCTTATTGAGTTTTTTTTCCCCCTTAACCAAAACAAATGTTTGTTAATGCATGTAAGTCTCTAGGTTTTAATATTCATGAAGAGAAAGTGAAAAAAAAAAAAAAGAATGGTAGTTGCTCTAGATTTTTTTCACCTTCTTGACCAGGTTTTTCGCATGGTTATTGGAATTTCTTTTAAATCTGTAATTTCATTCGTCCATTTCTCTGGATATTGATTTCAAATCCCTGCAGGTTTTTTCAGATTTGGAGCGTTCTGTGTGTCGAATGATCCATCGGCAGGTTAGTGCTGGGAGTTGAGCTTGGCCTTGTTCTAGTTCATTGACTATAAAGAATGTTTTTTGCACCTTTACGACTTTGAGTCGATTATCTACCTTCTTGACCTTATTTCTTCCAATAATTTTGAATGAATGAACAGTTAGGCTGCTAAAATCGCTGTTAAACTTTAATCTTAGGGAATGCGCTTATTACATTTTTAAATTTGTCGTCTTACATCGGGAATTAGCTATAAGTAGCTGTTTATTGTATTGTATTGTTTTTTTTCTTGGGTGGTGATGATGATTTCAGTCATGAAATGAAATCTTTTAAAAATCGTACAGGTTGCCACAATTGCATGGTTTGAAGCCGACTCCGTTTGCGGCAGTCACTCTGTTGCCATTCCTTTAGTTCTTGTTTTGCCCTATCTTTTTCGTTTCTTTCAATGCCTTCGACAATACAGTGACACGGGAGAGAAAACTGCCCTTCTAAATGGTAAGACATCGTATTGACTTTTTTTTTTTTTTACTACTATCGTCTTTTCCGTGGTTCTTCCCCAGGTTTATTGAGTTTAGGAATGTGCTTTCTAAAAAGATAAATTATCCGTGAGTTTCTTTGTACTTTTTCAGTCGGAATCAACTATAGTTTCATGAAAATTTACTCTTTCTACGATTAACAAAAGAACATAAAAAATGCCAGCACGACGTCATATTGACGTACTAATCAAGTATAATGTCAATCCGGTGGCCTTCTTTAGTAATTGCATCACCTTTTACAAATCAAAAACATCCAAAGACATTTTATTGTACCTACTTTCATCACTGACGTTTAGGAATTACTATTTTATCTTTATAAGAAATGATGTGGATGAGAGGAAAAATCCACAAAAAAAAAAGAGAGGAGAAGAACCCTTATCGAAAAAGTGCAAAGAGGTACATTTAGTTTACATCAATTGTTTTGTAATTGGAGTATGAAGATAAGTATACTCAATGGATAATTCGTAAAAAACTCGGATCTATAAAACTATTTAATAATGGTGAAATTTATGTTGTCCTAAAATGTTACTTGGTTATTTGTAATCGAGAACTATAGTATTTCATTGAACTCAAATAATCCAAAAAATACTTAAACACTCCATCACGAGATTAACTTCAACTTTTTAGACCTTTCTTCCTTGGTCGAAAAGGAAACTCTGAATGTTATAGTGCACCCCCCATAATCTGATTGAAGAAGGAGAAAGAATGCACTTTTATGTCTCTAACAAGCTCACAATTAATCACAATGTGTATAGTAATTTCTTTGCAGGGAAAGAGCCATGTTTAGAGAATTCAAAACTACATTGTATTACTGATGCATATAGAATCATCAATTAGCTGAATGATTTTTAATCCTTCTAGAATAATGGTGGATAGTTTATTATATATTTTATTGTCATAGTCTGTCTTAGATTGACGGATATCATTATTTTGGTAACATTATAGTAACTGTTTTATGGCCATTCCAGCTTTAAAGTATTCGACTTCGGTACCAGTGATTTTTCTTTCAGCCCCTTAAATACCACGTCTTCCCCGATAAATGGAACCAAGCTTCTAAAAATTTCGTTCTCGAGCATTAGCATGCATCATTGTTATAATTGAAAGTAATCGAGCTTATCCAAATCTTGAACTTGACTTGATTTGGCTACACAAACAAGCCAAGCTAGTTCGTAAGCTCAAATAGTCGAGCTGAGAACGCGCTCTCGAGCCTGTCCTTTTTTGACACCTCTAGCTAGATAAATTATTTAAATATTATAATAATGAGGGAAAAAATTATAAAAAAATTTCGTTCTCGAGCATTAGCATGCATCATTGTTATAATTGAAAGTAATCGAGCTTATCCAAATCTTGAACTTGACTTGATTTGGCTACACAAACAAGCCAAGCTAGTTCGTAAGCTCAAATAGTCGAGCTGAGAACGCGCTCTCGAGCCTGTCCTTTTTTGACACCTCTAGCTAGATAAATTATTTAAATATTATAATAATGAGGGAAAAAATTATAAAAAAATTTCGTTCTCGAGCATTAGCATGCATCATTGTTATAATTGAAAGTAATCGAGCTTATCCAAATCTTGAACTTGACTTGATTTGGCTACACAAACAAGCCAAGCTAGTTCGTAAGCTCAAATAGTCGAGCTGAGAACGCGCTCTCGAGCCTGTCCTTTTTTGACACCTCTAGCTAGATAAATTATTTAAATATTATAATAATGAGGGAAAAAATTATAAAAAAATTTCGTTCTCGAGCATTAGCATGCATCATTGTTATAATTGAAAGTAATCGAGCTTATCCAAATCTTGAACTTGACTTGATTTGGCTACACAAACAAGCCAAGCTAGTTCGTAAGCTCAAATAGTCGAGCTGAGAACGCGCTCTCGAGCCTGTCCTTTTTTGACACCTCTAGCTAGATAAATTATTTAAATATTATAATAATGAGGGAAAAAATTATAAAAAAATTTCGTTCTCGAGCATTAGCATGCATCATTGTTATAATTGAAAGTAATCGAGCTTATCCAAATCTTGAACTTGACTTGATTTGGCTACACAAACAAGCCAAGCTATGACACTGCATAGTTGAGGTTTGATAGTTGTGTTTTCTTCTCTGAAGGTCGTTGAATGAGGAAAAATCCATCAATGGCGTTAGAGATGTTTACATATTTGTGTGACAGATTTGTTACTCAAGACCAATGCAAATTTTTATAGTATTATATATTAATTAATAAAAAAATTTCGTTCTCGTAGCATTAGCATGCATCATTGTTATAATTGAAAGTAATCGAGCTTATCCAAATCTTGAACTTGACTTGATTTGGCTACACAAACAAGCCAAGCTAGTTCGTAAGCTCAAATAGTCGAGCTGAGAACGCGCTCTCGAGCCTGTCCTTTTTTTGACACCTCTAGCTAGATAAATTATTTAAATATTATAATAATGAGGGAAAAAATTATAAAAAAAAAATAATTATAAAATCGGTGTCAAAATAAATCTTAAATTATTTTCATTAGCAAAATAAGTCTTAAACTGCTGCCGTTTGCACTTGAAATAGATGCAAAATACATTGGGGTATGGGCGACCTTGATTTGACGCGGCCGTTTGTAATTAAAATGCAGTCGACCACATGAAGCCGAGGTCACCTGTTTTCAGTGATTTGCATCCATTTGAAGTGTGGTGCGACCGCATTTTAGCTGCGGGTGACCAGGCGATCAACCGCTTGAAAGAGAGATAGACCATTCTTAAGGGTGTTTTGCACCTATTGAAAATATATATAAATGAAGAGTAAATGTAATAAGAAGAGAAGGAAAAGGTCCAACTAAATTGATGTGATTGACCAACCCGTCCAACGAACGACAGCTTCACATTTTTAGTTGTTTTGTCGGACTTGTTCAAGAGATCCTAACGAATGCCCCCTCTCTGATCGTTGACGCAAATCTCTCCAGATTTTCTTCATGCTCGTCTCCCTGTTTCTTCGAATCTCTTCTCTTGTTGTTTCCGAAATTTCATGGAGGAAATGGCTCCCAACGCGCGATAATCTCTAGTTTTCTCCGTCTTGTTTTTTTTTTTCTTTTATCGATTTCTGAAATGGCCGAGTCTTCTTCGAAGCAGGAGCTAGTCCAGCTGATCAAGCGGTTCGGGACATATCTCACTGTCAAGCTGTCTAATCTCATCCCAATTTCTTTTCAGGACATGGTTTTTCCCTTTCTTTTTCTTCCCTTTTTCATTTTCGTATTTCTTTTTAGTTTTTTGGCGGATCTGATAAGCTTTCGTTACATGTTGTTCTTAGTGTTTCTTGAATGTTCTGGTTAGGAGGTTGGTTTATTTTTCCTTGTTATGTTATGAACGAATCGGATGGAAACGTGGTGTTCTACCTTTGAAAGCTATATTATGATCATCGTGGAAGTTGTAGAAGAAAAACAAATTAGTATTCCAGATTATGGCAGCGCTACTATTTCTTTTTTCTTCGAGGGAACGGGGGGCTGTTACAATTTAGTGAAATGAACTTTTAGGACAATTATTACTCCTTGAACTGTCCAGTGCTTATGAATTATATCTGAACATTAATTTAGTTTCAAGTTGATAAAATTTTTCGATACACGTGTAAAACTGCTTTTCTTCAGTCATTGCACATATGAGATTCCAACAGATGGAAAGAGCACGGGGATATTGCAGTGCAAATTTTGTACTAGCTGGATGTGACAGCCCGCCATGTGAAGGTAATGAGGGTCCGGTGGGGCTCAGCCCATATCAGTATGGGTGCACAATCCCACATTACTTGGGAGAGTGAAAAATGCATGGTTTATAAGTGAAATTTTCTTCCATACCTAGTACAAGGCGTTTTGAGACTGACCACAAGAAAAAATTCGTACGGGCTCTGGCCCAAAGAAGATAATATTGTACTGGGAGAACCGGAGGACGTTACCAATGATATCAGAGCTATTGTCCAATCGGAAGTGTAGCCGACGAGGACGTCGGGTCCTCGAAAGGGAAAAGATTGTGACAACCCGCCATGTGAAGGCAATGAGGGAATGGTAGGGTCCAGCTCCATATCAGTGGAGGTGTACAATCTCATATTGTTTGGGAGAGTGAAAAATGCATGGTTTATAAGTAAAGTTTCTCATTCTATTTAGTACAACGCGTTTTGGGTTGACCTCAAGAACAAATCCGTATGAGATTTGACCCAAAGTAGACAATATTGTACTGGAAGGACCGGGAGACGTTACAATGGACATATGATATGTACAACAATGAACACGAAGAATCTTTGTTTGGTATTCCTATTTGCAAGTGTCAAAAGTTTTCTTCTCTAACACTAATGAATTTTGATTAGGATACAAGATCTGTTGGGGCAATTGCTGGACTAGCTGTTGCTATAGTATTCACATGGAGGCTGTTGAGAGCACCTAGTAGCTCTCAAAGAAGACAACCGAAAAGGCAAGCTACCACACCTAGTACTTCTGGTGCCAGTGTGCATTCTAATGTGCAATTGGTGCCCACCGGAGTTTGTTCACCTTCAGAGGATTCAAGAACGCAGAATGTTGTTGATGAGTTATTCGAGCCTGTGAAGGTAAGTGCTTCGGTGTTTTTCTAATTATCTCTGCTCTTATATTTTTTATTGGCTTGATTCATCCTTAAAGATCTTGATCTGTTGTTTTCTTACCCTTTTTTTTCCAGCCAACTTTGGGTCAAGTGGTTAGGCAGAAGTTGAGTGAAGGAAGAAAGGTAAGCGATATATGTCGTCTAGGCGTTCCATGCTTTACATTTAAATGCCTTATTGGGCCTTTGTGTTACATATATGATGAAAGGTTGATGGAGTATAAATTGTAGTGGCCATCTGTTATGAAAAATATTTTTAGTCTTGAATGAAATCGATTATGCAAGTTTGGGTTTTTTTCGCAGAATTTTCTTGAATTATCTTTTGACTTGACTGAGAAAAAGCTATTTTTCATTTGTACGTAAGCTGAAGGTTTAACCTGAACTATAACACCTTTCGTTTTGCCACTTGGCAGCTTCTATGATCCTTTCTTTCCAAACTTTTATTGGCTGAAGTTTAGCATATTTCCCCCTTTTGTAATTATTGTTGGGAGTTTCTGATCTGTTTCTTTTATGTGCTTTTTAAATATTAGATATGTGAATGATATCTAAATTCTTTTAATTGGCTCTATATATTTTGGTTTAATTAAACTTCAACTGGGGCTCTATTTTATTTGCTTAGCTCTTCTGTACGATAAAACAAGTACATCATTTTAAGAAGCTGCTTCATATTACAAATAAATACATTGACGTCAGACTTCTTCTATTCAGGTAACGTGTCGTTTGCTTGGAGTAATTCTCGAGGAAACTAATCCTGAGGATCTGCAGGTGGATTTCTCTTGTGGTATTCTTAATTGAGGCACCCAGATTGAGAGAAAGGGAGATGTAAGTTGGTTTACATTTTTTGTTTTTGGCAGAAACAAGTGACTGTGAGGTCCTCAGTGTTGGAAGTGCTTTTAGAGATTACAAAGTATTGCGATCTTTATCTCATGGAAAGAGTTTTGAACGACGACGATGAAGTATGTGATGATTCATGTTTTCAATCACTCTTAATTATTTACCAATATTTCTTTCTACATAATTAAGTCTTGCTAAACAACAAAATTTAAACGTGTGCCAATTAATAATACGCTCGGCCCATCAACCTCACCAATTTTACTGCATAAAATATGTTTAGATCACAAATGCTTCTGTAATTCCAGTTTTCAACTTCCTCGGGGAAATTTAAATGATAATATTTTCAATCTTATTCATCATTCTAATGTAATGATCCGATGCCTGCAGAAAAAGGTTCTTCTGGCTCTTGAAGATGCTGGCGTTTTCACATCCTGTGGACTGGTCAAAGACAAGGTTATTAAATGTGATTTTTTATATTTTTCAATAATTTTTAGCTCTAAACTTCTGAATCTGCCATGTCCTGTTTGTTGCTGAGTGCAAGCTCTTTCGGTAAATAAATTTCATCAACACTTTTTTCTTAGCTCTTAAAAGTTAAATGAACTTATAAAGAGTAAGCAGCAGCTATGAAACTGAAGATACATCAGTATTTAAAGTGTATTATCGTATGTCTAAACCCTTTTTTTAAGTATTAAAAAGAAATTGAAGATACCAGCAACCTTAAAAGATTGGTTAATAGAAAAGCTAAGATCTTCAGAAGAAAAAACTAGAATGTAATTATGTTTTACAAGAGTATTTAGGATACTGAAATGATATTGAATGAATTCTAATTGATCAGTCCAGCTTTGATTCATGTGCAGGTTCTCTTCTGTAGCACAGAGAATGGAAGATCGTCTTTTGTTAGACAATTAGAACCGGACTGGCATATCGACTCCAACCCTGAAATCATTTCTCAGTTAGCTGTATGTATCCCCATATAGCTTTCTGCATTTTGTTCATGTTGTCATAATATCAGCTCTTATGCATCCCCCTTGGCCTGTAACTAAAATTGTTTAACTCTGTACCAGAGGTTCATCAAATATCAACTTCTCATATCTCCCTTCAGACCGGAACGAACCCCATCAAACGTGATCAGCTCTCCGTCATTGGAACTGTTCTTTGGAAGCGGTTAATACTTCGACAACCTTAAGAACCGAAAACTGAGATTTAGCTTCGCTTCTTCCCATGGCAGGTCAATGTTGATCTTACCTTGTGTTCCTGCTAGTCGGGAACTCAGCTTGATGCATGATCGAGTCTGCATTATATAATGTAGATGAGTGCTGAAACTGTGTTCATCTGTTTTTTGGAAAAGAAAGGTGTTTTCAATGATTGTGTCAAACTCAATGAAGTTAGCTTATGGATGAAATTGATTGTTGTTGCTTCTCTTGGAAATGTGTCTGCGACGCTATGATTAACCTTCCAAACAGTGGAAATGCGTTATTTAAGAACTGAATTTTCACTCCTTAGATTTCGAATTTTGGGAAAAAAAAGATGGTGAAGTTGTCTCTTTTGGAGATGCGATATAAACTTGCAATCGTGTTTTGTTTTCGATAATCAATATTGTTCAAACTTTGATTATTTCGTGTCTAACCATTCATTAATGTTGTTAATGCATCCATTATTTGATCATTGGTACAATAACTTGATGATTGTACTAAAACCGAAAGATGATCGAGGATGTTTGCATCTTGATGTTTTGTTTCAGGGGATGAGAAGTATAATTGATTACTTGACTTGCATGTGTTGTAAGATTTCTCTACGCTTAGAAATTTTATAAAACTTTATTATATTTTGTATAGCTGAAATTAATTTTAAAGATAAAATACATTTTTCAATTTAGTTTTCATTTTTGAAGCTCATTTTGACCTCACTAGAGAACTATCGAGCTAGTGAAAATGTACTTTCTAGATTGAATTTCTGTTTAATATTGTTCTTACATTCTGAAATTATTTATGTTGATCCCTTACGCCATATCACCACTTTGAGAACATTTTGAAATTGTTATTGGTCTAGTGTTTTGCTAGTATAATTGTTTGATGAATTACACAATGACCTTTCTTTAAATATAGTTTGTTGTTAATGGATTAGATATACTGGTTTTTATTTATACAATTTTTATTATTATAGAATAAATTCTTCTCAAGATTAAAACTCATCGTGATGGGATACCAAATAATGATAATTCTATATGTAATTATTGTAGGTAAATTTATGCAGCTCATTCATCAAAAAATGATATTGCATTTTTGATAAGCATACAAAAGTATGTAAAAAATTGCAAGAAATATTGATAATATGCAAAAGACTTTGTTTTTCCGATCTAATGAGAGAGCAAAGATTCCAATGTACAACAATTGATGCTTGAGTGTTTCTTGAAAAGACAATTATCTTCAATAGATTGCCAATTAAATTAGTTGTCTAAATTTTAAGTTCATTATACCTTGTAGAAGAACAGTTGCAAGAGATATTCATGATATCTGCGATCTGAATTAAGAACATAAGTAAATCAATTAATGTGGATTTTGATTTAATCACCATTGTTGCACCGTCTAGTCAGGGACTCAGAGGAGTAAGAGGAATAGAATAATTCCTCAAGGGAGAGTTACACTCCTTGAATTTCCTTTCTTACTTCTCCCCTCTTCCCCTCTCTCGGCAAAGCAACGATTGGAAATTGAGATTATGTAGAAGTTCTGCGTTGGTA
Source organism: Begonia masoniana (assembly GCA_022432975.1). Taxonomy (NCBI): domain Eukaryota; kingdom Viridiplantae; phylum Streptophyta; class Magnoliopsida; order Cucurbitales; family Begoniaceae; genus Begonia; species Begonia masoniana. Next base: position 36,393,035 of record CM039513.1, read on the forward strand.
AGCAAAACAATCTCTTCCCTCCGTTTACTGCCATTGTTGAGAAATTTAAAAACGCAAGTGAAATTTTCCTCTGTTTTTCAGCGAGCCACGGTCCAAAATCTTGGGCCCTCTTTGGGCTCATATATGGGTTACTTTCCAAATTGATTATTGACCATCTTTTGCAAAAACACATTGAGAAATAAAAGTAAAAATTTTAGCCCAAGTTAAATTAACTATTTTATTTTAATTAGGTACAAATTAGGATAATTATCGATTTGAACCCTGTACTATACACGTTTTTTCAATTCGCCCCCTATACTAAAACAACCATCAAATCGAACCCTGTACTTTGATTTTGTTATCAGTTTAGACCTTCTATCAACAATTTCATTAAACCCTCATTTAAAAAATTACCAAACGATCTTTGATTCAGTAGAAATTTTTATCACATGTTCACTACTTGATGACAAGATAATCTGAAAATTTTCGTAATTTTTTAATACATGTATGATTTATTGTAATTTTATTTTAGTAATTTATAAACATATTATAATAAATCATACAACTTTTAAAAAATTACAACAATTTTTCTACTATCTACCCATAATGTGGTGAACATGTGGAAAAAGTTTCAAATAAATCCAATATCTTTTAGTATTTTGTTAAATTAATCTCAGTTTCTTCTTTACTTTATAAATTAATTTTTAAAAAATTACCAAACGATATTTAATTTATTTGAAACATTTTTCACATGTTCAACATATCATGGGTAGATAATAGAAAACGTTTCAGTGATTTTATAAAATTTGTATGATTTATTATAATAGTTTTATAAAATAATAAAAACAAATTACCATAAATCGTACATGTGTTAAAAAATTGCAAAACTTTCCAGGTTATCTTTGCATTGAGTAGTAAATATGTGGTAAAAATTTCAACTGAATCCAATATCTTTTGGTAATATTTTTAATGAGTGTTTAATGAAATTGTTAATAGAAGGTCTAAACTGTAACAAAATCAAAGTACAGAGTCCGATTTGACGGTTTTTTTAGTACATGGGGAGAATTGAAAAAATGTGTATAGTACAGGATTCAAATCGATAATTATCCTACAAATTATTTAAAATAAAAGTTTGGACGGTTGAAGATTGAGCTTGGGTATTTTAGGTTGTGGTACGTTCTAGTACGCCCACTCGAGGTAGAGATTTATTTTCACACGTTTAATTAATTATTTTATTTTATAAAATAATTGTAACACCTTAATTTAAAAATCACTAATTTGAAACTCTAATTTTTAAAATCCTAAAATTTTTCTCAAATTGATTTGAAATCGAGCGTTAAATCGTAATTTGAAAATTTAAATATTAATTAAAAACTTTAATTTCGCAAAAGCTTTATAATAAATTTGTCAAAATCTTGAAACCATCGCATAATTAAAACAATTTATGAGACTTTATTTAATGATAAAGATTCAATATAATTATTCAAAATCTTAAATTAAAATAAAACCTTAAATATCGTTTAAAAATTTAAAGCATGCTAAATTAAATCTTTTTCTTCGAACTTAATAATATCTTCTTCTTCTGTATGCTTGCTTGCCATTAGAGGGTTCTCAATTGTAGCTAGTTCTTCCTTAGATAAAAATTCACATACATCACAAGTTAAAAACTATGAGAAATCTCAGTAAGTGGAAATACGTACAAGTTGCAAAACTTTTACTTTTACCGAATCCTATTAACAGTTACATACTGGTTGAAATTCAACCTTCTTTTAAAACTTAGTGTAACACCCGGCATTTTTGCCTTGTAAATATTCCTTGAATTATTAAACGGTATTAATGGGAATATTTATACAATGCATGTTTTTACGAATTTGCCGATGTTTTCAATTGAATATGGGTGATTCATAAAACCGATTCGGCAAACTAATAGTAATTTAATTAAAAACCAATAGTTAGAATTGCATGAAGGGGTAAATTGGGAAGGAATTAAGGTAGGTGGGAGGGAGTCAATAGATGGTTGCCAAATGTCCATAACTTGCTGAGAAACCTACCTATTGTCTTCTCTTCTCTTCTCTTCTACGTAAACCTTGATTTTCATCCTCCTCGTTGTTCTCTCTTCCAAGCGATTGAGACAAATTTTCAAAACTTGTTTCTCCTGTTTTCTTCTGTTTCCTTCAGCAAAGGTAATCATCTAACCTAGTTAACGAGTTTGAACAAGTTAAGATGTGAGTTTTGTGGAAGTTTAGGGTTATGATATTTTGAGGAAAACTCACGGTTTTTGTATGAAAATACGCTGGTTTGTTTTCTAAAGATTTGAATAGAGTCTGGAACATGTTCTACCAAGTTATTAGTTAGCATTTGCAGCTCTGTTTATTTTCTTTACGTGCATGTTCTAGGTCCGCGCATAACCGAGACGTTCAAGACTTGCAACTCTACAGCAACAGGTAAGTTCATGTGTGTAGATTGGCCCTTAAGGCCCTACGACATGGAGATACTAGATTGTACTTTTGTCGGGTTGTTTCGGGTAGATAAGTTAGAATTACGTTCTAAGTTTTTTTTCTGCATTTCTCTTCATGTTCTGCCGTTTTATTCCTGTTGTCTGCTGTTTTAAGTTGAAGCACTATAAATGTCCATGCATACACGTTTTTCCCGAAAGCTCATGCAAAAATGTTTTCTACACACGTTTTGAAGTTAAGAAAGATAAAAATCTGAATGTAATGTATCGGTTAAGTGTGGGATGGGAACTGGCCTACTGTTCTGTTCCGTTCTGTATATCTGTTATGTGCCTGATAGTGCACTTGCCAGTTCCCCTATTAGCCCCACTTATACCCATTTGCCAGTGAAACGTAATGTAATGTATTGTCACTGTATTCTGAAAGTTCATGTATAGCATATGCATCACTGCATTTTTATTCATGTTCTTACTGAGTTTTAGACTCATAGGTGAACTCCCTGTTGTAGGTATGAATCCCGTGGATGAGGACTTTGTGCCTCAGGCCGAGGAATAGGTGGTTGGTGGCATGAGCTTGCGGGGGATTGGTTGCTGCAGCCAGATATATTTTGTCCCGAGGTTTAAATTTTTTTTTTAGTGAAGTTCATGTCTGTAAACTCTACTGAGTTTCTGGTGTTTTTGTTTTAAAACTCTGTTGAGATTCTGTTAGAAATTTGGATAAGGTATAGGTTGTGATGTTTGAGTTTTTTTTAAAAACCTCTATATTTGACAGTTGTATGTATATCTTGAAATATTCTGGAATTGTTTGGAGTTTCTCTCTTTTGGTTGTGCATGGATTGTCTCTGGTTTTAGAGCTATCCATGCAGTTCGATTTCTTAAACTTCTGTCATGTTTTCCATCCTGTCCAAAATCATGTTTTGAAATCGGTTTTTTTGAAGTTTTATGCTGTCTGTTTTTATGCTCCCCGTTCATATGTCTTCTTGTTAAATGTAGTTTACTTCTGCCGGTGAACACTTTACTTCTGCCTGTAGTTCACTTTTGCCGGTGAACAGTAAAATTCTGCCTATAGTTCACTTCTACCGGTGAAAAGTAAACTTCTTCCTGTAGTTCACTTCTGCAGGTGAACAGTAAACTTCTGCCTGTAGTTCACTTCTGCCGGTGAACAGTAAAATTCTGCTTGTAGTTCACTTCTACCGGTGAACAGTAAAATTCTGCTTGTAGTTCACTTCTGCCGGTGAACAGTAAACTTCTGCCTGTATTTTTCGCCTTGCTTCTTCCGCCCCGGTTTATTTACATTTTTCGCCTTGCTTCTTCCGCCCCGGTTTATTTACATTTTTCGCCTTGCTTCTTCCGCCCCGGTTTATTTACATTTTTCGCCTTGCTTCTTCCGCCCCGGTTTATTTACATTTTTCGCCTTGCTTCTTCCGCCCCGGTTTATTTACATTTTTCGCCTTGCTTCTTCCGCCCCGGTTTATTTACATTTTTCGCCTTGCTTCTTCCGCCCCGGTTTATTTACATTTTTCGCCTTGCTTCTTCCGCCCCGGTTTATTTACATTTTTCGCCTTGCTTCTTCCGCCCCGGTTTATTTACATTTTTCGCCTTGCTTCTTCCGCCCCGGTTTATTTACATTTTTCGCCTTGCTTCTTCCGCCCCGGTTTATTTACATTTTTCGCCTTGCTTCTTCCGCCCCGGTTTATTTACATTTTTCGCCTTGCTTCTTCCGCCCCGGTTTATTTACATTTTTCGCCTTGCTTCTTCCGCCCCGGTTTATTTACATTTTTCGCCTTGCTTCTTCCGCCCCGGTTTATTTACATTTTTCGCCTTGCTTCTTCCGCCCCGGTTTATTTACATTTTTCGCCTTGCTTCTTCCGCCCCGGTTTATTTACATTTTTCGCCTTGCTTCTTCCGCCCCGGTTTATTTACATTTTTCGCCTTGCTTCTTCCGCCCCGGTTTATTTACATTTTTCGCCTTGCTTCTTCCGCCCCGGTTTATTTACATTTTTCGCCTTGCTTCTTCCGCCCCGGTTTATTTACATTTTTCGCCTTGCTTCTTCCGCCCCGGTTTATTTACATTTTTCGCCTTGCTTCTTCCGCCCCGGTTTATTTACATTTTTCGCCTTGCTTCTTCCGCCCCGGTTTATTTACATTTTTCGCCTTGCTTCTTCCGCCCCGGTTTATTTACATTTTTCGCCTTGCTTCTTCCGCCCCGGTTTATTTACATTTTTCGCCTTGCTTCTTCCGCCCCGGTTTATTTACATTTTTCGCCTTGCTTCTTCCGCCCCGGTTTATTTACATTTTTCGCCTTGCTTCTTCCGCCCCGGTTTATTTACATTTTTCGCCTTGCTTCTTCCGCCCCGGTTTATTTACATTTTTCGCCTTGCTTCTTCCGCCCCGGTTTATTTACATTTTTCGCCTTGCTTCTTCCGCCCCGGTTTATTTACATTTTTCGCCTTGCTTCTTCCGCCCCGGTTTATTTACATTTTTCGCCTTGCTTCTTCCGCCCCGGTTTATTTACATTTTTCGCCTTGCTTCTTCCGCCCCGGTTTATTTACATTTTTCGCCTTGCTTCTTCCGCCCCGGTTTATTTACATTTTTCGCCTTGCTTCTTCCGCCCCGGTTTATTTACATTTTTCGCCTTGCTTCTTCCGCCCCGGTTTATTTACATTTTTCGCCTTGCTTCTTCCGCCCCGGTTTATTTACATTTTTCGCCTTGCTTCTTCCGCCCCGGTTTATTTACATTTTTCGCCTTGCTTCTTCCTTCCGCCCCGGTTTATTTACATTTTTCGCCTTGCTTCTTCCACCCCGGTTTGTTTATATTCTCCGCCCAGTTTCGGTTTATTTACCTTTTCTGCCTTGCTTCTTCCGCCCCGGTTTATTTACATTTTTCGCCTTGCTTCTTCCGCCCCGGTTTGTTTACATTCTCTGCCCAGTTTAATTGCTTCTTCCGCCCTATATCACCCGATCTTGTCATTCACTGTAGCCCTTCTTCACAGTATGTCTTCCAGTTTCATATTTTCCCTCTATGTAAAGATTTAAACGTAAAGTTCAAAAAAAAAAAATGCCCCGTTTCCTGTTAAATGTCCGGAGTCACGGCGCCTCGGCCCCGATCGGGTCTGGGGCTGTCACAGTTATGGTATCAAAGCCGCCAGGTTTTAAAAGCGGTTCTGGAGAAATGTCTGGTTGCGCAACCTGCCACGTAAGATCACTACACCGACTGTAAGTGTTTAAATTCACGTAAAAGTTTCTGTTTATAAAATTTAGTTATTTTGTTTATAGGATTTCTTAGAAATTGTGAGAGGACATCAGGATGAAGCAAACGATAGTGCCAGAGCCATCGATCGTTTAACCGAGCTGGTGGGTGTACAGTCCCGTATGGTGGAACGCATGATGGCCAGAGAAGATAACGGGAATAACAACCATGCAAATGCTCCACGTGACACCAGTGGAGATAGATTCAAGCGACTTCAACCGCCTACGTTTGATGGGCTATCTACCGACCCAACTCACGCTGAGGAATAGGTCTGGCAGATAAAGAGAATGTTTAGATGCGCAGAGGTGGAAGAAAATAAGAAGGTTCTATGTGTCACGTTTCATCTCACCAGGCACGTTTCATCTCACCAGGAATGCGGGATTTTGGTGGGACACCGTCCAGGCATCAACGGTGGCATTAAGCTGGGAGGGATTTAAACGAATTTTCTATAAGAAGTATTTTGACCGAAGTGCGAAGAAGGAAAAATGATAGAATTCTCTCGGCTACGACAGTATGGATCAGTGGCCGAATATGTTTAGAGGTTTGAATCCTTGTCCCGCTATAACAACTAAAATTTTTTTAAAACCATAAATCTAAAATCAAGCCTCTATAAAACCCACCCAAACCATATTCATAAATGTTTCAAAACCATTAAGATTTACATAAAATAAAATCCAACAAAATGCTAATAAACAAACCAAAATATCCAACCCCACACTTTCCCGAAGACCCTGGTCGAGGCACCCCAACAAATGCCCGCACTGGCATGCCCCGTAAATCTCTGACTGCTCCTAAGTCTGATTTCCCTCATCAACCACACCTGCAAAGATAACGTTACCTAAACCACAGAACACAAAAAGTAAGCTTAATGCGGAATAACGAATGCAACAAAACATAATGCAACCAATCCTATCACATGCAGTTTCTAACACTCAGTTGTGCTCGTTTCACATTCGTTGCTTTAATCATTTCATAAGCCGTGTGGATCGAGTAGGCTCACATCCTATAATTGTCTAGGACGGCCACACTCAGAACCTCCAAGCCGTGTAGATCGGGTAGGCTCACATCCTACAACCGTCTAGGATGGCCACACTCAGAACCACCAGAGCAAGACCAGATAGCAATCATCCTATAACTGTCTAGGATGGCTATACAAAATCTCCCTCCACGTCGATCGTAGAATCCTATAACCGTCTAGAAATTCATATTCATGACCATTACGTAGTTTAGCCGGTCATCTTTCATAGAGGTCCTCTCGGGGTGCTACACTCCAGCACTTGTTCTCGACAAGGCTACTCTAGTCAAGACTAAGTTTGCAATTCTTTTTATCTGATTTTATTTCACGCTCGCAAGTCAAACAATGCAAGAAAACTTGTATTTGCGTAATTTAAAACCATGATGCATGTTAAAAGAATATGCAACACCACACAACGCGAAACAAACAACCATTAACCCTACCGTTTCATAGTGTAGGCCCGAAGGCAAAACGATTTCCAACCACTACTTACCTGAACTCCTGCACCGCACTTACTCGCTTCAGCTATGTAAATTTCTCAACTCAGCAACCTAACACATTCACAAAATTCACTTAGGCATCATAATTCACTTCTAAAGAATATTTAATCTACTCTAACTACAAGCAACTAATATGAACACAACTCAATCCCAAAATCCCGATTTTTCTCCATTTTTAGTGTCAAAACTTCAATTGACCATAACTGACTCGTTTTTCAACGGATTTGGACGTGCCACCCCATTCCGTAAATCTCTACACGTCTACTTTCCATTGAAATACTCAAATTCATCAACCAGACAATATGGCTCAATCGAAATCACCAAAACAGATTCGGTGCACATAATGTCCAAATCCTGTTTTTCCACAACTTTCATCCAATCTCCAATTTAACTCTAAAAACAACCTAAACTAACATATCTAAGGATTTAAACCATCAATTAGGAATAAAACCAGCAAGGGAAACAAGATTTTCGAAGTTCACCAATGAGGGTTTCCAAACCCTAACTAAATCTCCACAAAACTCAACAAAAACCTCATAAACTTCCACTAATTGGTATCAAACTTAAAACCCATTTAATTTTACCTTAAAACCTTGAGAAATGTCGATGGAAATGGGGAAGAAAACTCAGCAATGGGAGATGAGGGTTTCGTTGGAGGAAAGTGATGGAGAAAACCAAAATTATAACTTTAACTACTTAACCATTCTTTTTATAAACTAACACTTTTCTCTTTTTGAAATTTACCACCATAAATTTCAAATTTATAAAGTAATCCCCTCATTTTCTCTTCATTCAAACCAACGTGGAAGGTACCACCTTCCATCACTTTTCCACTTTACACCTTAAAAGGATAAGTATTACCACCCAATCTAAAAGAAATTCTTATCCCAAAATTGCCCCTTACTTGCTTTCAACGTGAAAGTACCTTGGTTTTACTAAAGTTTGACTTCTTCAAACTTAAATTTACTCACTTTAACACTTTAAGGAATAAGTGTTATCAAAAGCATGTGTTTTAAGTTGATTGGTTGAAAACAAAATCAACTTTTACTTTTGACTTTTCAAAACCTAACACCTAGTCATCACTTCTTTTCCTTATTCTTCTTTCACTCCAACGTGAACCTCCCTCCACTCTTTCCTTCTCTTTTCAATCCTTATCACTTTTATTCACTTACTTTTTCTTTTCATTGGTTTCTTTCCATTGGTTCAATTTCTTTTGACTTTTCAACTCTTCATTCTCTTCTTTTATTCACTCTTGACTTTCTTGACTTTTTCCCCATCTAATTCCTTCTTCTTCTTCTTTTTCCACTTAAATTTACTTTTAAATAAAATTCAACTTAACTAAATTTCTAGCTACTCAACCCTAGGGTTTTCTCTCAATTTCTATTAAATTTTATTTTCCTACTCACGAACTTAGGAAAACTCTAGGACTAATACTAAACACCTCTTATCGTCTAATCCAAGGATTACACACGTTGCAGAAAAGTTTTTCGAATGTTACAACAGATACCATTAAGGTGCCGATCGATCGCCCCTACTGGCGATCGATCGGCATGCTCTCTGGAATTCGAATTCCAGAGAGCTGTCTCCTCTCTTTTCTTCCTTTCCTTTTCTTCTTTTCAATCCTATAACTCATCACCAAACTTCATAAAACTACACCAACACCACATTCATCATAATAATACATTTCAACACAAAATCACTCAACACTCGCACATCCTTCATAATCTCACTCCTTCCTATAAATACGACTCAAAGCATTTAAAACGAAGTAAATTTCCTGAAAACGAACGGCGTAGTTCCGTTTAAAAACTGAACAACCCCCTGTGAAACCTAAGTCACCAAGCAGTTCTAGTAACATTTCAAAATAAAAACTATCACATAGACTTTCTATACTCTCGTTCACAATTATCCATTAAAATACACTATTTATGTATTTTCTACCATTCTCTAACCCAAAATACCTATACGTCATCCCCCACGGGTCAAAATATGCGTCGACTGCCCAGTACGCTCCTACGGGCACCCTTCTTCAACTAGCTCATGCGTCGGGTGGAGAAATGTCATCCTCACCTGTATCAAAGTCACCTACACCACAGAGACATTCTATGAGCTACAGGCTCAATAAGTCTACGTAAATGCAAATGCGTGCTATGCATATTGTCGTTCATAAAATCATGCAGTCGTTTTAATCCTTACATTACATAGTGGGATGTCACTGAGGTCTACTTTCACCAGATGGAGAGGGCATGTCTGGCGGTTATATAGCCCTTTCCATCTATCGAGGGGAAAACATGCTTCACCCACATGACAGTCATGTTTGAACCCCACCCCGTCGTGACCGGGATTACGTGCATTCGTTTCTTTTCATTAATTCTGTTCTTTTTGTAAAACCTTGTAGAAACTCATTTTCATGCTATTTTGAAAGAGTGTGATGCATGTACGGTTCATATTACACAATTCATAATTAACATAGAAAACAAACAGTAAATCTTAGAAAACACACCACGACCTATATACACCACGACCTATACTCCTAAACTGCCCAACCATTCACTCTACAACTACGAAATTCACCAATATCCTCAATAACGTCATAACTCTTGGTGTATGCCAAATCGGCCAAACAAAGTACGAAGACTTATCTCGCGTCTGTGGCACATCGAGCTCTGTCCACGAGCGTTGTTCACCTAAAGCAATTCATAGCAATCATCATTAAAACGAGTCTAAACCGTTGAGTTTTGAAAACTAAAAACTCCTAGCTAAAGGAAATTTTCTAAAACTCTACTTTAACTTGTTGAGACATTTCGTAGAGCAATTCGCGCTCGACATTTCTAAATCTCCATTAATGGAGTTTCCTCTAGCTTTAAACCTCGAAAACTCCAACCTTCACCAATAAATTGACTATCTCCATCCAATAACCACAAATACATCCATTAGGGTCGTAAATAGGGTAACCTTAACGATTTTAACTTAATCCGACTATTTCGCAAAAACCCTAAACGAAATCCTAACCGTTTTAATCCATGAAAATCGAAATCTAATGTCCAAAAACTATAGAATCTTACCTAGAATGTCGCTTGGAGGAGAAAACGTGAAGAAAAGTTGATGATCGGAGGAGGAATCACCGTTGAAATGTTAAGAGACGCCATGGAGGGAGAGAAATCGCCGGAGGGGAAAACGCGAGAGAGAGAGAGAGAGAGAGAGAGAGAGAGAGAGAGAGAGAGAGCTACGTGAAAATGAAGAAGGGAAGGGGAAAATGGTTAAGTGTTATAAAATTTCATTTGAAATTACCGTATTGCCCCTATATTTGATTTCTCTACTAATCCTCATCTTATTTTGTTAATTGGTCCATCGATTCGGTTTCTCCAAATTTTTATGTTTCACCAATAATTCCAATTTATTGTCAAGGCTCCATTAAAACTTTCCGTTCACAAAAGGGGCTCAATTAACTATATTTACAAAATGGCCATTATATAGCGAAAATTCTAAAATCCCGTAAAACCGGGTGTTACACTTTGAACCCATTATAATCCTTCTATGGGTTTCCTTTTTTCTTTTCCCTCCTCCATGTTTTGTTGTTTACCCAATATGTCTATTTCCTCTTATGTTTGACCTCCTTTCAACCAACAAAAGTCTCTCCTTTAAATAAAACACCCCTCCTTCCAAAAGTTTTCTCTCTCTTTCTTTGTCCAACCAAAATTTTAAATTAAGATTACATCATGTCTCTCATCCCAAATTCTTAGCTGCTATCAAATTTTCCACCATTCCTTTTTATCAATTTCTTATTCTCTCTCATATTTAGAATCTTCTCTTTTCAATACTAAAATCAATTTAACAAATCTTTTGATGATCCCCTCTCTCTCCGTGAGAATCATTTTTCCTTAAAGTGTATTAGAAATAAAGAAGCTAATAGAATGTCCACAAAAATAGAGAAGCCAATAAAACGATTAAAAATCCCTTTGGGAGTAGCTATGCCTTCTAGTAATGTGATGTGAACGGATTCTATAATATGAGGATGCAAAGTTTAAGTCGAGCACAAGGTTCTGGAAGAAGATTTAATTGTTTTGGCGATGCAGGACTATGACCTCATTCTAGGCATGGATTGACTATCTAAAGACTATGTAACTATTAATTGTCGCAAGAAAATAGTCAAGTTTGAGCCATTAGAGAAAGAGCCATTAGAGAAAGAACCTTTTATGTTTCCCGGTGATGTCAGGGGTTTAAGATTTCCTACAATATCAGCTATAAGGGCTCATAAGGCGCTAAATAATGGGTGTTTGGGCTTTCTTGCAAGCGTCATCCGCCTTCAATCTAATGATGCGATTACTTTGGAAAATGTGTCAATAGTTAGAGAATTTCCTGATGCATTCCTTGATGACTTGATAGAATTTCCTTTGTAAAGAGAAATGGAGTTTAACATAGAGGTTTTACAAGGGATCGCACCTATTTCAAGCTTTGTATAGAATGACACCGACTGAATTAAATAAGTTAAAAGTACAATTAACAGAGTTATTGGAAAAATGATTTATTTAACCAAGCTTCTCGCCATGGGAGCACCAATACTATTTGTGAAAAATAAAGATGTATCTATGAGACTATGTATCGACTATAGAGAACTTAACAAAGTCAACATAAAGAACAAATATTCACTTCCAAGATGATTTGTTTGACTAGTTAATAGGAGCAAAAGTATTCTCTAGAATAAATATCATATCAGGCTACCATCAATTAATGATTAAAGAAGATGTTTACAATACAACATTTTGCACTCGGTATGGTCATTATGCGTGAAAACCACCGTTTAATTTAGAGAACAAAGCATAAGAGGAGTGGTGGGAGAAAAATGTAATTTTCTCTTCCCTCATTAATCTGCCATGTGTACATTTTCTCTTCCCTCATAAAGTCCTCATCTTGTTTAAAAAATTTTATTTTGGCAGAAGCTTCATTGTTTGTTGAGGGCGCTGCACGAAGAATAGCGAGATAGAAACCGAGAGAAAAACTGACCAACGATTAATTCAGCCTCCGATTCCAATAATTTTGGTTTTAAAACACTCATTGTCTTCTTCTCTTCAACCTTTGTGAAACGATTTGTTGGCTTGACCCTGGTGCTCGAAAATTGGTGAGTGATTCCCCCTTCGTTTCTATTGTTTTCTTCTTGTAGTTCTCAGTTGAGTAATAGGACTATTGTGAGTTTGAGGAATTATAGGATATTTGGGAAAAAAATGAACTCCTGTAGAAACAAAATGAAAGGAGAATTAGAGATTTTGGAAGTAAGATTAATGATCGATAAACCTCCTCCTGAATAAATTCTAAGTTCAAAAATTATTTTGCGATAAACTCTGAAATATTGACTGGGAAATCATTGCTGAGAGTTCAAGTTGATTTTTAGTGTAAAAATATCCCTTTTACATTGCTGGGTTAGCAACAGTTGGGTACGTGCCCTTCAATCTACATATGGCTGGGGTGTTTTTAGTATGTAGTTATGATATTTTGGGCAGTAGATTACGTTGATTGTGGATGAATAAATTAAAAAAAATATATAATAATCAGGCTTTGATTGCAAATTGGATGTAGACCATCTTTGAGGGTAAACTAGGAGATAAGTTATCCCAAAAATAATAAAGGATTTTACTCTTTGCTAGGTACCAATTTATTGAATTAAAGTATGACTCATTGACTCGGACACTTGGATATATATTGAGTTTTAACCTATTGTAAGTCTACTCGAGGTAAAAGTTTATTTTATTTTCGGTTAAGTATTATTTTTAATTCATTAATTAAATTCATTTATTTAGCATAAATTGTTTATTTAATTTTGTGTTATTATTTCATTCATACATTTATCAACTGTATATTTTATCATTGATAAAAATTGTGTGGTTAGAAGTAATAGGGCAGCTGAAGATCCGTGTCTTTGGGCGCGAAACCCTAAACTTGATCAGGGTAATTATGGCGTGCGACCACCTAATGTCGATGTTTTGGTCTATGGTCCAGTGTACTCAGAGTCCATGAGAGGCTCTATTTTCATCGAACATCTATTTAAATTGTATAACTGCATTTTTATTAAATTTATGCATAATATTTTATAACTGCTGGAAATAAACTCTACCCCTATTGAGTTTAGTCAACTCACCCCAAACGACTACTATTTTTTTCATGATCAAATCAAGAAGAGTTTTAGTTATCGACGAGGGAACAAGAATTTTCTATAGGTTTCATTTTATTATTTTTAAGGTTATAGACTTTTGAAAAATTGTAAGCTGGATAATATTTTGTTATTTTGCTCAGACGTATATCATCACATTATTTGGTGTCTCTTGTCGGTCCTGTTTAATTTATATTTTGGGCTCGGACTTTATATTAGTTTATAAATTTTTTGCTACGTGTTCTTTTTAAGTGAATAAGATTTAGAGTCGAACGATTGACTCGATTTTCAGGTCGGTCGTCCCTTGTTCTGTTGCAGTCCCATTTGGGGCTTGACATTATGAGTTCCGAGTTTTGCCATTTGAACTAAGCAATGCACCAATGATATTTATGGATTTAATGAATCGAGTATTTAAGGAGCACTTGGACAACTTTGTATTCATTGATGATATCATCATTTACTCTTGTAATAAAAGATAGCACGAAGAACATTTAAGGATTGTCTTATTGACCTTGAGGAAAGAGAAACTTTATGCAAAATTTCTAAATGTGAATTTTGGTATGAAAAAGTTGTTTTCTTAGGTCATATAATATCTAAAGGTGTATCAGTCGACTCTGAAAAGATTGAAACAGTCAATAGTTGGCCTCAACCTAAAAATGTTGCTGAAGTATGAAGTTTATTTGTTTGACAGGTTATTATAGAAGGTCCGTAGAAGAATTCTCAAAAATAGCCACTCCACTTACCTAGTTAACTAAAAAAATGCCAGATATATATGCACATAAGAATGTGCAGATTAATCTCGGCACCAATGCTGATTATAACCTCAGATACTGGAAAATTTGTTGTATATAATGAAGCTTCAAAATATGGGTTAGGATGTGTACTCATGCTAGAAGGAAGAGTAGTGGCATACACATCTAGGCAGCTGAAGGAACATGAAAAGAATTACCTAACTCACGATCTGGAACTCGCTACAGGGGTTTTTGTTCTAAAAATCTAGAGACATTATTTATACTGTGAAAGATGCGAGATTTACATAGACCATAAAAGCTTAAAATATTTTCTTACACAAAAAGAGTTGAATATGAGACAACGCAAATAATTGGAATTAGTGAAAAATTATGATTGAAAGATTATTCATCACCCCAGAAACACTAATGTAGTAGCTGATACTTTGAGCAAGAAGGTCTCCTCAAAAGTTTGAACCCTTATAATCTATTCGTGAGAACTAATCAAGGAAATGCAAGCTAGGGGTGGAAATTGTACTTCTTGGATTAACTGAAAGATTATTTGCATTAACATTACAACCAAGCATTTTAGAAGAAATAAAAGTAATGCAACAAGAAGACCCACTCTTGAAAGAAAAGAAAACCCGAATTGAAGCACGAGACATGTCTGAAATTTCTATACCAGAAGATGGAATCATTCAACTTCGAGGGCAGTGGTGTGTGCCCAGTAATGATGATCTAAAGAAAAGGATAATAAAAGAGGCTCATTCTACTCCATATTCCATTCACCTAGGAACTACTAAGACATGTCGCGATTTGAAACAACACTACTGGTGCCATGGATTAAAACTCGACATAGAAAATTTTGTAGAACGATGTCTTACTTGTCAACAAGTTGAAGCGGGACATCAAAGGCCAATAGGCACACTCCAACAATTAATGATACCATAGTGGAAATGGAAATACATAACCATGGATTTTGTTGTAGGATTACCAAAGATAATTAAAGGCTTTGACTCTATATGAGTTATCGTGGATCGTTTGACTAAATCGACACATTTTCTTCCTGTTCAGGCCATTTATACTATGAATCAATTTGTAGAGCTTTATCTTCAGGAAGTTGTCAGATTGCATGGTATACTTGTTTCCAAAATATCAGACCGAGATACTCGATTTACTTCTAAGTTCTAGAGGAGTATGCAAAAGGCAATGCAGACACAACTAAATTTAGTACAGAATTCAACCCTCAAACTGACGGACAATTAGAAAGAACAATTCAAACATTGGAAGATATGCTAAGAACCTGTGTGATTGATTTTCAAGGAAACTAGAGTAAGAATCTGTCACTGATAGAGTTTGCGTGTAATAACTGTTATCAAGCACTATTGGGATGGTGCCTTACGATGCATTGTATGACAAAAAAATGTAGATCACTTGTTCATTGGGACAAAGTCGTAGATGACAGATTAGTTGGACCTGAGATTTTACGACAAACTATTGGGGAGGTTACTTTAATACGACAACGAATTTTAACAGCTCAGAGTAGACATAAAAGTTATGTCGACCGAAGAAAGAAAAGACTAGAATTTGTAGAAGGCGATCAAGTGTTTCTGAAAATTTCTCTAATGAAAGGCGTAATAAAGTTTGACAAAAAATGTAAGCTAAACCTGAATTCATTGGTCCATTTGTCATTACAAAGAGAATTAGAAAGGTGGCGTATCAATTAGATTTACCATATTCACTTAGGCATGCACATAATATATTTCATGTCTCTGTGCTGAAGAAATACATCTTTGATCCCTCGCATGTTCTTCCAATTGAGTCTATAGATTTTCAACTCAACCCTAACTTAACCATCAAGGAAAGACCAAAGTGAGAAAGTGATGAAAAATCCAATTTTTACTCACGTTTACAGTTTTGCTTTTGTAGGGTCACCCGAAAGAGCAGTGAAGTACAAGGGTTCAAACCCTACTAGGCCACGGATGTAGCAAAACTCTTGTAGCTGCTAGATGCAGAAGTAATGTCTACATGACTGATCAATTTCTATTTGATGCATATGTGTCGTGCCGATATTTGGGTACTAGTACTGACTATTTTTTTTTTTTTTTTTTTTTTTTTTTTTTTTTTTTTTTTTTTTTTTTTTTTTTTTTTTTTTTTTTTTTTTTTTTTTTTTTTTTTTTTTTTTTTTTTTTTTTTTTTTTTTTTTTTTTTTTTTTTTTTTTTTTTTTTTTTTTTTTTTTTTTTTTTTTTTTTTTTTTTTTTTTTTTTTTTTTTTTTTTTTTTTTTTTTTTTTTTTTTTTTTTTTTTTTTTTTTTTTTTTTTTTTTTTTTTTTTTTTTTTTTTTTTTTTTTTTTTTTTTTTTTTTTTTTTTTTTTTTTTTTTTTTTTTTTTTTTTTTTTTTTTTTTTTTTTTTTTTTTTTTTTTTTTTTTTTTTTTTTTTTTTTTTTTTTTTTTTTTTTTTTTTTTTTTTTTTTTTTTTTTTTTTTTTTTTTTTTTTTTTTTTTTTTTTTTTTTTTTTTTTTTTTTTTTTTTTTTTTTTTTTTTTTTTTTTTTTTTTTTTTTTTTTTTTTTTTTTTTTTTTTTTTTTTTTTTTTTTTTTTTTTTTTTTTTTTTTTTTTTTTTTTTTTTTTTTTTTTTTTTTTTTTTTTTTTTTTTTTTTTTTTTTTTTTTTTTTTTTTTTTTTTTTTTTTTTTTTTTTTTTTTTTTTTTTTTTTTTTTTTTTTTTTTTTTTTTTTTTTTTTTTTTTTTTTTTTTTTTTTTTTTTTTTTTTTTTTTTTTTTTTTTTTTTTTTTTTTTTTTTTTTTTTTTTTTTTTTTTTTTTTTTTTTTTTTTTTTTTTTTTTTTTTTTTTTTTTTTTTTTTTTTTTTTTTTTTTTTTTTTTTTTTTTTTTTTTTTTTTTTTTTTTTTTTTTTTTTTTTTTTTTTTTTTTTTTTTTTTTTTTTTTTTTTTTTTTTTTTTTTTTTTTTTTTTTTTTTTTTTTTTTTTTTTTTTTTTTTTTTTTTTTTTTTTTTTTTTTTTTTTTTTTTTTTTTTTTTTTTTTTTTTTTTTTTTTTTTTTTTTTTTTTTTTTTTTTTTTTTTTTTTTTTTTTTTTTTTTTTTTTTTTTTTTTTTTTTTTTTTTTTTTTTTTTTTTTTTTTTTTTTTTTTTTTTTTTTTTTTTTTTTTTTTTTTTTTTTTTTTTTTTTTTTTTTTTTTTTTTTTTTTTTTTTTTTTTTTTTTTTTTTTTTTTTTTTTTTTTTTTTTTTTTTTTTTTTTTTTTTTTTTTTTTTTTTTTTTTTTTTTTTTTTTTTTTTTTTTTTTTTTTTTTTTTTTTTTTTTTTTTTTTTTTTTTTTTTTTTTTTTTTTTTTTTTTTTTTTTTTTTTTTTTTTTTTTTTTTTTTTTTTTTTTTTTTTTTTTTTTTTTTTTTTTTTTTTTTTTTTTTTTTTTTTTTTTTTTTTTTTTTTTTTTTTTTTTTTTTTTTTTTTTTTTTTTTTTTTTTTTTTTTTTTTTTTTTTTTTTTTTTTTTTTTTTTTTTTTTTTTTTTTTTTTTTTTTTTTTTTTTTTTTTTTTTTTTTTTTTTTTTTTTTTTTTTTTTTTTTTTTTTTTTTTTTTTTTGGGTACTAGTACTGACTATAAAGGACTAGAAAATCATTTGAAATTAAAATTAAAATCATAATGAAAAAACTAAAAGCAGTAAAATGTAACAAAATCTAAATTACGACCACCTAAGTAGATATTCTAATAAAGCTGTAGATATTTTGAACAATTTAGATAATGACCGAGATTGAACCACTTCCAACAGGAGAGAAGCGGGGCAGGTTAGAATTGTAAATGCGTTCTTTTCCCTAACCCTGGATTATGTTTCAGTTGTACTGCAATTTTTGTCCCCTTCTCCAGAAAATTTAGCATGCGGTGCTTCTGTTCGCGGAGTGTATGCTAAGCCGCTGAAAAACGAAACTTGATCGTCGCGCAGAATGAAAATGCAGCTACAGAACATCTTGTTCCTGCATCCAAGTCTGTACTACAGATTCTGAGAGCTGGTCGGGATGGAGTCCATTTGCCCAATTGATTCCAAGTGCGCTGGTGAAGTTTCTGCGCTTCTTGCTCCTCCTTCCCCTCAAGAAGTCCAGGTATCTCTCTCGCTCTCTCCTGTCTACTTTTGGAAGCTTTGAAAAAGCTAGAATCTCGAAAGGAAGTGATAAAAAGCGAATTGAATTAATGGAAATTGAAGTTGCGTCAGCCTCGGATTTTCTCTGGAAGAAAATGAGCAATGGTTTGAGTGCTGCAAATTTACGTGTCCCTGTTTTATTTTCAGAACTATTTTGACGAGCTTATATCGACAAGACAATGCCGTGGTATCAAAGTTAAACAAAATGGCAGCTTTGGAAAGGGTGTGTTTTCAATTCTTTTGGCTATTTTCTTGTACGTGAAATGGCAACCTGAATGGATCTCTGATTTTTCTTGAGACTTTAGCTAGAACCAATATATGCTATATATACAAATTGTTCATTATGTGCTATGTTGTTCATTTGCTTTCACTAATTATCTCGCTCCTCCGAGCTAATTTCTTTATTTCATTTTTATTTTTTGTTTTTGATAAGTACCCTTTCTAAGTTTTTGAGATTCGTCATCTTGTTTATTTAATTTTCTGTCAGTTGTAGCATTTTCTAAAGAACGAAAATTTGATATCATGATAGGTGTCTTTGCGGACATGTACTTCAAAGAAGGGGAGCTTGTGTTGAAGGACCAAACGCTAGTGGGTTCTCAACACACATCAAATAAGGTCTTGCAAATCTGAAGTATGATGGTTCTCTTCGTTATTCATTATCAATTCTCGACCTAATGTTAGTTTCTTTCTTTTCACATATTTAATTGTATGCAGATTGAATGTTTCGTTTGTAGCTTTTGTTTTCAATTTATCGGTTCTATAGAGCTTCAAATTGGCCGAAGACTTTATTTACAAAATCTAGGAGTTCCTGCTAGTCATGAATGTGAAATGGAGAAAGAGTCTCTATCAGATTACTGCGAAAGTGATTCATCTGATGGAGACAATATTAAATTTTCAAAAGATGAAGAAAACAAGGGGGGATGTTCATCTGGCATTTCTGATGATAGAATTTCTCTCCCCAAAGGCGTTGTGGAGTCGATAATGAATGGTGACTTATTATTGCCATTCTCCAGTGAGTTCCCCTTGCCACCAGCTGTACCATGCATTGGAGGGTGTGGGGAAGCCTTTTACTGCTGGTGAGAAAACTATGGGTGACTTGTACTTTTACAATAAAAAATATTATTACAGCATTTGTATGCAACTTATTATATATGCTAGATGTTACAAAAAAAAAAAAAAAACATTTTTTCACACAAATGTTAACTATTTTTTAGCTTACCTTGGTCTCTGGTTCTTGACTTCTACAAAAAGCCATCATATTGACTATAGAAGAAGGTGGCTTTTTGAACGAGAGGAAGTAGGATAGAGTAATTGCAGCAAATGTTATGGTTTTTCACATCGGACTTCACTCGGTCTTCTCACCGGTAAGCACTTTCTACCGGTCAAAACCTTCTATCGGGGAGCCATAACATAGGGGGTCCCATACCCTACCAACAACATGGTTCAATCTCTAATAATTTCAGAATTGAGGGATTCGAACCTTGCATTTCTCCTTTGTGAGGAGAGATCCTTTATCCAAGTAGTCCATGCTGGTAGGGTATAGACCCACCATGTTATGGTTTTCTGGTCGAGGGTTTTGACCGGTGGAAGGTTTAATCGACGAAAGAGCCGAGTGAAGTGTCACCGAGTGAAGTGCGAAGTGGGGAACTATAACACAAGATTAGTGGTTTCAGTGGAACTCTTATTTTATTGGAAACTGCTTTCTTGTCGTGTGAGGAGCTGAACATTGATGCTTTGACTTTGGTAGTTTTATATTCGTGGTACTAGTTTCTATAAGTAATTTTTATGGTATTTCAATCTTGTTTCAGTAAATCATGTGCAGATTCTGACTGGGAATTATCCCATTCTCTACTATGCACTGGACAAAACACTGCACCTTTAAGCAAGGAAGCACTGTTGAAGTTTACAGAACACGCTAATGGTTTGACAATTAATTCTAGTCAATCACCACCATTTTCCCCACCAGGCTTCTTATATCTAACGTACTTTTTTAATTGCAGAAACAAATGATATATTCCTCCTTGCAGCAAAGGTACATCAAAAGTAATCTTACCAATTTTTGAAGTTGATCGTGATGTTTCTCTTATCACAGTGGTCCAATTTCGGAATCTATAAGTTTCCTTTTTATGTACTTGAGTAAGCTAAAACCATGACTTTCCATAAGCTCTATTGATTTTATTCAGCATGATGTCCTCTACTCTACATCTCTTTTACAGATCAACAAAAGAAATCTTGTGCATCTCAGTTTAAGTTTTCTTAAATAATATTAGTTACCTGGATTTCATTCTTCAATTTTCAGGCAATTTCTTCCACCGTTTTAAAGTATAGGAAATTGAAAGCTTCTGGCCTTCTTGAGCAAGAGAAACAGATAACGCCCCTCGTTTCTAAAACTGTTGATCTACCTCTCTTATTGGAGGCATGGAAGCCAATCTCCATGGGGCACAAGAAAAAGTAGTTTGTTTTCTACTGCTATAAATAAGATTCCATGTTAATAAATCTGTTGCAAATTAGTGATGTGAACTTTAATTGTGAAAGCTTTGCATTTAGAGCGTATATTATCCCATAGCACGTATTATTTTTATGTAATCTGCTGAGATAACTAAAACTTTCCTACATAACCAATTAGTATTGTTTATGTATCTCTTTTTATTCAATTGGAGCTCACCTGAAGCTTTTCCTAGGTGGTGGGACTGCATTGCTTTACCAGTTGATGTTGATTCTTCCAATGAACTCGACTTTAGGATTCAAATCCGAGAGATGGCATTCAAGGTCTGTAAGCCTTTTTTGTAATATGTTGGCACATTTTGAAATCTAAATGCAAGATGCATTAGTTCACTGAAATATACTCATTTAATCTTGTAATAGTATGTGTTCATTATGAAGCTTAACAAGTTTATTGCTATATTTTCAGTCCCTGCAGCTCCTCAAATCAGCAATCTTCGACGAAGAATGCGAGCCTCGTATCCTTTCAAGTGCAAAAGCAATTAATATATGTTTTGTAATATACTGATGGTATTAATCATAATTATCACTTCTTGACTCTACTTAGTATTTTCCCTTGAAATATATGGGCATATTATCGGGATGTTTGAGCTAAACAATCTGTAAGTTCCAATAAATCAATTCTTGCTCCTTTTGTTTTCCAATCTAGTGCATGGATCTTGAATGCATCAATACCTGCAACCTAGTAAGCTTTGAATTGATATTATGCGCTCATCACATTTGCTGTTCCCCAAACACTTTGTTTGCATCAGAGATCTGGTGGTAGCATCTCCGATGGAGGACTATTTCTTATACATTAATGATCTTCCTTCGTCAGAGAAGGTCGGATTGCATATCTATTAGCTCAATGATTCAATGAGTTAAAACTTTAATGATTTTTTTACTTTATTCTTCACGGCAGAAAAAAGTAGAAATTACACAACAAATTTTGGATGCTCTGGGAGAAGACTACTCAATATGTTGTCAAGGTTATTTTTGCATATTCTTGCATATGCACTGCAATTACATACTCATTTGTTGCACTTTTGTAACATGAATATGCTCAGTTGCCTGTTTTATGTGATTTTAGGCACCGCGTTCTATTCTTTACAAAGTTGTATGAATCACTCCTGTAGTCCTAATGCACATGCATTCAAAAGAGAGGAGGTATGTTTCCTGATTTCATAGAAAACTCACCTTCAATATTACATTTACAGATACAGATCATAAATTGCTCCTGGGAAGGTGATGCTTTTTGACAATGTTTGCTTTAAGCATAGTCGATCTTCTAAAATTTATTGCAGAGAGCTGTTATATAAGAATACTATGCCAATTGTCTTATTTTAAGCTCTTTGTCTCTGTTTCTTCTTTTTCTCCTATGACAGGACAGAGATGGCCAAGCTACAATAATTGCACTCAGACCCATCTGTAAGGGGGAAGAGGTAAATTTCTTTTTTTTTTTTTTGACATTTGATAGCAACATTGTGCGTTAAATTTACTCTATTGTTCGGGGAAATTAGTGAATTTTTTGCACTATTATTTTCAGATCACCATTTCTTATGTGGATGAGGAACTACCATATGAAGATAGACAAGCATTACTTGCAGATTATGGCTTTGAATGCAAGTGCAGGAAATGTTTACGCGAACAACCGTGATCTCTCTGTTTCCTCGGGAGAATTTTCAACCCACTGGATAATTGCCGACTCGAAAAGAAAAAGTAGGAATTACTAGGAAACACTGTATTTAAATGAAATCGCATTAAACTATGGATTCCTTTGACAGTTCTACTTTTGTAGCTTTTCACTAGAAATCATGGTCAGACAACAGATAACCTGAATTTCAAAGTGTCTATAGACAATATATCATCCTGGATGCAAATTACAAGAGAAGGAAGGTCTACAGCTTTGAAAAGTTGTCAAATACTTCAAAGAGAGTAAGATGGAATGCGAATTGAACGAAACCCGAATGGGTGCAGCTCAATCGGTAGTAGTAAAAAAGGTCATCTTGTGACATAGATTAGCATTTTATTTCTACCCTACCTCAACATCTAATAAGAAGCTACTACTTACAAGCAAGATAGATGCCTGAAATTAAGGCTGCAACTTCAACGTCCAACTTCATGAATTTTGAGGTGGAAATGGTGGAATATTGAAATGGTACTGACGTGATGCAACGCCCTCCGATTTTTTCAGTACAATATTGTTTATTTTGTGTCAAAGTTTGTACGAATTTGTTCTTGGGGTCAGTCCCAAAATACGTTGTACACTTATAAACTATATGTTTTTCACTCTCTCAAGCAATGTGAGATTGTACACCCTCACTGATATGGGTTAGGTCCCACTGGATCCTCCTTGTCTTCACATAGTAGACTGTCACA
Source organism: Begonia masoniana (assembly GCA_022432975.1). Taxonomy (NCBI): domain Eukaryota; kingdom Viridiplantae; phylum Streptophyta; class Magnoliopsida; order Cucurbitales; family Begoniaceae; genus Begonia; species Begonia masoniana. The sequence goes on from CM039513.1 coordinate 36,416,111, forward strand.
ATCTCTCTTCCCTCTCCCCCCTCGAGGTCCGACGTCCTCGTCGGCCAAACTTCCAGTTGGACAGTATCTCTGATACTATTTGTAACGTCATCTAGTTCTCCCAGTACAATATTGTCCGCTTTGTGTCAGAGTTCACACGCATTTGTTCTTGAGGTTAGCCCCAAAATGCGTTGTGGGATTGTCCACCCCACTAATATGGGCTGGGCCCCATTGGATCCTTCTTGCTTTCACATGGCGGGCTGTCACACATGAGATCCTTCATCTGCAAAAAAACAAGGCTTGAAATTTCACAGTATGTTCAATTGAAGAAGAATGTTGTGTTTTTTCTAGCCATTAAAAAAAAAAAAAAGAGAAGGGTTGTGAACTTCAACTGGGGAAGTAAAAATCTAAAGATCAAGTTTAACCAACCGCAACAGACTGATTCCAATGTTTCTGATGAGCATAATCTCATGGCTATAAAATGACCAAAATAATACACAGCCGAAAATAAAGACACCAAATCAAGCGAAACACGAGTCCTAAAACACCACGAGCTACTCGCTCTAGAGAAAGTAATTTTACTTGGACAATTTTCAATAATATCCTAACACACTATCAGGAATGCATTTGCATTAAGTATAAGGAACTTGACCCGATCGAACCTTGCCGATGGAATAAAAATGATCAAATAAGGAGTTTGACCCTTAACCAAACTTGTGGTTAGAACCCAAAACTATCAAGTAAGGAGTTTGACTCGAACCAAATTTGTTGGTCAAACCAAAGCTATCAAGTTGATCTCTCAAGTTTTGACGAGAAGAATATCTAGTTATGCTCAAAAAAACCAAAAAGAAATTCTCATAAAGAATTAAAGTATTTCAAATATTGATCCTTAAAATTAGTATGAATTTGGTGTTTAAATTGAATACAAGCAAACCCTAAAAATAATAGTAAATAATCTAAAATATTCCTAAAAATATAGTAAACTCTAATAAAGTCAAAAATATAAAATATGTAAATCTTAAAACGTCAAAAACACAAAAAAAATACAATTTAGAAAGTTTTGTTTGCGGGTGGCCGCGTTGGCCGCTTGGCGCGGGCTGTGTAATGTATGCATGATTTTTTCCTGTGCGCGCCTCCATCGCCCTGCCAAGCACCTAGTCGCGCCTCTAGTACTCCTAATGCTTTGTTGCACTCATTATTTCATGTTTTTCACTTACTTTGCTTACAAGTTGCACTCCAAATAATTTTTTAGCAATTTGTAATATTTGACTAAAAAATACTTCTTTTATACTTTCAACGACATCACCTTTTTTTAATGAATACTTACTCGTGGCTTAGAAATTTTTTAATTGAAGTTTTAGTTTTTTTGGTCTTCCTTGGTTCGTATCAACAGTGCTGACGCGCTCATTGTGTTTCAAATTCGTAAACCTGATCATGGTTTATTGGTTGATTATGGTTACGAGTGGTGTTATCATTGACTTATTTGCCGGTCATCCAGGGTAACATTGTTGGATCTTCATATCGCCACTACTTTCACTTCTTTCTATCTCATGACTTGGTATCTGGTCTTCGGATCGCCACATTTCTGTGTTAGTATGCCGGAGGAGTCCTTGAGTAACTCTTCTTTTTCATTGAGATTGATTTAAATATTTAAGTACGATGATGTCCTATTTTGCTATAATTGCCTATGTATACAAAAACATTTTAAATAATTTTACATTGTTGCATGACATCTTAACTCATGATTTAAAAAGAAAGGTGAAAAACTAATTTTACATGCATTTGCATTTAGTAATAAATTTCTTACTGAACTAGTCACTCACCCCAAACAACACTCTCTCTCCAGACAAGTATAAGAGTGGTCAGTAGCTGGAGTTCGATGGTAGTTTCTTATTTTCGTTTGAGTGTTAATTCAATTTCCTAGTAAGTACTTTAACTCTAATTTAGTTTGTATAAGGATATTTAAAATGTTGTTTGGAAACTGACGTGAAATATTGAATGTTTGGACTCTGTTAAATTTTTGTTTTATTTGTCGCACTATATCCTCTTGTGATCATGATGTGGACCTACGACTTTAATTTGTGCTTTAATCTTTCGTTGTTAATCAAGTCTTGGGTTGGACAATCAGATCTTCTCTGAGAATCAGGTCGTCCAACCCGACATTTCTATTGGGCCCACTTTCGGATCGTGACAGTTGTACATGATTGTGTGCGTCTTTATGTACGATGAATTATGATAATGCATATTGATAATAACAAAAATATGTTAATATGGTATTTGATCAAAGTAAAACTTCTTAAATAATGAAAATTAATAAATGCATCGACTCAAAATCAAAGTTTTGATGAGTGGAAAATAAAATATTGTAAGATATTCATAAGCACATCATCGTGGTATATATAGAACTCTAGAACCCCTATCCAGGTCGTGAGAGTTGATCCTATGCTTTTGAATTGCATGATATTATAATTCTTGAGTATTAGATTTACATACTGAGCTTTGTTAGTTCAATCCATCGTGATTTCTTAAATTTTCAGATATGGGTAACAACGAGAAGGATAAGACTAAAACAGATTAGTAGACCAAGAGTGTTAAAACCTCAAGGTAGGTTTGGGCTCCAACTTCTTGGACCTTGTGTGTATGAGTCTGTTTTAGTTGTGTGGTTGTATCTGTAGTGTATGTGAAGATGTAAAAAAGTCGAGTTTGTAATATGTTATAAATAACAACTTGTTTATGTTAACACGTGACTTTAAATAATCATATAAATGGTAGTTTTATAGTCATGGATTAAAAAAAATTAATTGGACTTAATAATGGTAAAAATTGTTGGGATCACACAAAGTTAACTCCTAATTTAGGATACCTAAATAAGTTAATACGACAAAATCATAATTTAGTCAATATATTGTGTACACATGTTATGTCCGATTGAGAGAATCTTTATCATTATCACGGTTTCGAGATGATCAGAAACAGAGCGATGATAATATATAAATATTATAATATCGGTTAAATTTTGTATGGTCAAAACAAAAACCAAGCAAGAACTAATTTGTTTGCTATGTGAAATTTTGAGATTCGTTTTAACAAAAAAAATAGGTTCAGTGTTGTAGGAATTTTAAAGTTGAGATTTATTTTGTCAAAAAATAAAGTTCATGAATTAAATTGAATGGACTACTAAAATTCAAGATATTATTTTTACTTTACCTTGGGAAAAAACCAAAGGATAATACCTACCCTCAACCCGTCATATGGCTATGCTAAGAAAAAATATTAACTAATTTAGGAAATTTGAATAAATTAATTTTTAAAAAAATAAAAGTACTAAGTAGAGATGTTAAACGGGCGGGTCTCGGCTCGTTATTGTAGCGGGTCGAGCCAAGCTCGGCTCACTACAGTAACGAGCCAGTTTGGCTCAGGTCACCCAGACGGGCCGAGCCGAGCTCGGCCATCAAGGCTCGCGAGTCCGTCGATGACCGGGCTCAACGAGCTTGCTCGCGAGCTGGCTCGGTCAAGCCTAGCTCGGAGCCCTGAGCCCTCTCTGATGCCTCGACGGCGGACATGGACAGCCCCGTCTTCGTCTTCCTTCGACATCTACCGACGACGACGGGTACGACCATTTTCAAATCTTCTCCATCCAACCCGACCTGCCGCTCACCGAGCACAAGATCGATAAAATTTTCGACGAACCAGTTGATGTCCCAGGCAATTGCGAACAAGATCGATGAACTCAAGACTTAAATTAAAACTCATCGTTCTCGTCGCCACTTGAGAGTGCGGCGATGGTTCGCCTCAAAGAAGGCGATCAATCGCTCCGTAGGGGTGAAAATTCGCCCTAGAGGCGATCAATCGCCCCACAGGGGTGAACAATCGCCCAAGGGGTGAAAGTTCGCTCCTGGGCAAACTTTTAGCCCAAAAATCCAGTGCATGGGGCGATTGATCGCCCCAAAAGGGCGATTGATCGCCTGCAGTGTTCATGTGAACAGTGCAATACTGTTTATGTGAACAGTAAAAAAAACTGTTCACGTGAACTAGTAACGTATTGTTTATGTGAATAATGCCTAAAAAAGTTTTAATTAAATTTTACGCACGTTTTCTACGAAGTTTTAAAAAAGAAAATTTACACATTTTGAGTTCTTTTAAAGATGTACAGTATTTTCAAAGTATTTTTACGAACAGTCAAGTTAGTGACATCTGAATTACCGATGTAGATAATAGATGGAATTCTACTTATTTGATGTTGGAAAATGCTAGGCCATATTGACAAATTATTTGTATTTTTATTAGTGAGAAAATACAAAGTATTAATATTGATAAATCTAATTACAAAGTAGCTAATATATTTCTTGATTTTTTTAAAATCATTTTATGATACTACGAATGAATGTTTGAAAATTTATTATCTAATTTCTCATCTTGTTCTCCTAATTTTTATAAACTTAACGAGTAATTTTACACAATATTGACATAGAGATGAATTTAGAGACATACTTAATAAAATAGAAACAAAATTTAAAAAATATTGATTTGATATTCTTTCTATTTTTTGTTATGCATGTATAATGGATCCTAAATATAAGTTAAGAGAAGTATATCTCATTGTTAATAAAATTTCTAATAATTTACAAACTTCTTCTTTATTTTCTATGGATCAAATAACACATAAATTACTAGTTTATATTCTATGAATCTAAATATTCTAAAGTTAGTTATTCACGTGTTTCTTCACATATTAGCTCAAGTAGTGGTGATGGAAATATTGTATGTTCACAATTTAGTATTCATGAAAGATCGGATTTTGAATGAAAACAAGTAGACTCTTTTCCTCTCAAACTTTGAATACTTGATCGGTTTTTTACAATCTTTCTTCAATCAAAGGTTAGTCATCAATTTGATTTTCAATTTGGGTGGAAATTGAGACTCCAATTGTTGTCATGTCCGTGGTTGCTCGGTGACTCTTATTCCTCGTCTTTTCTAAGACCTTAGAGAGGTAAGAAGAGTGGAGCCAACTAAACCTTGCGCCGTTGTAAGTTTCTTAGAAAAATTATATTCATCATAAATTACAAATTTCACTTTACTCTATTTTGTATATATTTGTTTTCTTCTATTTTTTATAATTAAATGACATTTTTGCATTAATTAAAGATTTTCATTATTTACATTTTACACGACTAAGTATTTATTATATTTCATCATTAATATAATAAATATTTATTATAATTTTAATAAATAAACGATTATTGAAATATATAATATATTTATATAAAATAATTTTATTTATCTAAGTTCGGCTCGTTAAGCTCGGCTCGTTACGCTCGTTGGGCTGGCTCGGCTCGGCTCGGCTCGGCTCGGCTTGTGGCTCGCGAGCCGGCTTGAGTTGGAAATTTTTAAGATCAGCTCGTTAGGCTCGGCTCGTTAGGCTCGGCAGACTCGTTTGGCTCGGCAGGCTCGGTGAGCCGGGTCTATCTCGGCTCGGCTCGTTTAACATCTCTAGTATTAAGTAGTCCAACATTTATTTCTCCAACCACAAGTCCATTACTTTAGTTCCTTCTTTCCCAGATTCTGTTTAGAAGATTTCAGCTTTATCAAAAGGCTTCCATGTTATTAGTTTTACTGAAAATCAGTCTCTCTTCCCAAACAGAAATGCATTACAAGCAATAATTCAAAGACCATTTTAATGGAATCCTCAAAGTGACACTCTAAACACAACACTACAAATTTCTGTTCTCTAACTAATATCAAATGTGGGGCTACCATGGTCTATTAATTATGTTTTAGTGCAGTTTGGAAACATGAATTATGTACTGAACATGCAAATGTGATGGAATAATTTTTGACAAGTTCATTTCTAGAATTTAATTTTCTCTATGTATGTGATTTTAGGATTGCAAGCAAACAGTTGATTTAAATGAAATCACATTAAAATGATGGATTTGTTTTTGGTTATTCAACTTTTGTAGCTTTTCTCTAGATATCTTCGTTAGACAACAGAACCTAAAATTCCATGTGTGGAGACAATACAACATTCTGCATATTCGGCAAATTACAACATAAAAAGGGTCTACAGCTATGAAAACTTGTGTAAAGTATTTTAATAAGTGAATTGAACGAAACACTGTAGGACAGCTCATATTATATTGACCCCCAACATCTACTAAGAAGCTTACTTCTTACAAGCAAGATAGATGCCCGAAACTAAGGCAAGCCCTGCAACTGCAATGCCCAAGTGTGTGATAATTTTTCCGGTGGAAATGGCAGAATTTTGAGTCGGTAAAGACATGAGATCCTTCACCTGCAAAAACAAGACTTGGAAATGTTACAGCGTGTTTAAATGAAGATGAATGTTGTTTCTGGCCGTAGAAAAGAGAGAAGTACACAGTAAAAGTAAACTGCAGTGTTTAAAAGTATAAGTTTCACCAACCGCAACAGGCTGCATCCAGTGTTTCTTAATTCCCTGCAGGTGCCCTTTTCCTACAACTGCCACGACCAACGTATGCTCTCTAGCAATTCTTAGTAACGTAGATGACATGTACCTAAGGATACAGAATCGAGTCCTTTAATCTAACTTTATTGATACGAAAAGAACCAAAAAAAAAAAAACAGAAATCTATTTCTACAAATAGAATCCATTTGTAGTCTTTAAAAATAACTAGGGAATGTACAATACAGTGTTCAAGCATGACCTTGACAAAACAAAACTTGACCCTGAAAAACATTTAATGCTAGGTCTCATCCAATACCATCATCGTAAAATATATAGAATCTCATGTCTAGTATTTGAAATACACCAAAAGGAGTCACAAAAATTCACAATTCCTATTGCAACTCCTTCATTCTCTCATCAAATTTTACCGTCTTCTGCATAGCCCACCAAATATTAAGCCAACTCAGTTCGACTCACATAGAGAACATATAATTGGACAATGAAAATGAAATGAGAAATATTTCATTTGGGGTTCATACAATTTTTCAGTCATAATAAACAGAAACTGAATCGTGATATCAGAATTCTCAAGACAAGCATCACAATAATCTTTCACACTCAAAAGAAGAATACGTTCATTATACAGTAAGGAACAAGAGTACTAACTGATCTCGCTCGTGTACAAGGGTTTCCATCAAAGTGGGGAACTCTTTGCTCATCTCTTGAATTACAAGAGTTAGCATGTCAACATCATCCATTTCCTTCAACTAACATAAAAAGAACAACAATTCACTAATTTCTATCAACACAATAAAGTTATACTTTCCAGAATAAAATTTAAAATTACGTAGTTGAAAGAAATAAATCGTAAGCATGAGATACAAAGAAAACAACAGATACCATTTTTGTTAAATCCTCAGGGCTTGGTAAAAAGAATGCTTGAAAAAGTAAGGAGTATAGCAATTTTGTCTTATGCCAAAGGGGCATTTTCCCCCATGTCCTCCGCAATGTTATCTGTTTGAGTCAACATCAAGATCATGCAAAGGTAGTCCTTAAACATAGCAATATCATAAATGTGCAGAAACGAAAAGGTAAAAGGTTCCTCCTTGATGAAGATTCAGATAAAGAGGAATTCACATAGATGAAGATTCAAAGATATCAGGACAAATTGATATATCCTGATTTTTACTTGTTTTTTGCATATCCTAATGACTTTGAAAGCCAAAAGTGTATTAAGTGGGATGCAGATGCAGTATGCTAAGTAAGGTAGATGCTTTCCATTTTGATTTCAGAATTTGGGACAGTGCATCGCAATGAAAAGCACTTGACAAAAAAATCCTCGACTAACATGACACAGTAAGCTACTACACATAAGAAACTTATTAGGGTAAAATGAGAGGAGGCTGTATTTGAAATCACATATACCTGCACTGGACGATCACCAAGGATTACACGGCCACCATATTTCATTGCTTCTTCATAAGCCACACGAAACTCAGAACCAGGGAAGACCTCAAGTTTATTAGCAACCTAGTACATTGATAGAGAAATATTATGAGCATAAAAAGAGCACATGAGTTTCATAGCTAATCACACTACTTATTAATCTAAAGGGGAAGAAAATGAATTTTATTTTTTAGAAGAAGATATGGAAACATGCCTTAGCAAGAAACCAGCTGTAAAGTATGCCAAAGATGTTATGGTTTTTCTTCCACATATCTACCATTTCTCCCATAGTCGGTACCTGGAACACTAAAATGAACAATCAATATATATACCCTTAAGTGTGTAGAACGAGTTATATTTCACTAGAGTCTGTACAAGAAAGACATTAAACTAAGCCATATTACATTTTTTTCCCATGCCAATAAAACACTCAATTATTCCAAAAAATTAGTAAGACAAGGATAGGTGTAAGTAAGAGACAACAATACAAATGAAGATCATACAATATATAAAAGAAAAACTGATCTACTGACTGTCACGTCAATGGCAAACATACCTTCAAATTCTGAGGAGTGAGTACAGCCACTCGACTTGAGCATAGTTCCAAGAAGACAACCTGTAGGAATGCACTGGCATTAGAGTCTCATTATAAAACTTAGAATCCAAATTTTAATGCAAGATATAATAGCAGATTGAAATGCAGGCAGCTAACCTGCTAAATTGAGTTTCGAAAAGGGTAAGAACCTGTGGTTTCAAATAACTGATAACAGCTTCGACTTCTTGGCACGATTCCTGTCGCAAAATAATCCATTCACTTTCTCAGTCTTGAAGTGGCAAACCAAATGAAGTATTTCCTTCAGTCCACGATAGCCAAAACTTGTGACGCAAAACAAGTTTTCATCTAAAAAAATCTAACAATTAGGGTGAAAATATAACTCGAATCATCACCTGAGAAACGTGCGCCGTTCCGATCAAATACACATCACAAACGCCATCACCAGCGGAAGATTCGCAAGTGAGGACCATCACGCTTCTAGAAAGCTCCTCAGGAAGACCCTCTTTTCGCTCCTCCGGACCTTCACCCTCACCCTCACCCTCAACTTCACCGCCGTTTGCAGCTGCCGCTACCACCTCATTTCCTATCTCATCATTGCCTACATTTCCATGCGAGCTCTCAACGCTAGGGTTCTCAATGTGGACGAAATCTTCGCCGGATGGCGGATCAGATTCAGGAGGAAGCGAGACCATTGCCGGACGAAGGGAGTGAAGCCCACAACGACCTTCAGTGACCGTAGATTTAGCAATTGAAGCGAATCGATTGACCGAACTCCGATTGTAATGTTTCAGGACGAGAGAATTGAGGGGCCGATGATGGAGAAGGGTTTTCGCGTGGATGGTGGAGAGAAATCGTTGCAACTCGGGCGAGTTGAGTTGAATGACCAGGCGAGAGGAGCGATTCATAGAATTATTACCTAGCAGAGCTTCACTTGGTCGGTTAACCTTGGATCAGCCATAGATTGACGGGTAATTTGGTAAATTCCCTAATTGTCCAGTGACGTAAATTTATGATTGGTGCTGTTTCTTTTAAAAGTAAGTAAATCTCATTGTAGTTGTTCAAAAAAGAAATTAAAATTAAAACTATATTTAAAATCAAACTAATCTCATGAAATTAGTTTATAATTCCTAGCAAGAAAAACCAAAATAATTTAAATTATAATTGTGACATAATTAAATAATTTAGTGATTTTTTTTTCTAATTATCGAATGAGCTCTTATTTATTATAATCGATGAATTATTAGTTAATCTGTTAATATTTTCGCTTTCAATGATCGTAATTGCTTCACACATTTACTCTCCTTTTCGTGGTTTGTTTGAGTGACATTCATCGGTGTCTCATTGTTGTCCCTTGTCGTATATTCAGTATGATAATTTTCTTATAGTACTGATCATAATTAGTTTTGACTCTACCCATTTAGGGTAAATTCTCTTGGGATAGTGAGTCTTTTGCTTATTCATTGCATAATTTTGGATTAGTGGTAAAAAAATGATGCAAGAAAAGCTTGGTGAAAGCGGTTGAGATTCTTTGTGTCGTGGGCTGTGACAGATGATTATGGTAGGCTTCATTGTTTTTTTCCGCTATTTTTTTTTTTATCTCTTATGAAGTACAAATCAGAAAACTAAGGCATGTTACTAATGTAATGATTTTATCATTCTGTGAGCAAAATTTGAACTTGAATTCTAACATTATTGTCAACGTTAGTCACAGCCAGATTCTTGCTGTGAAGTTCTATGCCTCACACGTAGTTGAAGCCTTCGTTAGAGCCAAAAACTAGCCAAGAGTCACTCTCAAGCCAAGGGTTTCCTCGTTTGTTTGCTGTAGAGATGACAAATGAACCGACTGAACCAAACTGAGTCGAGCTTGAAAAATTCTAGCTCATCGAGCCTAGCGAGTTAAACAACCCGAGGATTACAAGTTGTACTAAAAAAATATTTAACACGAACTAGCTTGCGAGTCAATGCTAAACGAGTTAAGCCCAGCCTGCTAAATGAGTGAGTCTGTTAATATTTATGTGTTGGCATATGTTTTTGGCAAATATATTTTAAGAAAATTAATATATTTCCTATTGTGATTATCGGGATTCATATCATGAGATTTTTGCTATATAAGTAATTATATCAATCAAAGATTATATTCCTGGAGTGTTCAGATTAGATCTGATTGCTTGTGTGATTTCTTTCTAAGATATTGTACACGATGTCACACACGGCAAAACAGGAAAGTTCTGTTTCCTCTATTCATGCAAATATGTTTTAAAAATGGTATTTTGAATTACTCCTCAGATAGAAAAATTGCAAATCATATAACAACCATCTTTCTATTAGAGAGTGGTGCGAAACGAATATTATTATCTCGTGTTTTCTTGGGCAAGCTGTTGTTTTTCACTTTACCCAATTCGCCGATCAATGGCTGAAGGTTTTACGCACTCTGTTAGTGAGCTGACTTGATTATATTTAGAGTGTGTTGGTTTAATGCAACTTAGATAACGACGAGTGTCATCGACGGTGTCCCAGGTGCGATTCCATTTCTTTCATTGAAATTCAGTCTCGGGAGGAGACTACCTGGAACTCGGGAGGAGTTCTGATCGTGGGCAAGGGGATCTTGCCATACATAGACTCCGGGACGAGTCATCAATGACAAGGGGAGCTGTCATCTTCAGATTTCGGGAGGGATCAATTACAAGTCGAGGGGAGCTCGTAAAAACAGATTCACTGAGGAACTTAGCTAGAGGTTGCGACAAAGATAAGAAGGAGTCTTTAATTGTATAAGTCTGATTGTCTTGTAACTTTAAAGACTCGTGAAATGTTTTTAATTCTAGGCGTGGCCCTGCAGACGTAGTGTTGTGTCCCGTAGGCCCATTACACGATCCCAGACCCGAGTCCACAATTTAACTACACACATTTATCTCTTTTGTAGGTCATGGTTCGTGTGAAGACTTGGAGGACACCGTGAACGACTTGAAGTGGGAGATTAAAGCTGGGGACGTTGACCAACCAAAGGATCTCATTATGTGGAAAGACTAAAGAGGTACCTTAATGCTCACATGGGAATTTGTCTTCACGAGCTTGATAGTTGTAGCTTTTTTGAAATTTCGAACTTATTGGCAAACGTTGGCCTTCTTGTTTAAACTTTATTATATGCATGTTAGGATTAGATGAATGTTAGGATTAGTTGGTGGTTTAGCTTATACTTTGGCCCATTGAAGTTGCAGACATGGCTCAAGCCCAAATGATGGTCCATCATCCCCCTCCAAGCCCAAGCCCAAACCCACCATTAGGTCTATATATTCATGGCATTGGTGTTTGTAACTTTTTTGGCTGGTTTTTTATGAGCAACCACGAATTTTCCTTCTCTCAATAGAAGAAGCTTGGAGCTTGAAGTACCAAGGTAAGCTCGGTTGACAACAACCGAGGGGTTGCACCGCCGAGACCGATCTTCAAGCTTGCTAGCTTGTAAGAATGAATTTTCCATCTTCTTCTACACTCTTTTGAGGTCGGAAAACAGCAAGAAGTGGCTGTAACCGGTTCCTTGAATTGAGTTATCTTCCTTGGAAGAAAACTCTTGCCAAAAGCTCTAAAATAGCTCTCTTGGCCGATTCTCGGAAAATATTCATCACTCACTCAAATCAACGAATCTGGACCACAAATTTCACCAGCACACCCCTCACTCACTTCACAATCTTCACCTAAAATTTCGTTACATTCCGGCACGTTTGATATTCCGTTTGCATTTTTTTCTTCTCGGATTTGTCAGTTTTGTGTCACCTAGGAACTAACAGTCTTATTCGAGTTCTTAAGTCGTATTTGTAGGTCAGAGCTCAACATTTGGTATCAAAGCTTGGATAGCTCTTTTAGGGTGAGGGAAACTAGATTGATTTGGTTTTCCAAACCAATTTGGTTGCCCAAAACCAAGGGCATCAAAACTGGTTTGCTGTTCTTCTTATTCTGGTTTGGTGTTCTTGCTGTTCTTGCTATTTTTTTATCTTCTTCTCGTTTTGTTTTCTTCCAAAAATCATTTCCAGAACGTGTTATTAGTTGTCTGCAACTTGAGCTTGAGTTTTTGAAAAATTTTCCACCATTTTCGTGCTGCAAGTATCCTTCCTCTTTTGGTAGAACATTTGCTGACAAACTTTATACTTCTTGTTTTATTTCCCTTTCGGGTTAGCTGATTTGGTTGCTGTGTGTTTACTTTTTCCAACATTTATGAACATGTTCTAATAAAGTGAAGTAAAGTGCACAACCTAATTATCCACTACTTTTGGTGTTACTTTATGTCGCTTTCATTATATGCATGGATGAAATTTTAATTAATAACGTTCTGTTGAAAAGCTAATTAGTTACATCTTCATGTTTGGATTGTATATAACAAGTTCACTAAGATGTTAAAGAGCATGTACAAATCGATTGTTATCATTTAATTGATTTAAAACTTGTTAGTTAGTGAATTTGACCTTTCTCGTTTAAAATAGCCATAACTTTGGCTATGAGTATCGGATTTTTAGGTGCCACCCATCAAATCAAAGCTCTCGAAGAGATCTACAACATGCCATTTGTTAACCTTTTAAGTCCCCAAGAAACGTCGTTTAGGCCCTCAAAAATGCGTTTCAAAATTTCTGGATTGGAATTTTAGTTAGGTTCACCATCTTTCCATTTCCTAACACTTAGGATCAACATAGACCTAATTAAAATTTTCCTTCCTAAGACTTTAGAGATCACATGAATGAAGACTAGAAGCGGTATTAGTCGAAAGCCAAACAAGATATGAATCAAGAACTGAACCTGGTCAAGGACATTCCCCAACTTGAGACTCATACACCCAAACAAGGAGAGTCTAGCATGCAAGGGCAATTAGATGGTCATAGTGGAGAAGTTAACCATATAGGACAACAACTAAAAGACTTAACCCTTAGCATGAAACACATAATGGAAGTCCTTAACACTAGAAGTCTAAATGAAGCATCCCGAGAACCCCCACCTCGATTTAGACATGAAAATCCTAGGAGACGATTTCAAAAACCATATCACACCTCCGACGAAGAAAAACCTGAGTATCCTAGGAGAAAAAACCTGCTTTATGAGGAGGAGGAAGAATGGACCTTAGATGAGGAAGAGACTTTTTGACCAAGTAGACGAAAGGATCAAGTGGACCTTAGAAATGTCAAGCTACATATACTACCATTTGACGAGACATGCGATGGAGATACATTTCTAGAATGGATTGATAAGGTAGAAAAGGTCTTCGATTATTATGAGTACTTCGATAAAGTAAAGATCCAGCTAGTATCCGTAGAGCTATCGGGATATGCGGCCCTTTGGTGGTCCAATATTAAGCTCCAAAGGCGACGTATAGGAGATACCCCCATTACCACGTGGAGAGCAATGAAGTCAATCATGACTAAGAGATTCATACCCACCCATTATCGTCAAGATCTATTCCTTCAAATCCAAAACCTACGACAAGGAACTCGATCCGTTGAGGCTTACCTAGCCGAATTTGAAACTCTAAGGATATGAGTAGATATGGAAGAACTTGAGGAGCAGGTTATGTAGGATCGTATTTGTCTAAGAGGGGGTGAATTAGACTTTTTAAACTTAATTTGTTAATCTAATCAATTTCTCTCTTGTGTTCAACTGATAAAAAAATAGCAAATAATCAAACAATAAAGGAGAGAGAGAGAGAAATTGACACCACAGTTTTTAACGTGGTTCGGCTAAGCTCGCCTACGTCCACGCTTCAAGGCTCCCCTTTGAAGATTCTTTCCTTCTCCTCATGAGAAAACCAGATCGAATTTTCTGGGCGTCAATCTACTGCCTTTTACTAAACCAGATTGTTCTTCACGGGCGACAATCCACTGTCTTTTACACAATTGTAAGTATGTAGTTTTTCAGCACAAACTACACTCTCTCAGAGATTGAATCTCAAGTTTAGAATCAGAGAGATGTAGAAGAGAATACAGAGTGATTTACAAAAGTCTACTCGTTAGGGTTCGAAGATGAATTTCAGCAAAAGTTCATTTCCCAAGCTTCTTTCTTCTCTTTTATACTCTGTCTGTAATCGGCTTCCAAAACTTGAATGCTTTTTTATGGATATGGAAAAATATTACCGTTGGAGAAGCATCCGTACTTAGATAGCTATTCGTTGCGTTCTGAAGTTGCTTTCGTGCTTCGCCATTAATGGACAGGAGTTAAAGCTCTGGACGACTATGACTGTAGCTTCGCTGTATTTTTAAAATCTGGCAGAAGATATTGTTCACTGGTAGATGTTGTTCTTTATAATGCTTGAACCGCCATAGGTAGATGTATCTTTAAAGAGCTGAACCGCCATAGGTAGATGTGACTTTATAATTCTTGAACCGGTACAGTTCACCGGTGGAAGTCTTCAAAGGTTACTATTCAGCGGATGAGGTCTCCTTTGAAATTTCAGCGGTGGATGTCATCAGAAATTTCGGCGGTGGATGTCTTCAAAAATTTGTCGTTTAGCTAGCAGTGGATATGACCTTTGTCATTTAGCTAGCGGTGTATGTCTTCTTGCATTAGAGCGGTGGATGTGCAATTTTGTCGTGTAGCTAGCGGTGGATATAAACTTTGAATGCCAGCGATGGATGTGCACTATTTTCTGCTAGCAGTGGATGTAGCCTTAAAATGCCAGCGGTGGATATGGATTTTGTCGTTTAGCTGGCGGTGGATGTGGCCTTTGAAAGTCAGCGGTGGATGTGGCCTTTTTATCATTTTCTGCTATGTTTTGTTATCACACTCTGAACACTTAACAGAATTGTAAGACAACTAAAATACAATTTTCAAAGGGCATTTCCACTGAAGATTTCAAGACAAATATATGAGAGACAATATTTAACTTATTAATCAATTTATTAATCTCGTATAATTAACTTAATCAAATTACACACAATTGAAAAAATACATCATCAAAAACATCGTTAGACTTAAACTTGAGTTAAGTCAACAGGTTATTGCTAGATTCATTCGAAGATTGAATAGGAACATAGGAGACACAGTTGAAATACATCCGGCAGAGTCCTTAGATGCAATAGTTCATATGGCCATGACGATTAAGTGACAGCTCAATAGAAAGAGAAAATCCACCTACCCTCTTAAGTTTACCCCTAAGATTCCTCCCAAAGTCACCCCTAAACCACCTGAGCCAATCAAACCCTTTGACAAGGCTGAAGGAAAGAAGCATTTTAACCATAGTTGGTCACTTAAGGAATCCAGTAGCAAAACCTTAGTCGATAAAGCCAACCCACCTAGAGCAAGAGAAATCAAGTGCTATAAATGTCACGGTCTGGGTCATTACATGGCCCAATGTCCGAATCGACGAGTGATGATTGTCAAGGAAGATACGGGAGAAGTCAAGAGTGGGGATGACCACGAGGTAGGAGTAGAAAACGAAGAGGTAGAGGAGAGTGACACTGAGGAAGAAGTCGTGCGCACTCCCGAGGGACCCCTGTTGATGGTTAGGAGATTAGTCCTTGTGACTAAGAATTTTGGAGAGGATTGCCAACGTGAGAATATCTTCCATAGTAGATGTCTTATCAAGGATAAGTTACGCTCTTTAATTATAGACGGAGGAAGTTGTGCCAACGTGGTATTCGACTAGTTAATCCAGAAACTAGGATTAAAGACGACTACACATCCCCACCCTTATAAGTTACGATGGTTAGATGATAGGGATGATGTCAAGGTCTCTCGACAAGTGAGAGTAGATTTTTCTATGGGAAAATATCAAGATTCTGTTTTATGCGATGTCGTGCCCATGAGTGCCAGCCACTTGCTTCTTGGACGACCCTGACAATTTGATCGTAGTGCGCACCACGATGGACGTTCCAACTACTATTCCCTTAAGTTTGGTGGTGAGACAATTAAGTTAGAACCCCTGACCCCCGAGGAAATATCAAAAGACGATGTCGCTAGAAAAGAAGCAAAGAATAAAGCCAATCTTTATATGACTAGATCGGAGATAGAGGCATCGGTGCTTCGAGGAGATCTCATGATCCTAATGTTATTTCGAGATAGAGTTATGGATTTAGGAGTAATCCCTGACACTGTGAAGAAGTTACTCAATCAATTCCAAGACGTGTTTCCTGAGAAATTGCCCCAATGATTACCACCTCTGCGTGGTATAAAACATCAAATTGACCTCATCCCTGGGGCCACGCTACCTAATAGACCGACCTACAGAATGAACCCCAGAGGAGACCAAGAAACTTCAAGATCAAATACAAGAACTGTTGGATAAAGGATATATACGAGAGACCATGAACCCCTGTGCAGTTCCCTCTGTAACACCCGGTTTTTATTAACCGATTTACCTTTTCCATTTACAGAGGATGTTTTATAATTGAAATTGAGTGATTTAGAGATTAGGTTAATAAGTGAATGAGTAAGGACAAAATGGTAAATTGTAATTTATTGTGGATAAAATATTTAAGGGAGGGTTTAATGAGGTTTAGCCGCCACTATTCCCTCATTTTTTCTTTCTCGGTATTAAGCTCAAGCTCAACAGAGCTCCAGGCGATTTTCCCCTCCGATCTCCATTCCTCAAACTAGATAAGTTTTCTCTTCGTTTTCTCGAGATTTAGTGGCTAGATAGCAGAGAGGGTGCAATGAGTGTATTTTTGAGAATGCTGTGAGTGAGTTGAGTTTAGGTTAGTGTTGAATCAAGAACGTGCGATGATCAGAACTTCTGAACTAGCTCCTTAGGTTTGTAAATGGTGTAGGATGAGGTTTAATGAAGATCTGAATGGTATTTTGTTTATGACATTAGGTGAACAGGGCTTCCAAAGTAGTTTAAAACGAGCGATTTCCAGGAGACCAGGTAAGTGAAGTTTGCTTGCGCCTTCGGGTCTACATCACAAAACATTAGGAATATGTTTATTTGAATGTGTCTGTATGTTATGCATCATGTTTTAAAAGTATACGAAAATGAATTTGAATGCATGTTGGCATGGTAAGGAATGAACATAATGAAACAGCTATGCGAAACAGAATTACTGTTAAGGGAAATAATCCGCCCCTTAATGAGACAGTGGATATTTGTACTTTGGGAGAGTTGATCCAACTCCCAATTTCACAGAAGGATCGAAAACAGCTATGTGAATCAGATTACTGTTAAGGGAATTAATCCACCCCTTAATGAGCCAGTGGATATTTATACTTTGGGAGAGTTGATCCAACTCCCAATTTCACAGGGGGATCTGAACAGAAACGATGAACGACAACTGAGATGAGAAAGTAGAAATTGCATGTTTAAGATTCAGATATCAGCATTTCATTTCATTACTGCTTTACTTACTTAGTATTAGGCTAATAGATGAGTTTTGTGATGTAGGTGAAGAAGTGACAGCAGGTGTGTTTACTGAGTTTGCTGAGGACTAGTCTGGTTGGAGGAGTGCATCTATGTAACATTCTGGCAGTTGATGGGGCGGTTTAACTGGTGTCAGTTGGTGTGAAGGTTTAGTTGACAATGTTTCAATTTAAGTATGCTGAGTTTTCATGACAGTAGTGTTTTTCTTTTAATATTTTGAATACGTTTTGAGATTTCCTGATAAAGGTATTCTGTTGAGTTTTTAAATGTTGGTTTTACTGGATTTGGGTAATTAAATGATTCGAATTATTTCTGAATGCTTTCAGTGGAGTAGTAAATTCTTTTCTGTACTTAGAGTTGTGTTTGCATGGCAAGAAATAGTTGAAATATCGCTCTGTCTTCTATCGGTAGATGATGTCTATCGGTAGATGTTGAGTTATAATTATGTTGTCTATCGGAAGATGTCTTCAGTAAAGCCATCAGATGATGTCTCAGTAAAGTCATCGGTACATGAAATTTATTCAATCGGATGATGTAGATTAAATTCTGTCGGAAGATGTAGATTTTACACTATCGGTATGAGTGGGTATTATGCTTTGTCGTTTAGTGATCGGTGTATGCAGTTTATTCTATCGGAAGAAGGGAATGAGAGATTTTTGTCGTTTTGCCGTCGGTAGATGTGAGTCGTAAAACTTGTCGTTTTGCGATCGGTTGATGTTGGATAATTGATTTATCCGGCTGACGTCATCGGTAGATGCAGTCCACCGAGAGATGTCGTTGTTTCCAACTCTTCAGGTTGATGTCATAGGTAGAAGCCTTCTATTTTCTGTTTTTGCTTCTTCCGATTGACTTATTTCATCGGCAGATGCGTTTGACTTTTGCAACTTCTCAAGTATTCCACGGTTTAAACCTTTATTTCCTAATTGATGATTGTTTCTTAGCATTTCAAACAATGTTTCGCAGTTTTGTTTAAACCTTATTGTCGCTCAAATGATTTTCACTGCAAATTTTTAATTGTATTGAGATTTTAGCAAATGTCAAATCTTGAATGTTGAGAGAAGTTTTAAAATATGGTTGAAATTTGTTAGTCGTGTACGGGCTTTTGTGTGACGAACCAGGTTCAGATAACTCGGGGTGTTACAGTATGGTATCAGAGACATTCAGTTAAACCGTTCAAAAGATTACTCATCAGTGCCAATCGTTGCATGGAAGTACTTCAACAACTGTAAATGTTTATGTTAACCTTAGTTAATAGATATTTGAGAGTGTAATTAACTTTGTGCAGGAATTTAGTACAATGGCCAGACGCCCAGGAAGACCTAGAGTGCCAAGAGAAATGCCAAATGTGAGAGAGGAAGAGGAGCCTAGTGTGATTAGGCAGCTGACGGATTTAGTGCGTCAGCAAACTGATCTAGTGCGCCAACAGTCTGACCAACTAGGAGTACTGTTGAACCGAGAGGTGCAAGGAAGTGCCAACTCGGGTTCTAGCAATGAGCATTCTGGAGATAGATTTCGGAGACTAAGACCACCTACGTTTGATGGATAGTCATCTGATCCAGTTGTTGCTGATGGATGGCTTAGAAAGATTGAGAGTATGTTTAGGTGTACCAACATTGGAGAAGGAGATAAGGTCACGCTGGCAACATTCCACTTGGCTGGTGAAGCTCAACTCTGGTGGGAAACAATAGAGACCACCACTGATGTTATGGCGATGCCTTGGTCACAGTTCAAGGACGTCTTCTATGAGAAGTATTTTAACAGCACAGTCCAAACCGCGAAGAAATTGGAGTTTCTAAACTTGAAGCAGGCAGGGTCTGTGGCCGAGTACAGTAGACAATTTGAGTCCTTATCCAGGTTTGCTGGACATTTTGCTCACAAGGAAGAGGATAACGTGTTTAAATTTATGCATGGACTGAAGCCAGAAATCTACCGAGGGGTTAAATTTTGTGGTATTAAAGGGTTGACATTCAACGAGGTCGTGTCCACTGCTCTGGAAGTGGAAGAAGCTGAAAGGAAATGTGCTGGACCAGAGGAGGTCCCGCAAAGGTTTAACCAGGCACATCAACTAAGAGGAACGAAGAGGCCAAGTGAAGGCCAAAATAGCCAAGGAGCAGGAGGAAAGGTACAGAATGTCAGGAAATTTCCCCAGTGTCCTAAGTGTTTGAAGAACCACCCGGGGGAATGCAGACTAGGCTTTGGGAAGTGCTTCAATTGTGAGGAGGTTGGACACACGTTCAAGGAATGCTCGAAGCCTAGAATCACCAGATGCTACAATTGTAACAAGGTCGGCCACATTAGCAGAGACTGTCCAGTTCCTAAGAATGGTCTTGCTATGATTAAACCAAGAATATTCTCCATGACGGAGTCGGGTGAGGAACAGCTCGCTGTTGTGTCAGGTACTATATTGATTAACTCTGTGTTTGCTATTACTTTAATAGATTCTGGTGCGACATATTCATTCATAGCATCTGCATTTGCTGTTAAGTTAGGTGTACAGTTTACCCCTTCCATGCATGTGTTTAGTGTTGCATTACCTTCCGGTGAATGCATGCACTCTAACCAGGTGATGCTTGACAGTGTCGTGATAGTAGGGAATGTAAGTCTACCTGCTGATCTTATAATTATGGATATATTAGGATTTGATGTAATCCTAGGTATGGACTGGTTGTTTAAACACCACGCCACAATCGATTGTAGAACTGGAATAGTTAGCTTTCAACCCCCTGGTAATTTGAAACATACCTTTCAAGCTTCAAGGAAGAGTAAGGAAATGTCTGTGATGACTTCTATTAACACTAGATCTTCCCTGTGTGGAGAGTATTCGTGATTCTTAGCTAGCGTTTTAGACACACAGCTTGTAGGAAAAGCAAATCTTCAAAATGTCTTAATCGTCCAAGACTTCCCCGAAGTGTTTTTAGATGACCTTCCTGGTTTACCACCAGATAGGGAAATTGAATTTGTTGTAGATGTTTATCCCGGCGCTGAACCTGTGTCTAACAATCCATATAGACTAGCACCTACAGAACTTAAGGAATTGAAGAAGCAGTTAGAGGATTTGTTGGAGAAATGGTTCATACGCCCTAGCTTTTCACCGTGGGGTGCACCTGTCCTTTTTGTCAAAAAGAAAGATGAATCAATGCGTATGTGCATAGGCTATAGAGAATTGAATAAGCTAACTGTCAAGAACAAGTATCCTCTACCAAGGATTGACGATTTATTTGACCAACTTAATGGTGCAAGAGTTTTCTCTAAGATTGACCTTAGGTCCGGTTATTATCAGTTGAAGGTTAAATCTGAAGATATCCCAAAGACTGTCTTTCGCACAAGGTATGGACATTATGAGTTTTTGGTTATGTCCTTTGGGTTGACAAATGCCCCAGCTGCCTTTATGGATATTATGAATAGGGTGTTTCATGAATACCTAGATAAATTTGTCATAGTGTTCATTGATGATATTATGATCTATTCCCGTACTAAAGATGAGCATGTTAGGCACCTGACTTTGATGTTGGAAGTATTAAAACAACACCAACTTTACGCCAAGTTTTCTAAGTGTGAATTTTGGTTGGACCAAGTTCACTTTTTAGGACATGTTATCTCTGGGGATGGGATATCTGTTCATGCAGTTAAGGAATGGCCCAAACCAAGGAATGCCACAGATATCAGGAGTTTTCTTGGACTTGCAGGGTATTATAGAAAGTTCATTGAAGGATTTTCGAAGATTGCTACACCTCTTACTAAGTTAACAAGGAAAAATGTGAAGTATATATGGACTGAGGAATGTGAGCATAGTTTCCAGACCTTGAAACAGAAACTAACCAATGCTCCAATTTTAACCCTTCCAGTCGAAGATGCTAAATTTAGTATTTATTGTGATGCTTCCAAAATTGGTCTTGGTTGTGTGTTAATGCAGAATGGAAAAGTGATAGCTTATGCCTATAGACAGTTGAAAACACATGAGAAGAACTATCCTACACATGACTTAGAATTAGCTGCAGTGGTATTTGCGCTTAAAATTTGGAGGCATTACCTGTATGGACAATCTTGTGAGATATTTTCAGATCATAAGAGCCTGAAGTATATTTTCACACAAAAGGAACTAAACATGAGGCAGCGTCGATGGTTGGAATTTGTCAAAGATTATGATTTTGAGATAAAATATCATCCCGGTAAAGCAAATGTTGTGGCAGACGCTTTGAGTAGAGTAACAACATCAACCCCATCTATGATTTTCGATATGTCATTAGCCTTAGAGTCAGAATTCCAGAGGTTTAATCTAGAAACAGTATCTAGTGTATCAGCTATACTCTCAGCCATAACCTCTACTATTCTGGAGAAAATAAAGGAAGTTCAGGCAAATGATGTGGAATGCAACAAATACAAATTAAGCATAGGATCTACTGTTAATTCGGATTTCAACTACTCAGTCGTTGGAATCCTTAAATTTAGAAATAGGTGGTTTGTTCCTGCCGTTAAATAACTTCGAGGTGATATTCTTTCAGAAGCACATTCTTCTAGGTTCTCTGTTCACCCTGGGAGTACAAAGATGTACAAGGATCTCAGGCAACATTATTGGTGGCTAGGTATGAAACGAAGTGTGGCGGAATATGTAGGATCGTGTTTGATTTGCCAATAGGTTAAAGCTGAACATCAGAGGCCTGCAGGGACCTTACAGCCATTACCAGTTCCCAAATGGAAATAGGAACAAATAGCGATGGACTTTGTTATGGGATTGCCTAAAACAGCAAAGGGACATGATGCAATTTGGGTGATAGTTGACCGCCTAACCAAATCAGCTCACTTCCTACCGATAAAGGTGACTTACTCGATGGATCAGCTTGCTGAGTTGTATGTGCATGAAGTTGTTAGACTTCATGGAGTTCCAAGTTCTATAGTTTCAGACCGAGACTCTAGATTTACATCTAAGTTTTGGAAGAGTTTGCACGAGGCTATGGGTACGTAGCTTAGTTTTAGCACAGCTTTTCACCCTCAAACAGATGGACATTCTGAAAGAACCATTCAAACATTAGAGGATATGCTTCGTGCATGCACATTGGATTTTCAAGGCTCTTGGAGCAAATATCTATCCTTAGTAGAATTCTCTTGTAACAACAGTTTTCAGGCCACCATAGGAATGACACCATACGAGGCATTATATGGACGAAAATGCAGATCACCTTTGTACTGGGATGAAGTTGGTGAAACACAGTTGCTCGGTCCTGATATTGTGCAACAAACTATTGAGAAGGTTGCCCTCATCCGACAGAAAATTTTGGCAGCTCAGAGTCGACAGAAAATCTATGCAGATTGCAGGCGTAGAGAATTGGAATTTGTGATAGGTGATGAAGTTTTTCTCAAGGTGTCACCATTCAAAGGAGTTGTGAGATTTGGGAAGAGAGGAAAGTTGAACCCCAGGTTTATTGGACCATTCTTAATCCTGAAAAAGATTGGGAAGACAGCCTACCAGTTACAGCTACCAACCTCTATGGAAGGAATCCATAATGTGTTCCATGTTTCCATGTTGAAGAAATGTGTACGAGATCCATCTCAGATTGTAGAACAGCAGAGTATTAAAGTTCATCCTACCCTTACATATGAAGAGAAACCAGTAAGGATCTTAGACTATGCAGTGAAGGTATTGCGCAACAAAGAGGTTCCACTAGTGAAAGTCTTATGGCGTAACCAGAACTTTGAGGAGACGAATTGGGAGCGCCAGCAAGACATGGTGGACCAACATCCAGAATTATTCAGGTACTGAATTTTGAGGACAAAATTCTTTTAAGGAGGTAGATTGTAACACCCGGTTTCTATTAACCGATTTACCTTTTCCATTTATAGATGATGTTTTATAATTGAAATTGAGTGATTTAGAGATTAGGTTAATAAGTGAATGAGTAAGGACAAAATGGTAAATTGTAATTTATTGTGGATAAAGTATTTAAGGGAGGGATTAATGAGGTTTAGCCGCCACTATTCCCTCGTTTTTCCTTTCTCGGTATTCAGCTCAAGCTCAACAGAGCTCCAGGCGATTTTCCCCTCCGATCTCCATTCCTCAAACTAGGTAAGTTTTCCCTTCGTTTTCTCGAGATTTAGTGGCTAGATAGCAGAGAGGGTGCAATGAGTGTATTTTTGAGAATGCTGTGAGTGAGTTGAGTTCAGGTTAGTGTTGAATCAAGAATGTGCGATGATCAGAACTTCTAAACTAGCTCCTTAGGTTTGTGAATGGTGTAGGATGAGGTTTAGTGAAGATCTGAATGGTATTTTGTTTATGACATTAGGTGAACAGGGCTTCCAAAGTAGTTGAAAACGAGCAATTTCCAGGAGACCAGGTAAGTGAAGTTTGCTTGCGCCTTCGGGTCTACATCACAAAACATTAGGAATATGTTTATTTGAATGTGTCTGTATGCTATGCATCATGTTTTAAAAGTATACGAAAATGAATTTGAATGCATGTTGGCATGGTAAGGAATGAACATAATGAAACAGCTATGCGAAACAGAATTACTGTTAAGGGAAATAATCCGCCCCTTAATGAGACAGTGGATATTTGTACTTTGGGAGAGTTGATCCAACTCCCAATTTCACAGGAGGATCGAAAACAGCTATGTGAATCAGATTACTGTTAAGGGAATTAATCCACCTCTTAATGAGCCAGTGAATATTTATACTTTGGGAGAATTAATCCAACTCCCAATTTCACAGGGGGATCTGAACAGAAACGATGAACGACAACTGAGATGAGAAAGTAGAAATTGCATGTTTAAGATTCAGATATCAGCATTTCATTTCATTACTGCTTTACTTACTTAGCATTAGGCTAATAGATGAGTTTTGTGATGTAGGTGAAGAAGTGACAGCAGGTGTGTTTACTGAGTTTGCTGAGGACTAGTCTGGTTGGAGGAGTGCATCTATGTAACATTCTGGCAGTTGATGGGGTGGTTTAACTGGTGTCAGTTGGTGTGAAGGTTTAGTTGACAATGTTTCAATTTAAGTATGCTGAGTTTTCATGACAGTAGTGTTTTTCTTTTAATATTTTGAATACGTTTTGAGATTTCCTAATAAAGGTATTCTGTTGAGTTTTTAAATGTTGGTTTTACTGGATTTAGGTAATGAAATGATTCGAATTATTTCTGAACGCTTTCAGTGGAGTAGTAAATTCTTTTCTGTACTAAGAGTTGTGTTTGCATGGCAAGAAATAGTTGAAATATCGTTCTGTCCTCTATCGGTAGATGATGTCTATCGGTAGATGTTGAGTTATAATTATGTTGTCTATCGGAAGATGTCTTCAGTAAAGCCATCGGATGATGTCTCAGTAAAGTCATCGGTACATGAAATTTATTCAATCGGATGATGTAGATTAAATTCTGTCGGAAGATGTAGATTTTACACTATCGGTATGAGTGGGTATTATGCTTTGTCGTTTAGTGATCGGTGTATGCAGTTTATTCTATCGGAAGAAGGGAATGAGAGATTTTTGTCGTTTTGCCGTCGGTAGATGTGAGTCGTAAAACTTGTCGTTTTACGATCGGTTGATGTTGGATAATTGATTTATCCGGCTGACGTCATCGGTAGATGCAGTCCACCGAGAGATGTCTTTGTTTCCAACTCTTCAGGGGTATGTCATCGGTAGAAGCCTTCTATTTTCTGTTTCTGCTTCTTCCGATTGACTTATTTCATCGGCAGATGCGTTTGACTTCTGCAACTTCTCAAGTATTCCATGGTTTAAACCTTTATTTCCTAATTGATGATTGTTTCTTAGCATTTCAAACAATGTTTCGCAGTTTTGTTTAAACCCTATTGTCGCTCAAATGATTTCCGCTGCAAATTTTTAATTGTATTGAGATTTTAGCAAATGTCAAATCTTGAATGTTGAGAGAAGTTTTAAAATATGGTTGAAATTTCTTAATCGTGTACGGGCTTTTATGTGACGAACCGGGTTCAGATAACTCGGGGCGTTACACCCTCACTACTGGTACCAAAGAAAGACGGCACAATGAGGATGTGCGTTGATAGCCGAGCCATGAATCAAATTATCGTAAAATATAGATATCCTATTCCTAGGCTCGAGGATATGTTGGATGAGTTCAGTGGACCCTCTATATTTTCTAAGGTGGACCTTAAGAGCGGTTACCACCAGATAAGAATGAAAGAATGTGACGAGTGGAAAACGACATTCAATACTAAATACGGACTATTTAAGTGGATGGTGATGCCCTTCGGGTTATCTAATGCCCCCAATACTTTCATGAGACTCATGCACCACATGTTAAAAGATTTTCTGGGAAAATTTTTTGTTGTCTATTTTGACGATATTTTGGTGTATAGTCTAGACCTTCTACAACATCTCAACCATCTTAGTACACTTTTCCAAACCCTCCGAAAAACTCAATTATTTGGAAATTTAAGCAAGTGCTCATTCGGGCAAGACAAGGTTTATTTCCTAAGGTTTGTCATTTCTAAAGATGGCATGGAAGCTGATATTGTCAAGATTAAGGCCATTAAGGATTGGCCTACCCCCAACTCTATAACCGAAGTACGTAGTTTCCATGGCTTGACCTATTTTTATAGGAGGTTTATAAAAGACTTTAGCTCAATAGTCTCACTTCTCACTGATTGCACTAAGAAGGGGAAAGAGTTTACTTGGACCCCGGCTTGCCAAAAGAGTTTTGAGCTAATCAAGGACAAGTTATGCCACTCGCCAGTGTTAGCACTCCCCGATTTTAACAAGATATTTGAAATTAAGAGTGATGCTTCCGGAGTTGGCATTGGAGCCGTACTCATGCAAGAGGGGAAACTCATTGCATACTTTAGTGAGAAACTGAAAGGAGCCGTGCTCAACTACTCCACGTACGATAAAGAATTTTATGCCATTATTAGAGCATTAGAACACTGGCAATATTATCTCTTTTTATGAAAATTTGTTATCAATACTAACCATTAAGCTTTACGATACATCAAGGGTCAGCACAAGTTAAACAAGAGGCATGCTAAGTGGGTAGAATTCTTGGAGAGGTTTCTGTACATTTTAAAGTATGTGAAAGGGGAAAATAATGTAGTCGCCAATGCATTTTCGAGGAAACGCATTCATCTTACGGAGTTAGGGACTCGATTCTTTGGATTTGAATAGATCAAGCATGATTACGAATCTGACTCTGACTTTGGATCTTATTACACCAAGTGCAAGGAAAAGGCTGAAGGAGAATATCGACTTATGGACGGCTATTTATTGAGGGCAGGAAAATTATGTATTCGCAAGAAAGTTTAAGGCGATGTCTTGTAAAAGAAGCCCATTGTGGAGGATTAGCGAGTCATTTCGGGGAGGAGATGACCCTCGATATGCTTAAGGAACACTTCTATTGGCCACATATGAAAAGAGACGTGCACCGCTTGGTGGGGACATGCGTCGTGTGCAAGAAAGCCAAGAGCAAGGTTCTACCACAAGGCTTATATATGCCCTTACCCGTTCCCTCGCACCCTTGGACTGAAGTTAGTATGGACTTCGTTTTGGGATTGCCACGAACTGCTCGTAATAAGGATTTGATAATGGTGGTTGTGGATCGTTTCTCTAAGATGGCACATTTCATTCCTTGTGCAAAAACGAATGATGCCTTCTCTATAGCTGACCTGTTTTTCAAAGAAATCGTTCGCCTGCATGGCATACCGCATTCCATTGTGTCGGACTGGGACACTAAAATTTTAAGCGCCTTCTGGACCACTTTGTGGAAGAACTTAGGGACATAGCTGTGTTTTAGCACATCTTTTCACCCCCTAAATTGATGGGCAAACGAAAGTGGTCAACAGAACCTTAGGCTCCCTCTTACGCAGTATTGTAGGAAAGAAACTATCCAGTTGGGATGTAGTCCTTCCCTGATTGGAATTTGCTTACAATCGCACTCTTCATTCCACTACTGAGCAATCACCCTTTGAGGTTGCCTATGGGTTGAATCCTTGTACACCGTTGGACCTTGTTCCTTTGCCATTTACTGAACTAGCCAACCCATCAGGAGCGAGCAAGGCTGAACAGACTAAGAAATTACATGAGAGCGTGCGTCAAGCCATCGAGAAGAGAAATGCGAGCGTGGGCAAACGAGTAAACAAAGGCCGAAAAGAAGTTATCTTCAACGAAGGAGATTTAGTTTGGTTGCACCTACGAAAAGATAGATTCTTCAACAAAAGAAAATCTAAGCTTCTTCCTCGTGCGGATGGACCCTTCAAGGTGTTGCAGCGGATCAATAACAATGCTTATAAGATTGAACTGCCTGGAGATTACGGAGTATCGGCAACGTTCAACGTCATGAACCTATCACCTTATATAAGCGATGAAGAAAACTCCGAGAGGCCTGAATTAAAGGATTTGAGGTCAAATCCTCAATCACCTGGGGAGGATGTTGTGCTCCGTAGGCCCATTACACGATCCAAGACCCGGTCCACAATTTAACTAACACACTTGTCTCTTTTGCAGGTCATGGTTCGTGTGAAGACTTGGAGGATACCGTGAACGACTTGAAGTGGGAGATTAAAGCTGGGGGCGTTGACCAACAAAAGCATCTCATCATGTGGAAAGACTAAAGAGGCACCTTAATGCTCACAAGGGAATTTGTCTTCCAGAGGTTGATATTTGTAGTTTTTTTGAAATTTCAAACTTATTAGCAAACATTGGCCTTCTTGTTTAAACTTTATTATACGCATGTTAGGATTAGATGAATGTTAGGATTAGTTGGTGGCTTGGCTTATGTTTTGGCCCATTGAAGTTGAAGATATGGCTCAAGCCCAAATAATGGTCCATCATCCCCCTCCAAGCCCAAGCCCAAGCCCAAGCATACCATTAGGTCTATATATTCATGACATTGGTGTTTGTAACTTTTTTGGCTGGTTTTTTATGAGCATCCACAGATTTTCCTTCTCTCAATAGAAGAAGCTTGGAGCTTGAAGCACCAAGGTAAGCTCGGTTGACAACAACTGAGGGGTTGCGCCCCTGAGACCGATCTTCAAGCTTGGTAGCTTATAAGAATGGATTGGCCATCTTCTTCTCCACTCTTTTGAGGGCAGAAAACAACAAGAAATGGTTGTAACCGGTTCCTTGAATTGAGTTATCTTCCTAGGAAGAAAACTCTTGTCAAAAGCTTTAAAATAGCTCTCTTGGCCGATTCTTGAAAAATATTCATACTTCACTCAAATCAACGAATCTGGACCACAAATTTCACCAGCACACCCCTCACTCACTTCACAATCTTCACCTAAAATTTTGTTACATTCCGAGTACGTTTGGTATTCCGTTAGCATTTTTTCTTCTCGGATTTGTCGGTTTTGTGTCACCCAGGAACTAACAGTCATATTCGAGTTCTTGAGTCGTATTTGCAGGTCGGAGCTCAACACGTAGGCAATTGTTGAACTGCGTTAACAACCTCTTATCTCATTATTTTATGCACTTTACAACTGTTCATTATTATAATAATTAATTAGTGTCTCACCAAGTGTTGCACATACACGAGGGCATTAAGTAACTAACCTTGATCTTTCAATTGGTATCAGAGCCATTTGCTTCTATTTCTTAAGCGGGATCTACGGGATTTGATCTTGGTTCAATGGATTCTATGAAGGAAGGAGGTTCAACTATGCGAGGCTATTGATGAGAGAGCATGGAGATCCATTTTGACAGGATAGAATCCTCCCACGACTACTGATGAAAGTGGTGTCATATCACTTAAATCTGAAGAAGATTGGACAGTAACTGAAGATGCTCTAGCCAACAGTAATTTGAAGGCACTTAACATTATTTTTAATGGTGTTGACCCTACTCAGTTCAGACTTATCTCAACGTGTGAGTCAGCTAAAAGAGCATGGGAGATTCTACAAACCACTTATGAAGGAACATCGGCCGTGAAACTATCAAAGATGCAAATGTTCACTACAAGGTTTAAAAACTTAAAAATGCTTGAAGAAGAAAGTATTGCGGAATTCAACGCCAAACTATGTGATATAGCCAATGAGGCGTTTGCACTTGGTGAAACTTTCTCTGGAGAGTGGTTGGTTCGAAAGACTCTACGTTCTCTCCTATAACGTTTTGTTTATAAAGTTACCGCAATTGAAGAAGCTAAAGATGTTTCCACAATGAAATTGGAAGAACTAATGGGATCACTTAGGACTTTTGAAATGAATCTTGGGATTGATGTCGAAACAAAGAAGTTCAAAGGTGTAGCACTAAAGACTGACACACAAGACTTGAATGTTCATAATGAAGATGACCTTGAAAAGTCTCTTGCATTACTATCAAAGAATTTTAGCCGTGTTATGAAAAAGTTTGGGAGAAATAATCACGATGTCAAACCTAATGTCAGTCATACAAAACTGAGTTCCTCAAGCAATAAGAAGTACAGAGAAGACAATCATGCTCCAGATCAATCTGTTAAAAATAGAGGAATTCAATGTAGAGAATGTGATGGTTTTGGGCACATACAAGCTGAATGCGCTAACACATTGAAGAAAAAGAAAAGCTCTTTTAA
The DNA here is from genome assembly GCA_022432975.1 of Begonia masoniana. Lineage (NCBI taxonomy): Eukaryota > Viridiplantae > Streptophyta > Magnoliopsida > Cucurbitales > Begoniaceae > Begonia > Begonia masoniana. The sequence goes on from CM039513.1 coordinate 36,446,344, forward strand.
TACTACTTGGAGTGATGATGAATCGGAAAAAGAAGATGAATTTGCAAACAATCATGTTGCACTTGTTGATAAAGCTGAACATGCCGAAAATGGTGGTGTCACACACAAGGTCAGAGATGATATATCGGATTGTAGTGATGAAATTATGGATGAAGCAACCAAAGAAAACCTCATCACAGAATATAGGTACCTTCATGAGAAATGGACTGAGCTTGTCAAATTAAATCAGCATCTTTGTATTCAGAATGGAGATTTGAATATTAAGAAGATCAATCTACAAAAATCGATTTTTGAACTAGAAGCCGAATCAAGAATAAGTTAAGAAAAAAAAGACAAAACTATTCAATGAGCTGAATCACTTGAAGAAAAATGTTAAATGTTAAATACAGGTTCAACTAAACTGGATGATATCTTAAGTGTCGGAAAACCAAGCTGTGATCGATCTAGTTTAGGGTCCAGAGGAGAAAGTTCTATAGCACAAATAATGTTTTCTCAACCTGGAAGTAAAGGGAAGTTTTTGATGTCACCTAAAGTGTCCTATGAGCAAACGCAAAGAATAGTACCTCAAAAGATGCAGATCAATAATCCTGATTACAAAGGAAAACAAATTGCAACGAATGATCCGAGAATTAAGCAGAAGTCAAAGTCTAATCCCACACCTTTCAGAAACAGTAACAAATTTAATTAAATTTGTCATTACTGTAATCGTAGAGGTCATATTCGACCTAGATGTTTTACCTATCTTGCTAATTTAAGACAAGGCACTGCTAGAAATTCTTTTGTTTACAGACTGCCACAACAAAAATGGGTGAAGAAATCCACGTTGAAGTGTAACGTCACTCATACATCTCTAAAAGCTACTATAACTGATGTGTGGTACTTTGATAGTGGATGCTCTAGGCATATGATCGGTGAAAAAAGGTTTTTGAAGAACATTACATCTGATCGTATGGGAAAAGTAACTTTCGGGAATAGTGTCAAGGCAAGTGTCATAGGTGCAGGTACACTGAATGTTCCTGGACTACAACAGTTGGAGAATGTTCTTCTGGTAGATGGTCTAAAGGCTAATTTGATAAGCATTAGCCAGCTGTGTGATCAAAATTTAAATATTTTCTTCACTCATGAGAAGTGCACAATCTCGGATCTTGACAAAAATTGCAGCATAGAAGGGGTAAGGTCTGCTGATAATTGTTATCTTATATCATCATCTTCAACTTGTTACATTTCTAGCATGGAGGATTCTATTTTATGGCATCGAAAATTGGGACACGTCAATAATAGGATGCTTAAGATGATTATTTCAAAGGGGGCTGTCCGTGAGATTCCCATGCTAAATTTTGATGATGATCGTTTGTGTGGACCATGCCAAATAAGTAAACAAACCAAGGTGTCTCACCCGAAGTTACAGACGACAACAATCAATCGTGTGCTTGAATTACTTCATATGGACTTAATGAGACCAATGCCTCTGAAAAGCATTCGAGGAAAACGATATGCCTATGCCACAGTTGATGATTTTTCACGTTTTACGTGGGTGGAGTTTCTTAGAGAAAAATATGATACTTTCAAAGCCTTCAAAGCCTTGTGTATTCGACTTCAACGAAAAGAATGTGCCATCATGGGAATTATACGCATCTGTAGCGACCATGGAAGAGAATTTGAAAACTCAGAATTCTCGGACTTCTCTAATCGCCTTGGAATATCTCACGAGTTCTCGACAACAAAGACACCTCAGCAAAACGGAGTTGTTGAACGAAAAAAATCAAACTCTTGCAGACATGTCCCACGTGATGTTACATGAGAAAAATGTGTCACAGAAGTTCTGGGCCGAGCCGATGAACACAGCATGCTATACCATCAATTGAGTGTATCTCCGTGGAGGAACTTCCATGACACCATATGAGATATGGAAAGGTAAAACTTCAAATCTTCATTATTTCCATCCTTTTGGTAGTACGTGCTATGTGTTAAATGACAGGGAACACAGAGAAAATTTTGATTCTAAGACTGATGAAGCTATTTTTCTCGGATATGCAACCAATAGTCGCGCCTATCAAGTTTACAATAAACGAACTAGAACTGTGATTGAATCAGCTAATGGTCAAGTGAATGATTCATTGGAAATAGTTGATACGCCCAAAGATGATGTTCTCCAGGGGTTAATGAAAGTTCTAGAGCTTCCATTAATGTCCCCGATGTTTGTCCAAATAGTGTCACAGGTAATGTCTCAGATACAACTATCACAATGGGTGAAGTGGAAGTGACTACATCAGATTGCAGACAACCGTCCATACGTGTCCAGAAAGATCATCCTGTTGATAGTCATTGGTAGTCTTAATGATGGACTCCGAACCAGAGACAAACCGAGAGTAAACTATTGAGATATAATTCATATGACATGCTTCACCTCTACCATTGAACCTAAAAATGTGAAAGAAGTTCTCCTAGATGAATACTGGATCGAAGCAATGCAAGAAGAACTTGATCAATTCTCTCGAAATCAAGTTTGGGATTTGGTGCCATGTCCTCCAAATGTAAACGTCATTGGCACCAAATGGATATACAAGAACAAGAGTAATGAGCATGAAAACATTACACGCAATAAAGCTCGGTTAGTTGCTCAAGGATATTCATAGATTGAAGGAATTGATTTTGATAAGACATTCGCTCCGATTGTCGACTGGAATCCATCCAACTCTTACTAGCTATTGCTTGTGTAATACAGTTCAAACTATATCCAATGGATGTGAAGAGTGCATTTCTAAATGGTTTTCTAAATGAGGAAGTTTATGTCACTCAACCAAAGGGTTTTGAGAACCCTCATTATCCCGAGTATGTGTATAAATTGAAGAAAGCACTATACGGGCTTAAACAAGAACCCCGTGCATGGTATGAACATCTCACAGTGTATTTACTATCCAAGGGATACGAGCGAGAGGGAGTAGATAAAACCATTTTCTTTCGCCGAACCAAGATCAGTTTTTACTTGCTTAAATTTATGTTGATGACATAGTGACATAGTGTTTGACTCAGTGTCACAAGTGCTAGTGGATGATTTTGTAGCAAAAATGATTGGCGAATTTGAGATAAGTATGGTTGGTGAGCTAAATTACTTTCTTGGTCTTCAGATTCAACAAAGAAATGATGAAATTTTCATCTCCCAATCCAAGTATGCCAAAAATCTGTTGAAGCGTTTCAAGCTAGAGAATGCCCGTCTCAAAAGAACACCAATTGGGACACATGAAAAACTCTCCAAAGATGAGAAAGGAACTTCTGTTGATGAACGACTATATAGAAGTATGATTGGCAGCCTCTTATATCTAACTGATAGTCCACCAGATATTTGTTATAGTGTGGAATTATGTGCTTGATTTCAAGCAAATTCTCGAGAGTCTCACCTGGTGTCAGTAAAACGAATTCTCAAATATGTTGGTGGGACAACTGACTATGGAATCGGGTATTCATTTGATACAAATGCAAATCTAGTTGGTTACTGTAATGCTGATTGGGCTGGGAGTTCAGATGATCAGAAAAGTTCTTCCGGTGGATGTTTTTATTTGGGAAACAATTTAGTGTCATGGTTCAGCAAGAAACAGAACTCTATTTCTCTGTCTACTGCAGAGGCAGAATATATTGTAGCTGGTAGTTGTTGTACTCAGCTTCTTTGGATGAAACAAATGCTCAAGGACTATGGTGTCACACAGGATGTCATAACGTTATATTGTGATAATATGAGTGCTATTAATATCTCCAAGAATCTAGTTCAGCATTCACGGACAAAACATAATGATATTCGACATCATTTCCTTAGATCCCTTGTAGAAGACAAAGTTATCACCTTGCAACATACGGTGACAAAAAAATAAATTGCTGATATTTTTACCAAAGCTTTGGATGGTGTGAAATTTGAATAATTAAGGTCTGCCTTAGGCCTTGTGTCATGTGAAAAGATTCGTAAGTCTTTCTTTTGCTTTCGTATTATTATAATACAAAAATTATATATAAAAAAAAAACTTCGTCTCTTGTTTTTGGGTGATTTTTTACTTCTGAAAATTTCCAACACTTGTGGATATATCAATTGGACTTGTCATTCAACTGAGAAGGTTGTGATTCTTTGAGAAACTGAAGAAAATATTATATATTTGTGGACAACTTCTATAATTATATTACTCTCAAACTGTAACATCTGGGATTTTTGGGAAAAAAAATTGGAGAGAAAATAAAAGATTAATAAAATAGGATGTTTAATTAAATAAATTGGTGGAACAAATGGTTTCTAATTTAGGTTCGGATATTTTCTGTGAAAGTAAGCCGTGGATGATAATTTAAGAGCAAGATTTATCGAAAGTTGAAATGGTCGGAAACACGGAAGGATAAAACGATAAATGAGGATTTAATTAATGGTTAGTTTTATTATTAATATTATTATTATTATAAAAAATAAAATAAAATAACAGAATGGCTTGAAGCCATTCTGTCGCGAGCACCGAGCACCAGAGAACGGAACAGGGGAGAGGAGGGAGACGCGCGACGATCGACGGCCGTTCACCGCCGCGATTCCTCGACGTCTCCGGCCAGACGACGGCGACGAGGAGCTTCCGGCTGACTCCTCGCATTAACCGAACCGGTAAGTTGGTTTTAGCCCTGTTTTCGATTCTGTTGGAGACCGGGAGTGACGAGCTCGATTGAGCTCCGATCACCGGCCGATTTAGGTTGTTTCTGGTGTGGGTTTGCCGACCCTTGGACCGGCTTTCATCGCCTGGTCGTGATGAGCTCCATTTGGGCGAAAATTAGAGGGCTCCAATTTGGGGCATTTTGGTTTTGGTGTGTGTAGCTTGGGATTTTGATAAGATTATTCAAATTGAAGGTTTAGGTGGTCGATTGGTGAGGAATTGGGTGAAAATTGATGGAAAATCGAAAAGGGGGAAATTTCCGGTTAAAGGGCAGTTCGGGTTTTTGCCATTTTGACCTAGCTAGGTTTAATTGTTTTAAAATTCATTTTGGCTGGTTAAAATAGGTTATTAGAGGAGTGCGTGGCCGCTGGAATCGTTCGATTCCGATAACCGACGCAAAAGTTAAGCGCGTTCGAAGTTTTGGGTCGGTTTTTACCGAACCTAAATTAGTGGCCCGTTTAGTTAGATTTTAGTTGGATTAGGCTAGAAATAGTAGTTTGAGAGTAATTGGTGAATGTAACCTTGAGTTTAATGAAGTTTGGGTATTTGTCGTAGGTCGAGCCGTAGGTGGACAGGTAACTGAATATTCTCAGCGAGCTAGGACGCCAGGCAAGTAGTGGATGCTATTATTTTGCCTTCGGGCCTACACCATAGAACGGTAGGGTTTCTTTGTTATTGCTTTGCTTCGTGTTATGTTGAATTAATTCTGTTGCTTCGGGATTGCGTGGAGTTGCTTGTCTGGTTGGTTGATTGGTTTTGTGTTGCATTGTTTGGCCATGTGGTGTTATGTGGTCGTGTTGTGTTGTGTCGTGTTGTTGCGTTGAGTCGTCGTGTTGTGTTGTATTGTGTGGTGTGGTTTGGCTTTGCTGTTTTGTTGTCGTTGTGTTTGTCGTGTGTGTGTGAAAAATATGGCACTTCGGTGCACGGCAAATATGGTATTTCGGTGCACGACAAATATGGCACTTCGGTGCACGGCAAATATGGCACTTCGGTGCGAGGCAACTAAGGCACTTCGGTGCAGGCAAACTGTGTGTTAGAAGTTGTTTATTGTTTGGTGTTTGGTGTTTGAGTATTGTGTGAGTGACCTGCTTGGTTGTCGGTGTTGTTTGTTTGTTGGTTATTGCTTGAGTATTGTGTGAGTGTGGTGTGCGTTGTGAATGTTTATATTCGTTCTTCATTACTAGCTAAGTTTAAGCTTACGTGTGTGTGTGTGTTCTGTGGTGTAGGTGAAAACAAGATCAGGTGAGCTAGATGATGAAGCCCGGGACTAGGTGGCAGTCGGTGGCACATGGAGCACGCCGGTGCAGGCAGTTGTCGGGGCGTCTCGACCATGATCTTTGGGGGAAATGTGTTGGATTGGATTGTATTCAGTTTTTAACTCTTTTTGGGAATGTTGTCTTTAGTCATATTTAAGGGTGATGTATCGCCTATATTGTGGATTTTCAGATGTTAGTATTTTAGTTTCCTCTTACTGTTATTTGGAGATTTCGTATGCTAGTTGCTGGTTAGTTAAGTAAGTGTATTATGGATCTGGTTGTTTGGGATTTATTCGTTTGCAGGTACCTAGCATTTTGGAGGCGTCATTTTCAGGTGTTACTTTGCCGAAATTTTCAGGAAGTCGGGAAGGACGCCGTGGTGCTTAAAGGTTAGGATTAAAAGGAATTAGTGAGTATAGGCAGCTGTGTAGTTTAGTTTCAGGAGTTGGGAGACCTAGCTTTAAATTTAGCTGCATCAGTTTATTTTTATGTTCGTTTTATCGTGTGAGTGGTTAGCAAAGTAGCGCTCCAAGCCAGGGTGGGTTCGGGGGCGTTACAAGATGGTATCAGAGCGTTAGTGGTCGAGTCGTTCAAAGGATTACCCGACAATGCCGGCCGCCATGCAACGTGCTTCACCGACTGTAAGTAATTCTTTTCTTTTAATTTGTTTGAGCTGAGTTTCGCTTAGAACGAGAATCTCGGGAGTACCGAGACAACCTGGTTAAGTGTTTAGAATTTTGTATGTTATTAGATGCTATGTTATTAGATGCTAATCCCTGTTTGTTTTGTGATAATAGTGGACTAGAGAGTCTCAAGGGTACCGAGACAATCTAGGTGGATCTCATGAGCCGACTCATAGACGTATTGAATCGATAGTTCGAATAACTAGGAGTTTTATTTGAAAAAAAAAAACGGACAAGTAACTTTTTTAGAATAGATAGAAGTAAGATTTGCAATTAGAGAAATTAGAGGACCTTAAGATGGGAATGTAAATCTGATAACTTATGGATATGTAAAAAGGGGTCTGAACGTCCCGAGGTGAGTGTAAGCGTTAGCTTGAGTGGAAGTGATAGTAGTTGGGGAAAGCGTGAGTTACGTCCTAGTGTGAAAATGATAAGGGTATGGTAGATTAAATGTTAGATGAAGTAGACCTTAGAATGAGAAAGCTGTGCATCAAATCAGATAACTAGGTGTGACTGTCATTGTAGTACCTTTAGGATTTTGTTATCCTGAGAGAGATACAATTATGTGAGATAAGATTAGATTAGATAGAATTGGGGTCTAGTTAGCAAACCCCTGAGAGTTTTAGGATACAAGGAATCTTCGAAGAGATTGAAGTTGGGAGTGAAATTTTCGGGAGATACCCTACACTGTCGTGATTGCATTAATATGTTTTAGTAAGGATAAAGGGAGATAACAGAAATAACAAAAGGTAATATAATTAAATTTATGTATAGTGGGAGTATGTAGATGCAGACGGTATTTAAGGATTTAATTTAAGTAAATAGTTGTGAGAGTATCGGAAGTAGTTATTGCCGTGGTGTTTTAGAGGATGTAATTAATCAATGTGTGGTCGGGAGTTGTAACGACCGCCCAGCTATACGTTGCTGGCACGTCACCCCGTTCTAGATCTCACCATACGCGGGGTCAAGTCGTGCAGGTCCCACCAATGGGCTAGCTGCCACGTGTGTCCCCTCAGGGCCGTCCACGTGTACTCACGATCTTCCCTCTCCCTGCAGAGGGTTTTTGCCTTCCCCCCACTCGAACCCAGTATCTCAGGGACTAGTACCTGGGCTACAAGTGAGGAGTACCACTTGAGCTAGTACACAGGAGGACTTCCCAGTTGGTCACCCAACCTGGTACTACTCTCGGCAAAGTAAGCTTAACTTCGGAGTTCTGATGGGATCCGGTGCCGTAGCGCTACTAGCTCAAGTGGTACTCCTCACTTGTAGCCCAGGTACTAGTCCCTGAGGTACTGGGTTCGAGTGGGGGGGAAGGCAAAAACCCTCTGCAGGGAGAGGGAAGATCGTGAGTACACGTGGACGGCCCTGAGGGGACACACGTGGCAGCTAGCCCATTGGTGGGACCTGCACGACTTGACCCCGCGTATGGTGAGATCTAGAACGGGGTGACGTGCCAGCAACGTATAGCTGGGCAGTCGTTACAAAAAAAGGTGCCTTTTTTGTAACGACCGCCCAGCTGTACGTTGCTGGCACGTCACCCCGTTCTAGATCTCACCATACGCGGGGTCAAGTCGTGCAGGTCCCACCGATGGGCTAGCTGCCACGTGTGTCCCCGAAGGGCGGTCCACGTGTACTCACGATCTTCCCTCCCCCTGCAGAGGGTTTTTGCCTTCCCCCTCACTCGAATCCAGTACCTCAGGGACTAGTACCTGGGCTACAAGTGAGGAGTACCACTTGAGCTAGTAAACAGGAGGACTTCCCATTCGGTCACCCAACCTGGTACTACTCTCGCCGAAGTACGCTTAACTTCGGAGTTCTGATGGGATCCGGTGCCGTAGCGCTACTAGCTCAAGTGGTACTCCTCACTTGTAGCCCAGGTACTAGTCCCTGAGGTACTGGGTTCGAGTGAGGGGGAAGGCAAAAACCCTCTGCAGGGGGAGGGAAGATCGTGAGTACACGTGGACCGCCCTTCGGGGACACACGTGGCAGCTAGCCCATCGGTGGGACCTGCACGACTTGACCCCGCGTATGGTGAGATCTAGAACGGGGTGACGTGCCAGCAACGTATAGCTGGGCGGTCGTTACAAAAAAGGCCTTTTTTGTAACGACCGCCCAGCTATACGTTGCTGGCACGTCACCCCGTTCTAGATCTCACCATACGCGGGGTCAAGTCGTGCAGGTCCCACCGATGGGCTAGCTGCCACGTGTGTCCCCGAAGGGCGGTCCACGTGTACTCACGATCTTCCCTCCCCCTGCAGAGGGTTTTTGCCTTACCCCTCACTCGAACCCAGTACCTCAGGGACTAGTACCTGGGCTACAAGTGAGGAGTACCACTTGAGCTAGTAGCGCTACGGCACCGGATCCCATCAGAACTCCGAAGTTAAGCGTACTTCGGCGAGAGTAGTACCAGGTTGGGTGACCGAATGGGAAGTCCTCCTGTTTACTAGCTCAAGTGGTACTCCTCACTTGTAGCCCAGGTACTAGTCCCTGAGGTACTGGGTTCGAGTGAGGGAGAAGGCAAAAACCCTCTGCAGGGGGAGGGAAGATCGTGAGTACACGTGGACCGCCCTTCGGGGACACACGTGGCAGCTAGCCCATCGGTGGGACCTGCACGACTTGACCCCGCGTATGGTGAGATCTAGAACGGGGTGACGTGCCAGCAACGTATAGCTGGGCGGTCGTTACAAAAAAGGCCTTTTTTGTAACGACCGCCCAGCTATACGTTGCTGGCACGTCACCCCGTTCTAGATCTCACCATACGCGGGATCAAGTCGTGCAGGTCCCACCGATGGGCTAGCTGCCATGTGTGTCCCCGAAGGGCGGTCCACGTGTACTCACGATCTTCCCTCCCCCTGCAGAGGGTTTTTGCCTTCCCCCTCACTCGAACCCAGTACCTCAGGGACTAGTACCTGGGCTACAAGTGAGGAGTACCACTTGAGCTAGTAGCGCTACGGCACCGGATCCCATCAGAACTCCGAAGTTAAGCGTACTTCGGCGAGAGTAGTACCAGGTTGGGTGACCGAATGGGAAGTCCTCCTGTTTACTAGCTCAAGTGGTACTCCTCACTTGTAGCCCAGGTACTAGTCCCTGAGGTACTGGGTTCGAGTGAGGGGGAAGGCAAAAACCCTCTGCAGGGGGAGGGAAGATCGTGAGTACACGTGGACCGCCCTTCGGGGACACACGTGGCAGCTAGCCCATCGGTGGGACCTGCACGACTTGACCCCGCGTATGGTGAGATCTAGAACGGGGTGACGTGCCAGCAACGTACAGCTGGGCGGTCGTTACAGGAGTGCAAGATTTGTTTGACTACGTAGGAATGTTGGTATTAATCAATATCGAAGATGGGAATCTAGAGATCGATTTAGAATTAAAAAGGCCAGTAACTTGAAGGTATTAAAAGATTGTATAGAAATTAGGTGAGTATTGAAAAATTTGAGGAAGAGATTAGAGGTAAGTATTATATTGAAAGGGGAAATGTTAGAATTTGAGGTTTGGACCTTAAGTAACTAGTAGTGTATGACTTGAGAAATTATAGAATTTTGAGTAAGAGTGATAAATTAGAAAGGAAAATGGGGATGATGTTAGTATGATTAATGGAATGTAGTGATCCTTCAAGGTAAAATTGAGAACTTCGATAGGAAGTTTACTAGACAGATTCTGGGTGTTATGTGAGTGCGTATACTTTGAGGATTGTAATAAGTTGGGAAAGAGTTAGTTTAGACTTAAGGCTTTGAGAATGTTTGGTGATGACTGACTGAGGTATAGTTGGATAAATTGAGTTTACTCGAGGTAAGTAGGTAGTGTGCTTTCTCGAGATAAGTTAGTATAAGAAATAAGAGTGATAAATTAGAAAGGAAATGGTAGAGTAGAAGAGAAATTGAACTTGAGGATTTAGGGTAAGAGGTTTATGTACTGAGTTCTTAGCGTGACAGTTTTAGTTATGTAAGTGTTGATGAATATTGGATTAGAGAAGTGAAAGTTAATGGACGTATAAAGACTTATGATATGGGGAGCAAAGTTAACAAAATATGAGTGTTGTGGTGCATAGTTTGGAGTGTATAGTTTAGAATGACCCAAGTTAAATTAGGTAGTGAGAATTCGGAATGTGTGAATGATGTTAGAATGAGATACGAGGTAAATAGGTGTAAGATACGATAGTAAGATCGACGGAATTTTGAAATTTAGAACTAACATTATTGTGATGGCTTTGGAGGTTTGAGATTGTTTGATGGATACGTGTCTGAATTAGAAAAGTAAGTGACTGGGTGAACTTAGTCAGAAAAGTTTAGGGCTGTAGATTACACGATAGGTATTTCAGCCAAACAATGGTTACTAATAGGATTTAAGTTGAGAGTCTTCAAGGGGGTGAAGACAGTGGGCATTAAAGATATGTCGTACACCAATGAAAGTATTGTGTGACGTTAGGAACGAGTAGTCCTGATCTAAGAATTTATAGAGGTTAGTAAAAATTGAGGTAAGAAGTGTACTCAGTAGATTTTAGTTTTACGTGATTGAGCATACCTTAAGGGTTGAAATAAATTAGGTAAGTGTTTGATAGTCATGGAAAGAGAAATTGAGAAATTAGATGAATTTAGCTAAAGGAAAAGTTAGAGTTGAAACTAAGATAGAAAAGTTTGAGGGTCTATGTAATAATTGATTTAGTTAAAGTCAATGGACATACATGTTCGAGTTACGGAGTGTAGAGTAGAGCGAGATCAACACTTTAGAGATGTAGGAATTGACATTACCCGACAGATGATTTGGGCCGTAGTGTAGTTGAGATTCTGAGTGGCAACCCAAAGATTAGAAGGTTGAGTTTGAGTGCGTAAATTGAGAAATAACTGGGCCACAAATTTTGAGGATAAAATTTTTGTAAGGAGGATGGATTGTAACACCCGGGAATTTTGGGAAAAAAAATTGGAGAGAAAATAAAAGATTAATAAAATAGGATGTTTAATTAAACAAATTGGTGGAACAAATGGTTTCTAATTTAGGTTCGGATATTTTCTGTGAAAGTAAGCCGTGGATTATAATTTAAGAGCAAGATTTATCGAAAGTCGAAATGGTCGGAAACACGGAAGGATAAAACGGTAAATGAGGATTTAATTAATGGTTAGTTTTATTATTAATATTATTATTATTATTATTAAAAAAAATAAAATAACAGAATGGCTTGAAGCCATTCTGTCGCGAGCACCGAGCACCCGAGAACGGAGCAGGGGAGAGGAGGGAGATGCGCGACGATCGACGGCCGTTCACCGCCGCGATTCCTCGACGTCTCCAGCCAGACGACGGCGACGAGGAGCTTCCGGCTGACTCCTCGCACGAACCGAACCGGTAAGTTGGTTTTAGCCCTGTTTTCGATTCCGTTGGAGACCGGGAGTGACAAGCTCGATTGAGCTCCGATCACCGGCCGATTTAGGTTGTTTCCGGCGTGGGTTTGCCGACCCTTGGACCGGCTTTCATCGCCTGGTCGTGATGAGCTCAGTTTGGGCGAAAATCAGAGGGCTCCGATTTGGGGCATTTTGGTTTTGGGGTGTGTAGCTCGGGATTTTGATTAGATTGTTCAAATTGAAGGTGTAGGTGGTCGATTGGTGAGGAATTGGGTGAAAATTGATGGAAAATCGAAAAGGGAGAAATTTCCGGTTAAAGAGCAGTTCGGGTTTTTGCCATTTTGACCTAGCTAGGGTTAATTGTTTTAAAATTCATTTTGGCAGGTTAAAATAGGTTATTAAAGGAGTACGTGACCGCTGGAATCGTTTGATTCCGATAACCGACGCAAAAGTTACGCGCGTTCCAAGTTTTGGGTCGGTTTTTACCGAACCTAAATTAGTGGCCCGTTTAGTTAGATTTTAGTTGGATTAGGCTAGAAATAGTAGTTTGAGAGTAATTGGTGAATGTAACCTTGAGTTTATTGAAGTTTGGGTATTTGTCGTAGGTCGAGCCGTAGGTGGACAGGTAACTGAATATTCTCAGCGAGCTAGGACGCCAGGTAAGTAGTGGATGCTATTCTTTTGCCTTCGGGCCTACACCATAGAACGGTAGGGTTTCTTTGTTATTGCTTTGCTTCGTGTTACGTTGAATTAATTCTGTTGCTTCGGGATTGCGTGGAGTTGCTTGTCTGGTTGGTTGATTGGTTTTGTGTTGCATTGTTTGGCCATGTCGTGTTATGTGGTCGTGTTGTGTTGTGTCGTGTTGTTGCGTTGAGTCGTCGTGTTGTGTTGTATTGTGTGGTGGGGTTTGGCCTTGCTGTTGTGTTGTCGTTGTGTTTGTCGTGTGTGTGTGAAAAATATGGCACTTCGGTGCACGGCAAATATGGCACTTCGATGCACGGCAAATATGGCACTTCGGTGCACGGCAAATATGGCACTTCGGTGCACGGAAAATATGGCACTTCGGTGCACGGCAAATATGGCACTTCGGTGCAAGGCAACTAAGGCCCTTCGGTGCAAGCAAGTTGTGTGTTAGAAGTTGTTTATTGTTTGGTGTTTGAGTATTGTGTGAGTGACCTGCTTGGTTGTCGGTGTTGTTTGTTTGTTGGTTATTGCTTGAGTATTGTGTGAGTGTGGTGTGCGTTGTGAATGTTTATATTCGTTCTTCATTACTTGCTAAGTTTAAGCTTACGTGTGTGTGTGTGTTCTGTGGTGTAGGTGAAAACAAGATCAGGTGAGCTAGATGATGAAGCCCGGGACTAGGTGGCAGTCGGTGGCACATGGAGCACGCCGGTGCAGGCAGTTGTCGGGGCGTCTCGACCATGATCTTCCGGGGAAATGTGTTGGATTGGATTGTATTCAGTTTTTAACTCTTTTTGGGGAATGTTGTCTTTAGTCATATTTAAGGGTGATGTATCGCCTATATTGTGGATTTTCAGATGTTAGTATTTTAGTTTCCTCTTACTGTTATTTGGAGATTTCGTATGCTGGTTGCTGGTTAGTTAAGTAAGTGTATTATGGATCTGGTTGTTTGGGATTTATTCGTTTGCAGGTACCTAGCATTTTGGAGGCGTCATTTTCAGGTGTTACTTTGCCGAAATTTTCGGGAAGGACGCCGTGGTGCTTAAAGGTTAGGATTAAAAGGAATTAGTGAGTATAGGCAGCTGTGTAGTTTAGTTTCAGGAGTTGGGAGACTTAGCTTTAAATTTAGCTGCGTCAGTTTATTTTTATGTTCGTTTTATCGTGTGAGTGGTTAGCAAAGTAGCGCTCCGATCCAGGGTGGGTTCGTGGGCGTTACACAAACTCCTTGCGAATTGTGGGTCTATTATCAGAAAGTTTGGAAAGGTATTTCGGATATTCTAATAGAGACCAAAAGTACATAATTATCTCGATTATGGTTACTGGATGAGTGTATCTTCAAATCGAATAAACGTCGGATTTTATGGTTTATTTCCATAAAATCAGCAAAGTTTTTTTTTTTTCCAGAGGTTGCAGGTTTATTGATTTTTTTAAGGAAATATGGAAACTGTGTTCTGTATACTCTGTGGAGAAATGAAGAAACTTTAATGTGATTTGATGGCTCTTTTTAGAAAAAATATTTTCATAAATTATCAAAATGTCTCAACGGTGATATCCTTATCTCTCTTATGATAACATTATGTATTTCAAAAGAGTTTCATTGTTTAGGGTTTTTCACAAGAGCTCTCATCCATGGCAAGAAGCAAAAAATCAACTAAGGCCGCATCATCAAACGATGTTCCACACATTGTCACAGAAGCTCATCCAGAATGGGAAATGACTATTATTGTCTATACGCCTCCACCTATTGCATTTACGACAACTGAGCTTAAGGGGGAGCAATTACGAATATCAATGGATGCTCTTCTTATTAATCAAGTGGACTCTTCAAGAGTCAAAAGAAGATTTCGAAATCCTGCGAACGATATATACAAAACTAGCTCTGTTCCTCCAAAGGCCTCTGTTCGATCAAGACTTGCTCAAGTTTCAAAAGGAAAAAATGCTCGAATGGTTAAAGCAGATTCCTCTAATAAGCAATGGTCCGAAAAAGATGAAAAATGATTAGACTCCTCTGATGTTCAAGAAAATTGAATTCCAAAACAGTCCAGAAATCTTCGCTCAAGTCTTAAGAAAACGAGTGAAAGCTCTGCTCCTAGAAAGTCACCAAATTTAAAGTCCAAGAAGACTGTTGTGCATACTGATTCTTTAAAATCGAAGAAGTCAAAGGTCAAGAAGGTCAATATTTCTCTGTCTCCAAAACGTCCAATTCGCTTGCAGTCAATGTCACAAACTCAAGTCAACAAAAATTCAAGTAAGTCTTATGCTAAAGCAAGTGAAGTAGAGTTTAAGTCTGATCTTCATGCTGCACGATGGGAAAACTTTTCTAATAGAACCTTATGGTCTAAAGAAAATATTCACGAATGTGACTTTCTAGATTGCGAAGTTTTGATTTACCATCTTCTACAACAAGGCTTAGGAAAGACGTTTAGAGGGCTTAATCCCTTTGTGAGTAAAGTTGTTTTAGAGTTTTAGTGCAATTTAGATCCAGATGTTAAGTCCCCTGATCACTCAAACTTTGGTAAAATCTATATTAGAGGACATATCTTTGAATTCACTCCTGATGTGATCAACTCATATTTGGAAATTGAATGCATTGATGCTGAGATGTTTGTTCTTGATTTTGGCCGAATCATAGCTGATATCACAGGTGGTGTTATACGTACATAGCCTAAAGGAAAGGATTTTCTTGCCTCTCAACTAACAGTTAAATACGGGATTTTGCATAAAATTGCCATGAGGAATTGGTTGCCCACTTCGCACGGTACTAGAATAAACAAATCAATGGCCACGTTATTATTTAAAATAGGAAATGCTATTCCATTCAATATTGGGCAATTCATCTTTGACCAAATTATGAAGCATGCAGACAGTAAGAATGGAAGGTTAGCCTTGTCGTTTCCGTAACGACTCATTTTTCTAGTAAGATATTGTCCGCTCTGGGGATTGGGTCGTAACCCAATATCCTCCCCTCACGGCTTTGTTTTGGCAAGGACTTCACAATCGGTCACCCATCCTGGTACTACTCTCGCCGAAGTACTTTTAACTTTGGAATTCTTATAGGATCCGTTGCAAATTGTGCTCCAAAATGCATCTTACTATCTTGGGAGAGTTTCCTTACATATGTTTCATTTCCATAAACTTCCCTAAGCAATGTGAGATTGTGACGACCCCCTCTTTACGACCTAGGATTCGCCTATACTCGAGTCTGGGATCCACCCGCAACCCGAGGTTTGCCCCGCAGTCGTACTCATACATACACATCCGGGTCATCACAATCACCTCCCCTCGAAGGCCCAACGTGTAACGACCCCTTTTTCCAGCAAGATATTGTCCGCTCTGAGGATTGGGTCGTAGCCCAATATCCTCCCCTCACGGCTTTATTTGGCAAAGACTTCCCAGTCGGTCACCTAACCTGGTACTACTCTTGCCGAAGCACTTTTAACTTCGGAGTTCTTATGGGATCCGTTGTCAATTGTGCTCCAAAACACGTCTTTCTATCTTGAGAGGGTCTCTTTACATATGTTTCATTTCCACATACTTCCTCAAGCGATATGGGATTGTGACGACCCCCTTTTTTACGACCAAACCCTCCGACCCAAGTCCAACCCGGGATCCGCAGAGTTTTAACTCAGCACGTCACCCTCCGGCTCAAGTCCCACTCGGGATTCGCAGAGCACTGGGTGGTTCCTCCTCATACGTGTCCATTCGGGTCATCACAATCACCCCCCCTCGGGGGCCTAACGTCCTCATTGGGCACATTTCTGGTTAGGTACAGGCTCTAGTATCATTTGTAACGACCCGTTTTCCCAGCAAGATATTGTCCGCTCTGAGGATTGGGTCGTAGCCCAATATCGTCCCCTCACGGATTTGTTTGGCAAGGACTTCCCAGTCGGTCACCCAATCTGGTACTACTCTCGCCGAAGCACTTTTAACTTCGGAGTTCTTATGAGATCCGTTATCAATTGTGCTCCAAAACGCGTCTTTCTATCTTGGGAGGGTCTCTTTACATATGTTTCATTTCCATATACTTTCTAAAGCGATGTGGGATTGTGACGACCCCCCTTTTTATGACCGAACCCTCCGGCCCAAGTCCAACCTGGGATCCGCAGAGTTTTAACCCAGCACGTCACCCTCCGGCTCAAGTCCCACTTGGGATTCGCAGAGCACTGGGTGGTTCCTCCTCATACATGTCCATTCGGGTCATCACACAACGTTCCTGTTGGCCACATTTCGGGTTGGGTACAAGCTCTGATACCATTTGTGCGCTCTGTTTGCCATGCCTGCGCGCACCGATTGCAGGGCACGCCTCATGCATGCCAATTGACATGTTTTGGTGTCCTAAGCCTCTTTTGATGATTCCCAACCTTAGACGAGTCATTTTGGGTACGTTCTAAGTTAGGCCCTAAACCTCGATAGATATGGATTGCATGCCCGAGAGCGTTCTTTAACGAATGATGAATGAATGAAAAGGAAATGAAATAAAAAATGAAAATGATAAACGAAAAAGAAAAATTTTATGAGAACGGGCGAGGGTAGTATGTATGTACGTCACGGCACAGGTCGTGGCGGCCCTGGCATGGGGTCGGGGTCGGGGTCGTCACAACAGTTGGTATCAGAGTTTTTACCCAACCAGAAATGTGGCCAACGGGGACATTGGGCCTCCGAGGGGGAGTAATTGTGATGACCCGGATGTGTACATATGAGTACGACTGCGGGGCAAACCTCAGGTTGCGGGGTGGATCCCAGACTCGAGTATAGGAGAATATCGGGTCGTAAAGAGGGGGTCGTCACAATCCCACATCGCTTGAGGAAGTATATGAAAATAAAACATATGTAAGGAAACCCTCCCAAGATAGTAAGACGCATTTTGGAGCACAATTGACAACAGATCTCATAAGAACTCCGAAGTTAAAAGTACTTCGACGAGAGTAGTACCAGGTTGGGTGATCGACTAGGAAGTCCTCGCCAAACAAAGCCGTGAGGGGAGGATATTGGATTATGGCCCAATTTCCAGAGCGGACAATATCTTACTGGAAAAAAAGGTCGTTACAGTTTTCTTGCCTGATTTATGTCATTATATCTTCATAATACAAAATCATTAAAGCAAAGGAATGTTTATATGTTGGAAAAAGATGAAATTTGCATCAGTTACAAACTTAGGACTGGAGAACATGTGAATGATATGGACAAACTCATAGAGAGTGCTCCAACTTTAAAAGGTATGTCCACTCATGCTCTTGCCTCCTATTCCATCAAAGCCTTAATTGATGTATCAAAATCATTAGATAATCAACTCTCTGTATTGAACAAACAAAAAGAGATTGTTACAAGTCTGATTGATACTCTACTAAAGACTAAAACTGCTGAGGAAGAACATGTTGTATTGAAAAAGAAAGAAAAGAAGTCACCTACACCTGAATCATCTAGTGTGCCTCCTGATGTCTCAGTGGAAATCCAGAAAGAAATTACTGAAGAAACAACTCTGTGATCATTTTATTGCTGACAATGACTCTTTTGGTTATTATTGTTCCTTTGAATCTAGTCAGTTCATCTTCATCTTATTCTGAATATTCTAATTCTGTGTTGATGGATATTTTGCTCTGATGGATTATATGTTTTGAATTATTCTTGGTGATGACGTGATGGATATTGTTTGTACTTTTATGGCAAAAAGAGGGAGTATATTTGCATATTGGCAATGTGCTTTATGATTACCGGTTAAGTGGGAGTTTCGGTCTATAGCCAACATGCAAGAGAATTCTTGATTTTCCCAAAAACTGCCAAAGGGGGAGGTTGTTAATGTTTATGTGTTGGCATATGTTTTTAGCAAATATATTTTAAGGAAATTAATATATTTCCTATTGTAATTCTCGGAATTCATATCATGAGATCTTTGTGATATAAGTAATCATATCAATCAAAAATTATATTCCTAGAGTGTTCGGATTAGATCTGATTGTTTGTGTGATTCCTTTCTAAAATATTATACACGATGTCACACACGCAAAACAGGAAAGTTCTGTTTCCTTTATTCATGCAAATAAGTTTTAAATATGATATTTTGAATTACTCCTCGGATAGAAAAATTGCAAATCATATAACAACCATCTTTCTATTAGAGAGTGGTGCGGAACAAATATTATTATCTCGGGTTTTCTTGGGCAAGCTGTTGTTTTTCACTTTACCCAATTCGTCGATCAGTGACTGAAGGTTGTATGCACTCTGTTAGTGAGCTGATTTGATTATCTTCAGAGTGTGTTGGTTTAATGCAACTTAGACAACGACGAGTGTCATCGACAGTGTCCCAGGTGCAATTCTGTTTCTTTCATTGAAATTCAGTCTCGGGTGGAGACTGCCTGAAACTCGGGAGGAGTTCTGTGATAGAATACGAGGGGTAGAACTCATTTCAAAAGCTAGCTCAAGGATTGAGGGAATCCCCTCAATATTTATACAGGACCTTTCACTTTCAATTTTCCAATATGGGACAACACTCGCCCACACGTCTAGCGTGATAGGTTTCTTTTCCTCTGTGTCTAGCGTGTCTTTGCTAGGTTGGTCCCCACATTGTACAGACTTTTTAGCTCTAATACCAAGAGAGAATACGAGGGGTAGAAATTATTCTAAAATCTAGCTCAAGGATTGAGGGAATTCCTTCAATATTTATGCGTGACCTTTCACTTTCAATTTTCCAATGTGGGACAACATTCTGATCGTGGGCAAGGGAATCTTGCTATACACGGACTCCAGGAGGAGTCATCAACGACAAGGGGAGCTTATTATCTTCAGATTCTGGGAGGGATCAATTACAAGTCGAGGGGAGCTCGCAAAAACAGATTCACTAAGGAAGTTAGCTAGAAGCGACGACAAAGATAAGAGAGAGTTTTTAATTATATAAGTCCGATTGTCTTGTAATTTCAAAGACTCGTGAAATGTTTTTAATTTTGGGCATGGCCTCGCATACGTAGGCAATTGTCGAACTGCGTTAACAACCTCCTGTCTCGTTATTTTATGCACTTTACAACTGTTCATTATTACAATAATTAATTGGTGTCCCACCGAGTGTTTCACATACACGAGGGCATCAAGTAATTAACCTTGATCTTTCAGAGTCGATTTTAACAAACCAAACATTCAAAAATATTTTCAATTTATATAAATGCGATGTATATTGCTAAAAAAATTAATTATTAAAATTATAATAATTATTTATCTATAATAATTAATTGTTTAGTCAATAAAATTATTTTATTAATATATAAAATGACATGTATTTAGAAAAAAAATTATTTAAAGTGATCTAATAAAAAATATCACACAAATATTTGACAGTTACATAATTATAAATTGTACACATACAAGTTAAATTGACATCTATTTAATTGTCAATCATTTGCAATTAAGATGACAAACAAGCTGACTGAGTCGAGCTGACATTAAAAAAATCCAGATCATCGAGGCTAACGAGTTAAACGTGCCGAGCCTAACGAGTCAACTCAAAAAAAAATTTCAAACCAAGTGGACTAATGAGGCAAAATTAAACGAGTTGAGTCGAGTCTATTCCGCTACAATACCAAATTGGCTGAGTGAAGTGGCTCGCCAGCCCAATCATTTGTCTATCTCTAGTTTGTTGCAACTCTAGTTGTCAACGCCACGAAGTAGCTTATTGTGTTTCTAATGGCCTTGGAGGTTAAGTTTGGGTCTGCCTAGATCTAATTAATAGTAGGCCTGCTTAGTAGACCAAGTTCTGAATTAAACAAATTCTTTTATTGGGATCACTTGATGATAAGTTTTTTTTAGCCATCCTTCTAAAAATAAGTATATTTCAATGGCAGAAAGAAATTTTTTTTCAATTCTTACGTTTATACTCAACGGTACTAATTATATATATTGGTGTAAGAGATTCTGTTTCTATTAGAAGAGTATCAGTGAATTAAATGATCTTACTGAAACTGACATTTTGACGATTCAAGACAAACAAAGACCAGTGATCCTTGTTTTTTTCTTACAAATTCAAAATTTCCTCCTCGATGAAATAACTAGTGTAATTAATCACCCTACTTTTATTAAAAATTGATGGAGTATCTAGAATTTTTGTATTATGCAAAAGAAAATGTTTCCCAAATTTATGAACAGTGTAAAGATTTTCATCAAGCTAAGAAATAAGATAGGTTTCTTAAAAACCTATTTTATTGACTTTAAGAGGATTTATGAAGAACTAAACATTTTAAACGTTTTACTTCTTATGTGAAAGTTCAGTAGGTTCAACAAGTAGAGAGGTTGTTATGAGCTTTCTAACTAATTTTCCTTGTGAGTTTGACACTGCTAAATATTAAATAGCCTCTAGTTCAGAAATATCTTTGTTATAAAAAAAAATCACTAGAGTACTTCCAAGAGAGCTCTATTAGTTTACCCTAGCAATGCTCTTTGCACTCATAATAATATGGGTAGGACACTGAATGCACGCCGAAGAAGAATGGTATCAAAGGAAGTGGATCAATTTATGACAATAAACCATATGATAATTAGGGTACCAACATCAATACATGTTATCATTGTCAAGAGTCGGGTCTTACAAAAACCATTTGTATGAAATTAAAGAAAAAATGACAAATAACTTCGTCTTCTTATAATTGCAGCTACTAATATTTCATCTAAGCTCTCTATTCTAGTTTTTGGCGAGGAATTTGCAAAGTTTTCTTCATTAAACTTCTCACCTACTTCTATCAATGCCCTTGTTGAGTCAAATAACTGAAATACGTGTCTCATTTCTTTCTCTTAAAATATGTCATTGATGATGTCACAGATCATATGATAAGTAACTCTATTTCTTTTATACTTACCAGTCGCAAGCACCTTCTTCTAAAGTCATGTCAGCTAATGGGTTAACCTCATGCGTTCTTGGGTTCGATACAATTATTCTCTATATCTTATGTATTGAATTGACGTAGTTCTCTTTCAATATAATCTTTGTGAATAAGCTATTCGATGTCATTGATTATTATGTCTTATGATTTTCTAACCATTGTCTATTTTAAGATCTGATGACTAGGAAGATTATTGATAAAAGCCATGAATCTTGTGATCTCTACCTCCTCAGATACTCAAATGTTGAGACATGTTGTTTATTGGAATATTGACTTCATTTCACATATACTGTTGATAAGGACATCCCTATCTCTTTATATTGAAGTCTAGAATTGAATAATTTATCTTTCTTAGATTATGAGTCATGTTTGTTTATAAACATCATCGTCTGAATTCTAGTCTTAGAAACAATAACAGAGCTACTTTCTCGTTTGAATCAGTTTGTTCAAATGTTTGATGTTCGTGTCTTGCCAAGTCTTAAACTGATTTTAAATATATATTTTTTATTTGTGCCCATGATTATTCTTGCTTCATTTGGTTATATTTAATAAAATCTCATTCTAAAATATTTTTACTTTTTTTTGTACTAAGGTTGAAACTCAATTTAATGTCTATGTGCATACATTGAGAAGTGATATTGCTAAAGAGTATTTATTTAAATCTTTTCAGTTTTACATGATTCAAAATACCATCTTAAAAGGGAAAAGATCAATTCAAACGCTAAACTATGAGGTGTTTTTCAATTCAAATACTGAACAATATTTTTCGTCAAATCAAACATCAAACTATGCACTGTTAGCAAATCGAACAAGTCTGTTAAATGAACGTTAGGAAAAGATCAATTCAAACACTGAACTATGAGGTGATTTTCAATTCAAACAATAAACAATTTTTTGGTCAATTCAAACATCAAACTATGCATTATTAACAAATCGAACCAGTTTGGTAAATGAACGTTAAAACATAACACATGATTTGCACTTGACTATGTTTTTTTTAGTTCTTTGAGCAAACCCAAATAAAACAGATAAATAAAAAAAGTTGGGTTTGAATACTCAAGAATAGATTAACGTCTAGAATGGATTAATGCCAATTTTTAGAAATGAGATATGCTTAAGCGAACAAAGAAGAAAATCAGAGATTATATTGAGGGAAAAGCAAGAGAAAGAGAAGAAGTTCAGAATGGTTCGAATCACGTGTTATTTGAATAGTAATAAAGAGAGAGAAAGAGCATATTATGATTCTCTCTCCCCTATTCTCCCCTCTTCTCTTCTTTCTGTCTCCCTCACTCTGACTTTTTGTGAAGGCGATGAAGTAAAAATGCGAGTTCAACATGACAAAGACGATTGAAGAAATTGAAAAAAAATAATAATATTATAAATTTTAACTTTAACAGGCTGGTTCAATTTGTTAACAGTGCATAGTTTGATGTTTGAATTGACGAAAGAAATTATTCAGTATTTGATTTGAAAAACACATCATAGTTTAGTGTTTGAATTGATCTTTTCCCAACGTTCATTTAACATACTTGTTTAATTTGTTAATAGTGCATAGTTTGATGTTTGAATTGATATAAAAATTTGTTCAGTGTTTAAATTGAAAAACATCACATAATTCAGTGTTTGAATTGATTTTCTCTCATCTTAAAATGATGTGGTAGAAAGGAAACATAAACACTTCCTTGAAATAGAAAGGGCTCCTTTGTTTCATATGAATTTTCCAAAACAATTTTGGGTAGACACAGTTTACATAATTTATTTTCGTATTAATCGCATGACATTGTCTATTTTTAATGGTGAAATTCTATAACGCCCCAATTTTTAAATTTCTAATTTAATTTTCTCAATTTGAAACCTTAATTTGAAAATCTTAAAAAAAATTTCAAATTGATTTATATTTAAATTTGAGCGTTAAAAACTTAATTTCAGAATATTGAAAACATCTTTAAATAATAACTTAAACATTAAATGCGCGAAAACTTAATCAAAATTTCAAACTTTAAATAACCTTGTCAAAAATTGTAAATAAATTCAGAATTAAAATAATTCATAAAACTTTAAATAAAATTCAACATAATTTATTCAAAGTTAAGAAATACGAAATATCTTCAAAAAATAGAAAATACTCATTTAAATTCTTTCCTTCAACCAGAAAATATTTTTTTTTCTTCTATATGCTCGCTTGCCTTTGGAAGATTCTTGATCACAACTATTTCTTTCTCAGATAAAAACTCACATACATTACAAAATTACAACTATGAGAATAACTCAGTAAGCAAATGTAACGCCCCGAGTTATCTGAACCCGGTTCGCCACACATAATACTAAACCGAACTATGACTTTCTGAGAAAATTTTAAAATTTCATTCAACGATCAAGACTTGACCCTTAAAACATTAAAACTTACAGCGAAAAAACATTTGTATGAACGACATTTATTAAATAGTTAAAATTGTAACAACGGGGATTTTTTTTAAAGGAAAAATTGGAGTGAAAATAAAAGAATAATAAAATAGGTTATTTTAATTAATTTAAAAAGAAAAGTGAATGGTTTCTTAATTTAGGTTTGGGTATTCTCAGTGGAGAACTTAAGCCGGGTACGGGATGAGCATAAATTTACGAAAATTTATAAATTTAGAACGGAATTTAACAGAATTTTTGGAAGGGTAGAATGGTAATGTGAGTTTTATTAATGTTATTATTATTATTATTATTATTATTATTATTTAATAAAAATATAACCAACAGAATGGCCGAAGCCATTCTGTCGTCGAGCACCCGAAAACAAAGCAGGGGAGAGGGAGGGAGAGAAGGGCGTCGATCGCCAACCAAAACAGCCATGGTTTCCGACGTTCACCGGCCAGACGACGGCGACGAACCTAGGGCTAGCGTCTCCGGCTGACTCCGCGCACGAACCGACCCGGTCGGTTGGTTTTGCCCTATTTTGGTTCTGTTCGAGGCCGTGGATCGCCGAGCTGCTAGAGCTCCGATCGCCGGCCGTTTTTGGTTGTTCTCGGCGTCGAATTGCTGAGCTCAGTGCTGGCAAGGAATGCCGAGCAGTGTGCAGCTCAGGAGGAGCTAAAAATCGAGGGCTAGGTTTTTGGAGCCTCGGGGTTTTGTGTGGAATTCTGGTTTTTCTTGTTAGGTTATGTTAATTGGATGTTAGGGGGATTAATTGGTAAGGAATTTGGTGAAAATTGATAGAAAACCGAGAGGGATGAAATTCTCGGTTTAGAGCAGATTCAGGTTTTCTGATATTTGACCTAGCTACGGTCGTTTGTTTTAAAATTCCTTTTGGCAAGTTAAAATAGGTTATTAGAGGTGTACGTGGCCACTGGAATCGTTCGATTCCGATAACCGACGCGAAAGTTATGCACGTTTGAAATTTTGGGTCGGTTTTTACCGAACCCAAATTAGTGGCCCGTTTAGTTAGGTTTTAGTTGGGTTATACTAGAAATAGTAGTTTGAGAGTAATTGGTGAATGTGAGCTTGATTTTAATGAAGTTTGAATAATTGTCTTAGGTCGAGTTGTAGATGGACAGGTAACCGAGTAAAACCAGCGAGCTAGGACGCCAGGTAAGTAGGGGTTATTATTCTCTCGCCTTCGGGCCTACACCATAGGATGGTAAGGTTTAATAGTTATTTGTGTGGCTTCTTATTTTGTTGAGTTATTGTTTTGCTTTGGGTTGTTTTGTTTGGTGTTGTGTTAAGTTGTTATGTTAAGTTGTTGCGTTACGTTGTTGTGTTGGTTGCATTGTTTGCAAATTGTGGGAGTGGAATGTAAGATATTAAGCAGAAGGTTCCGTGAACGCTTCGATGTTAAGCAGAAGGTTCCGTGAACGCTTCGATGTTAAGCAGAAAGTTTCGGGAACGCTTCGATGTTAAGTGTAGAAGTCGTGTTGTTGAGTTGCATTGTTGGGTTGTGTTGCATGGTTGGCATGGTTGTCAGTTAAAGAGTAAGGCATCCTTTTTGGGTGCAGGCAACTAAGGCACCTTTTGGTGCAGGCAACTAAGGCATCTGTCGATGCAGACAAACTTTATTAGTAAAACTGTGTGTGCTAGGGTTGTGTGAGAATTGTGTATGCATGTTTATATTTGTTATCCCCTACTTGCTAAGATTAAGCTTACGTGTGTGTGTTCTGTGGTGTAGGTGATGACAAAGTTACAGGTGAGCTAAACGAGGGAGCCAGGATTAGGCAGCAATCGGTGGCACACGGGGCACTCCGGTGCGGGCAGTTGTCGGGGCGCCTCGACCATGGTCTTCGGGGAATGTGGGGCTTTGTCTTTTGGTAGTTTATTGTAAATGTCTGTTTGTAGAAATGATGGGAATGCGTAACTTTCTTTTGGTTGATGTTTTGAGAGTTATGGTATAGCTATTTGTAATTGTTGTATATAGTCATAGTTAAGGGTGATGTGTCGCCCTATACTGTGAACTTTCTTCACTTAGGGATGTTAGTATTTTAGTTTCCCTCTTTACTGCTATTTGGTGATTTCGTATGCTAGATAAGTTGATGAGGAGTATTCTGGATTGGTTGGGATTTATTCATTTGTAGGTACCTAGCATTTTGGAGGCGCCATTTTCAGGCGTTACTTTGCCGAAATTTTTGGAAAGGACGCCGTGGTGCTTAACGGTTAGGATTAAGAGAAATTACTGAGTCTAGACAGCTAGGTATGACATAAAAGAGTTTCGGGAGATTTAGTTTTAAATTCTGCTGTGCTCGATTTTATTTAAGTTATTGGAGTTAAAGTGAGCCAAGTAACGCTCCGAGCCAGGGTGGGTTCGGGGGCGTTACAAAAATATTGAAGACAGTTGGTTGAAAAAGAAAAGAAAACAGAACACATCTACCGCTGAATAGTTCCAGCAGTAGAATTAGAGACAAAAGAGTCTCGGCGGTAGAAGCCGTACGAACTACATCTTCCACTCACAAAACGACAACGTTTTACACTCGCATCCACCGCTCACAAACGACAAATTTCCTATTCACTTCTACAGCTCACAAACGACAAACATCCTCAGCTCACATCTTCCGATAGAACAAGCTGCGTCTTCCGGTCACTAGACGACAAAAATCCTCAATTCACATCTACCGATCGCAAAACGACAAATTTCTTCCTACGTCTACCGTTAATACTCGACATCACCTGGTCACAAAACGACAAATTCTAATACTCACATCCACTGATGGACTACATCCACCGATAGACAAAACTCTCGACTTCTACCGATGGACTAAATCCACCGATAGACAAAACTCTCGACTTCTACCGAATGGACTAAATCCACCGATAGACAAAACTCTCTACTTCTCCGATCGACTACATCCACCGACAGATATTACACTCAACATCTACCGATAGACATCATCTACCGATAGATCAAAAATACTCAACATCTATCGATAGACATCATCTACCGATAGATCAGAAACACTCAACAAAAACAGCATAGCAACAATTTTACTCTAAACAAAGAAAACTCCGACTACCAAAAGAACTTGAACATTTTACTAAAAATCGTTCAAAACTACTTAAATCCGTGCATTTCTCCAAAATTTGGTAAAACAACTATTAAAAACCAACAGAGTATCATTATCAGAAAAGTCTCAAATTGTATTCAAAAACATTAAAACTACCACTGTCATAAAAACTCTCAACATACTTAAATTGAATCATGGTTCACTAAACCTTCACATCTACTGCCACCAGTTAAACCGCCCCATCAGTTGCCAGATCGATGCATGAATGCACCCCTCCAACCTGCCTAGTTCTCAGCAAACTCAGAGAACACACCTGCTGTCACTTCTTCACCTACATCACAAAACTCATCTATTAGCCTAATGCTAAGTAAGTAAAGCAGTAATGAAATGGAATGCTGAAACATAAATTCCTAGACATGCAGTTTCTACTTTCTCATCTCAGTTGCATATGCATTCGTTTCTGGTCTGATCCCCCTATGAAATTGGGAGTTGGATCACTTCTCCCAAAGTCATACATCCTCTCTCTCGATTAAGGGGCGGATTAGTTTCCTTAATAACTGTTCAGATCCCCCTGTGAAATTGGGAGTTGGATCACTACTCCCAAAGTTATAAATCCCTTCATAAGTTAAGGAGTGGATTAGTTCCCTTAATAGTTTATCTGTTACAGTCTGTTCATTCCTTGCCATGCCATTTCATGTAAATTCATTTTCGCATACTTTCAAAATATGATGCATGACATACATACACATTCAAGCATACATAATCCTATTGTTTTGTGATGCAGGCCCGAAGACACAAGCATACTTCACTTACCTGGTCTCCTGGAAAGTATTGGGTGGAAGACTACCTCGGGAGCTTACTCAAACCTAAAGCCATAGACAGAACATACATTAGACTTTCTCTAAACTCCATTCTAAACCGCTAAAATTCTAGAGAAACTAGTTTGGAAGCTTAGTTCATTGAACATTCCCAATTTACCACAATTCTCGAACTAGCTCACTCATACGGCATTCACAAAACTCACATTTATACTCTCCCCAATCATCGATAGCTACCAGTACAGTAAGGAATCGAAATAGGACTCACCTAGTTTGGAGAAGAATCAAGTAGAAGAATCGCCTAGAGAGCTCTGCTGCTTGAGCTGAAAACCCAAAGAGGAAAAATAGGAAACAGTGGCAGCTACAGTGCATTAATCACAAAGTCTCTTTCTTTAAATAGGTTATTAATATAGGTTTTTATTTACCATTATGCCCTTACTTAGTCACTCATTAACCTAATCAATAATTTCCCTAATTTCATCCATAAAATGTATTCTATTAGTTGATAAGATAAGTTGGTTAAATGGAACCGGGTGTTACAGCGAAAATTTGTGCAGGTACAAAATTAACATTAACTTTACCGAATCCTGACTTAACAGTTACATATTGGTTGGTACTCATTTTTCGACCTTCATTCAGACTTAGTCATCTAATTATCGTTCAAACTTTGTTATCTTACTTTCGTTCAGGTATAGTCATCTCATTGTCGTTCAGGCATAATCATCTCATTTTTTTAGGCGTAGTCATCTCATTGTCGTTCAGACATAGCCATCTCATTTTCATTCAAGATTAGTCATCTCATTGTTGTTCAGATTTTGCTATCACATATTTTCCGTCAATTCCATTGTATTCATACACATACAAAATATTCTATCAATTTTATCTTGGGTAAAGTGCAATTTGACCCTCAAACTATGCTGAAAAGGGCAATTTTCACTGTAAACTTTGATAATGGCAAAAAACAACCGTAATGTATGGATAATAGGCAATTCATCCTTTACCGTCTAATTTTCTGTTAAAATGACATGTTTTCGTCACGTGCCCTATTTTACTACCCGATATGCCCTTCGCTCTCTTTCACTCTCTTTCCCTCGCTCTCTCCCTCACTCTCTTCCCACTCTTCGTCTCGCCCACGTTTATCGACTAATCACTACCCAAGGTTTGATTTGTGTTTAATTGAATTTAGGATTATCTGAAAATGTTTGGAACTAAAATTTGATTTTTGGGGGATTTAGAGGTTATGAAAGGGCTGTGGGAGAAGAAACAGGCGAAGATGAAGAAGAGCCAGTTCGTATCAGCAGGAAAATCAGACAAAAACGAATCTGAAGAAACTAAAGAACAATCAGAGGTAAGTTTTTTCTAGATGAAATCGATACATTGAGTTCCATTTTCTGAATCGTAAGATCTAAAAGCAAATTGGGCAAAACATTTTCAGGAGAGAAAACGGGAGAGAAACGGAGAAAGAAGATCTGAGGCTTCAAAATCAAGAACATGGCACCTGTCGTTGCAGAATATTTCAGAGTCTACAAGCTGAATCTTCAAAAACAATGGCGAATTGTCCTGGTTAAACCCCCAAAAAACAGTATCGTAGGGTGGGAAGAGAGCGAGGGAGAGAACGAGAGAAGGAGAGAGAAAGAAAGCGAGGGGCATATCGAATAGTAAAATAGGGCACGTGACGAAAATGTGTCATTTTAACGAAAAATGGCACGGTAGGGGTGAATTGCCCATTATCCATACATTACTGTTGTTTTTAGCCATTATCAAAGTTTACGGTGAAAATTGTCATTTTCACCATAGTTTTGGGGCCAAATTACACTTTACCCTTTTATATTTATACAATTCTTTGTCAATGCCTAAATATATGTGCTTAAATATCGAAAACATATAAGAAAATAACATAGATTTTGTGATGTAGAGTTGTTGTAGCACTCGGTTCTATCGAACCAGCTCTTTTATTATTAATGGTATACACCTGATTAATCAATAATTTATGTAGGGTTATTAAAAGACTAGGCAAGGGCACTAGAGTAAATTTACAATTTTCAAAAGTGGATAACGTATTTAAGGAAAGAGGGTTGGGTTTAACGCACTATAGCCGCCACCAATTTCATACTTTTCCTCTTCGGGTTTTCAACTCAAGCAGTAGAACTCTCTAAGCGATTCTCTCGCCCGATTCTCCTTCAACCTAGGTAAGTCTTGTTTTCTTGCATTTTAGCGATTAGTTTACTGAGAGAATACAATGTGAAGGTTTCGAGGTTTCTATGATTGAGGGTGGGTTCAGGTTCTTGGTGATAAACGGGAATGCACGGGTAGCAAAGTTTCAAATCGATTTCCTCAAACATATTATTGATTTTGGTAGGGTTTAGTAAGAGTTGGATTAATGTACTGTCATGACCTTAGGTGAGCGAGCTTCTGGAGTAGTTGTAACCGAGCATTTCCAGGAGAGCCAGGTAAGTAAAGTATGCATGTGCCTTCGGGCCTACATCACAAAACAGTAGGGTTATGCATCTTGTGAATGATTTTGTATCATGCATCATGTTTTTGAAAGATTACGAAAATGAATTTCCATGTAAGAATGGTGAGGTATGAACTGAATGTGACAGACAAACTATTAAGGGAACTAATCCGCCCCTTAATCGAGTAAAGGATGTATGACATTGGGAGAATTGATCCCACTCCCAAGGGAACCAAGGGATCAGATCAGCTATTAAGGGAATTCATCCGCCCCTTAATCGAGTAGAGGATGTATGGCATTGGGAGAATTGATCCCACTCTCAAGGGAACCATGGGATCAGATCAGTTTATGAACGTATGTGTATGCAACTGAGATGAGAAAGTAGAAATTGCATGTTTAGGAATTTATGTTTCAGCAATTCATCTCATTACTGCTTTACTTACTTAGCATTAGGCTAATAGATGAGTTTTGTGATGTAGGTGTTGAGGAAACTGCAGGTGAATTCCCTGATTTTACTGACGAATAGATGGGGTTGGAGGAGCACTTCTCTGCCACGAACTGGTATACTGATGAGGCGGATTAACTGTTGTCTGTTGGTGTGAAAGTTTAGTTGACAGTGTTTTAATTTAAGTATGTTGAACTTTTCATTACAGTAGTGATTACGATGTTTTGAAAACGATTTCGAGATTTTCCTGTTAATAGTATTCTGTTGGGATTTAGTGTTGGCACTCACTGGAATTTTTAGTAATGTAATGGTTTGAAACGTTTTTGAATGGTTTCAGTGAAGTGAGTAAATTTCTTTTCCGTAGGTTGAGTTGTTGTTCTGTTGTCTATCGGAAGATGTCTTCAGTGGAAGCCATCGGATGATATAGAACGAAATTTGTCGTTTAGTGATCGTTAAATATAGCTTGTTCTATCGGATGATGTCTCAATAAACTCATCGGCAGATGCGTGCTGACGTCACCGGTGGATGTAGAACAAAGTCGATCGGATGAAGGAAATCATCTGGCTGACGTCATCGGAAGATGTAGAGTACATTTTGTCATTTAGTGACCGGTGGATGTCGTGTGTAAATCCACCGGATGATGTAGAAAGTCTTTTATCGTTTAGTGACCGGGGGATGTCGTGTGTAAATCCATCGGATGATGTAGAAAGTCTTTTGTCGTTTAGTGACCGGTGGATGTCATGTGTAAATCCACCGGATGATGTAGAGAATACTTTGTCGTTTTTCCACCGGATGATGTTTTCCATTTTCTGCTTCAGTCTCTTTTTGTTGACTTTGTTCAGCGGGCGATGTGTTTGACTTTTGAAACTTACGAAGTATTCTGTGATTTAAACCTTTATTCCTTTTTGTCGATTATTTCTCAAAATTCCAACTGAGTACTCAAGCATTGTACAATAGTTTTGTTTTACTCTATCTTACTCAAACGATTTCTGCTGCAAGTTTTCAAAAAAAAAAAAGAGAAGAAATACGGTTGAAATTTTTAGTCATGTACGGGTATGGTGTGACGAACCGGGTTCAGATAACTCGGGGCGTGACAGTTGTAGCCAAAACGTTGAAAACGTGGTATTTTCACTTACTTGGATTCTGAGATGGTAGGGTTATCAGGATTTTTTCGGTATTCCAAATAATTTTCTGCCTAAATAAAATATTGGTATTAAAATCTCACTTAATGAAATCCTATTTTAAAAGAATTTAGACAGAAATTTTTTACATGTGCTCTTAGGTCAGATAGAGTCGAATTGGATCAATTAGGATAACTTTCAGAATCTTTCTGCCTAAACAAAATATTATATATTAATTTTCTACTTTAATAAATCCATTTCACAAGGATTTAGCAGAAATTTATTATCGGTTTATTCTTGGATCGATTCGGGTCAATCAGGTCGAAATTTGGGTCGGGTCAGTTCAGTTGGACCGGATCTGGTTCGGTTGGAGCGGATCTGGCTTGGTTGGGCCAGTTTTTGATTGCTGGACCGGTTCGGTTGGACCACCCCTAAGTTGACGGGTCTGGTCTTAAAAAAAAAATCCAGTCCTTTCTTCTTTCTCTTCTTCTTTGCGATTCCTTCGCGCTCTTCATTGTGCACATCAGAGCACCAATAGAGGGACCGTGCAGCGACTGCTTCGACCGAGGGAAATTTCCTTCAGAGTTCGGCCGCTCGAGTGGAGCTGCTGCCTCGTTGGAGCTCTGGCTGCATCTGGAAGCCGAGTGGTGGTCGGAGATAGAGGTAAGAGTCTTTGAATTCGAGAGGGAGAGAGAGCTGGTGTGATTTCATCCTTAACCGAGCCTCTTTATTTATAGCAGAGGCTCACAACCTGCTCCTCCAAGAAATTTGAGTTCAGCTCAGATTTTTCGAAATGTAAGCTGTTTAGCTCGGATTTTCACAGTTGTCATCTGCTCCTCCTCGGATTTCCAGAGGAGAAACTCACTACTGTTTCTCCCAAAATCTGAGTTGAACTCGGATTTGCTGAGCTGTAACATTTTTGGATTTTCAGAGGAGTGAATGTTGATATCCGATTTTACCTTGATTTTTATCTGATTTTCAGAGAAGAATCCGAGATTAGGTTTGACTTGGTTTGATTTGGAGTTTTCGAATTTTGAAACCCTAAACTATTACAGATTCTTTATTATATATTTTATACTAAATCTTTCTCTCCTATCAAACCAAACATATTTGGTAGCACTTTTTTTTGTTCTTGTTCGCCCTCAAATTACAAAATTATATCATAAATAATTACAAATGTGTTTTTCTTGGATATTCTCATCTACAAAAAGGTAATAGATCTTTTTTGTTCTACTCTTAATCGATATCTATACTTCGGTGATATTAACTTTTCAAAAAACATCTTTTTCTTTTCTATATTTTCTAGTGATACAAGTTAAGTTGAGAATGATAATGTGTTAATCTACGATATTATTTCTACAACTGCTCCTAAAAAGTTTGTTCCTCCTATTCTTTAAGTTTATTCCTTATGCCAAAAACCTCTTGGCACAAGTCACCAGTATCTCAATCATCGAATATTGTCTTAAGTAACCATGATAACTTGTTATTCGAAAATGTAAAAAAAAATGTACTTGCACTATTTCTTCCTTTATGTCCTATGATCGTCTCTCAACTTTATTCTACTACTTTGTTGTATATTTTGACGCTCTCTCCATTTCGAAAACTATTATCTCATCCCAGTTGACGTAGTGTTAAGATAAAGAAGATGAATGCTTTAGATGAAAATAATATTTTGGTCTCGGTCAACTTACCAACTTGAAAGAAGGCCATTAGATGTACATGAATTTTTGCAGTTAAGGTAAATAAGGATGGAACATTAGATTGACTAAAAGTTCATCTTGTTACTAAAGGTTATCCTCTAACATATATAGTGAATTATTCAGACACTTTTCTCTCTTGTAACTAAATTATCATTTTCAAGAATACTTTCTTGTAGATATCAAAAATACTTTCTTGCATTGTGATCTTCAAGAAGTATTTGTTGCTTAGAGGGTATGAGAAAGTTCGTTCCCTTCTCAAATCATTGTATGGTTTAAAACAAAGTCCTTGAGCTTGGTTTAAAAAATTTAGTCACGCAGTTAAAAACTTTGGAAATTTGATCACTCTGTATTCTATAAACAATCTAAATCTGGCAACATTCTTGTAGTGGTATTTGTTAATGATATTGTCATTATTAGGAATGATGTTATTGAAACTTCATCTCTTAAATCTTTCTTTTATACTTAGCTTTACATAAAAGATTTTGAAGAATTGAAGTATTTTTTGAGAGTTGAGGTCATGCAAATCAAGAAAGGAAATATATGCTTGACTTGTTGATTGAGACATAAAAATTGGGAGTGAACGAAGAAGTACG
This sequence comes from Begonia masoniana, assembly GCA_022432975.1. Taxonomy (NCBI): domain Eukaryota; kingdom Viridiplantae; phylum Streptophyta; class Magnoliopsida; order Cucurbitales; family Begoniaceae; genus Begonia; species Begonia masoniana. The sequence goes on from CM039513.1 coordinate 36,480,440, forward strand.
ATAATGATTACTAATTTACAACTGAAACCATTTAAAATTCTAATAGGTATGGAATGTTGGTAGAAAAATTAAATTATTTTACCGTAACTCGTTCTAATATTGCATATTCTATCAGTATTGTTAGTCAATTCATGTCTTTTCTAATAGTTGATCATTAAACAGCATTAAATCAAATTATGTGCTACTTGAAGGGAGCTTATAGGCATGATATGGTATATATAAACCAAGACCATACTCATATTGAGTGTTTCTCATATGTAGATTGGGAAATTTCAGAGGAAGATAGAATATCTACTACCGATTGTTGTGTTTTTATTAGAATAAATTTAATTTCATGGAAAAGTAAGAAACAAAATTTTGTGTCTCCATCTAATGCAAAATTTGAATACATGACTTTGGCATAATCAAGGTTAGTAATGAGTAGACATGAAAAACAAGCTTATATAGTCGAGCCAACCCTAGTAAAAAAAAAAAAAAATTGAGCCACCGAGTCTATCGAGTTAAACAAATTGACTCTAACGAGCTAGCAAAAAAATAATTTCAACTAGAGTCGGGCTGGGAGGTACGAGTTAATCGAGGCAAGAAGAGTTCACTAATTTGTCAACTACGACATCCAAGATGCATAATCAAGAGTTCACTAATTATCAATTACGTCATCCAACCATTTGAACTGAACAAAAAAAGTTCATTAATTGTCAATTACGTCAAGATGCACAAGTGCACGACACGTGTCAGTCTCCTAGTATAATTGAAAAGAAAGAAGAAAAAATAACAATGTTATGTTTACTTTCTTATTCTACTCTTTAAATATACTTGTTGACGTGTCAAATGATGGTTGATACAATTCACGTAATAAATTACTATTTATAATTTATTACATCAATTTCACTTTAATTGCACTAATTATTTTTGACACGTCGGTAACTATGTTTAGATAGTTAAATAAGAAAGCAAATATAGTATAATTCTTAAAAAAAGAGTATTTTTTGTTGCACAGTGGAAATGGGTAGAAGTATATAAATATGAAAGAAGGCAAGTGCAGAGTGTAGGGAAAAAAAACTAAAAGCTCTTTGGACCCATTTGAAACCGGTTTGCATGGTCAGTTTAGTGAAATTCGCCAAATTTTAAAGTTTTTTTTTTTTTTTTTTAATTTTAGATTAAATAAAAAAAAATAGAAATTTTCAATTAAAAACTAGGCCTAGCATGATTTTATTCGAACCAACGGGCCAGGCTCGGTTCTCTACTTTATCGAGCCTAGCTTACCATCCCATTTGAAATGGGTTTGCATGGTGAGTTAAGTGAAATTCGCCTATTTTAAAAGTCTCTTTTTTTAGATTAAATAAAAAAAGTAAAAACTTTTATATTTAAAAGACTATGCTTAGCTCGATTTTATTTGAGCCAACTAACCAACTCATTGGCGGGCTCAGTTATTTACTGTATTGGTGTATCGAGCCAAGTCTAGGAGCCACTATCAAACTCTAGCAATGAGGCTGGGCTCGAAGTTTTTATTTTTTTATTTTTATAAATATTTATATTACCCAAATCTATTTTCGACGAGCAGGTAGGCTTGGGAATGACTTTTTCATTTGGCGAGTGTCAAATTTTTATTTTTTTGAACGCAGTGACAAGGAAAAATTATGGATTGCCAACTAGCCCAAGAGTTCAACGGGTCCAGCCACGGAACACCCAATTTAGAGTAGGTTTGGCAGGGCCCGAGTCTTGTTCCATCCCAAAGGTCTTTCGGGTACAGCTTGCTGATGAGGCAGAGAAATGCTTATTAATCAAACCGCCTCTCATATTGCTTCTAAATAAAATTTCCAAAATAAGTTAAACAGTAATTATTTTTTGAAAAATACAAAAATAAAACTTTAAAATATTAAGGTCTTTTAAAAAGTTATGAAAAATAAATTAAAATAATATTTAACTTTTTAAAAAAGTGAAAAGCCTAAAACCCATACTATATTAAGAATAAGTGTAGAATAATTAATGAAATTTGAGTAAATTAATTTTTTTTAAAAAATAAAGTATCAGGTAATACTACATTTATTTCTTTAAATAAAGTACATTACTCCATTTTAATGGAATCCTCACACTGCCACTCAAAACATCCCCCTACAAACTTCTCTTCTCTAACTATTCACGACGGCGCAGCGCTTCCTGATTTCCCCGCCGGAACCAGATTTGTCAGTAATCCGACCCATTTTTTGCATGGATTTGGCGAACTGCGAGTGGAAATCATGGACTGAACCTTGGAGGAGTTGAGTAACGAATGACTTCGTGTATGGATTAGTGGTCAGAGCAGCATCAGACTGAAAGAGGCCTCTTCTCTTCAAAAGAAGTGAGTAGTAACTAAGATCAAATGTCCTGCGACTTCCAGGGTCCATCTCAACTAATGTGGTATTATCGCTTTGGCTTCTACACTTCCTGGCCTTTAGATTGGCAGCATATTCACTATCTAAAGCCGGGTCTTGATCGCCGATTCCGGTGAAGTTATACAGGCGATTTGAGAAGGATGGGCAGTGAGATATTCCAATGGTGTGAGCCCCTGAAATAAGAGACAGCTCTAAGTTTGTTTCAACAAAAATGGATGTCTGATTTTATTTTTTATTTTTGACTTACCAGATAACAAAACCAAGTCTTTGAGATCAAGACCCTTGTTTGCAAATTGCGTTTGGAGGGTCGTAAAGTTGCTAAAGGGAGAAGGGATATTTGCCAAAGCTTCTGATGACCTCGAGATGACTCCGTCCCTTCTGCCGGTCGGAACTGGCCAGAAAGGACCTCCCTGTCCATGCATAATGTGTAAACTAGAAATAGACCAAGTTTTTTTTGCTAAAGAAGTGTAAATATAACGTGGGTTTGAGTTATTTTAATTCTTACTGTGGCTACAATAGAGTCTCTTGAGACCAAAGCTAGAACATCAGCACAAGAGACTACTCCTGGACATTCAGATTCTAGTAAGATTTTAACTGCATCTATGAAGCCGAAGCCTCTGAGACTCAGATTCGGAGGAGCATCTTTCTCAGCTTGATTGCTCGACGTGGAATTTATGAGCACAGAAGCATCACAACCCTGAGAAGAAAGAGCAACAAGGTAAAAACCTTGAAGAAAAAGAAACAAGATAAACAATGTCGATGCAGACCCTGACAAAGCAATCATGGAAATGCATTCTGATGAAAGTTGCAGCTAGTGATGGAGCATTGTGGATGTGCTGGTGAACAAAATCCTGCACAATTTTCTCAGCATTTGGGCAGCTCTTAGCATAAAAACCAAGCTGCAATTCAGCATGAGTTAAAGCTGAAAGTCCTAAAAGAACAACTATAAAAGCCAATTGACAATTCCATTCCATTTTCAGAGTCTCCGAATAACTCTCTTAATAGTTAACGATAGACAGCGATATCCAAAGTACTCGTGATTTAAAACACGATAAGAAGCGTGTATATATATACACACATGATTTAACCGATAGAAAATAAGCATTTCGACGGCAAAGGGTTCACCAGGCTTAACTAACTTCAGCTGTCGGAAAGATTTATGATAATCTAATTGCTGCTTTAAGAGTATGCCTGGCACTTAAAAATGGATTAGTTAAGCTACCCAGAAAGGGACAAGTAAAGAAAGCTTCCTTTTTTTAAAAAAAAAAGAATTGAACTTCTAAGATATGGATTATGCCTAGCAAGAGTTGAGAGTTTCTATTGTTTGAAATACAAAAGCAACAGATTATATTGGCTCACCTGCTCCAAATGTGATCATGGGTTTCAACTGTCCACAATAGTTTAATAATTATGAGGTACCTACTGCCACCTATAGTCGACCATCATAAAAAAACAAAGTCAAATGGTCTTTCTGTTATTCAAGTAATCTTAAAGTTAAGCGTTTTGATGCATATTTACGATGTAGACAACGTGATGGGACAAAAACTAGCCAACTTAAAGTGTAAGAATTGATAAACAGAAAGGCAGTAAAGAAATGTTTGAAACCTGCAGCCAACATAACTCTGGTCATTCGACGGGAGTCGAACCCGGATGTATATTAGCACATGTGTATTTTTACTATTCATTTTTAGTTAGCTTAGTTTACTGACAATTACCGTCTTTGTCTTTTGTCTTATCATTCATTTATTGTTGTCCTTGTATATTGTACATATTACACTTGGAAAACACAATACAGTACAATCATCTTTCCTGCAGTCATCTCTCTTCGCCCTCTTCTCTCTGTTCTTCATCTCCATCAAGTTTCACGGTTGTAATCTTAACGTGGTATCAGAGCTTAGGTTCGATGGCATCTTTAAGCTCAACAACTATTTCTTCTTCCTCCCCTACTCTAGCTCTCTCCCTACCCCTATTTCCGTCAATGAACCAAACACTGTCTGTGAAGCTAGACAACCGTAACTATTTAATATGGAAAGCTCAAATCCTCCACCTTGTTACTGCCAATGGCATTCGTCACATCCTGGACGGTTCCTCTCCCCAACCTCCTGAATTTCTAGATTCCACTTCGAATCAACTCAACCTCGATTTCATCCTCTGGAACCGTTACAATAGCCTTATCATCAGCTGGCTATTCTCCTCTCGGTCTGAAGAATTTCTCCCTCAAATTGTTGCCCTTACCTCTGCAAGTGAAATCTGGACTGCCCTTGCCAATATTTTTGCCTCATCTTCTCTGGCGCGTATCAGCGAACTCTGCTCGTAGCTTCAATCTCTCACCAAAGATGGCCTTTCCGTAGCTGCGTACATTTAGAAACTCACCAGTCTTTGTAACACTCTCGCTGCCATCGGCGAATCGGTTTCCTCCAAAGACAAAATGCTGTATTTCCTCGGCGGCCTCGGTTCGGAGTATAATCCTTTCGTCACCGCAATCACCACCCGGTCCGAACATCCGTCTCTGGAAGAAGCCCAAAGCATGCTCCAAAGCTACGATTTTTGCCTAGAGAAACAAAACCCAACCATTCTGCTTCCGACGCCGGTTCAAATGCATGCGAACGTCGTTTTTCAACGATCATTTCGCCCACCCTGGAGCCCTCGCCCTGAAGCTCCTCTTCGCCCTAACCTGATGCCTGTTTTCCCTCCCAGCCGGCCCGGTTCAATTCCCCAACTCACTCCGCCTGGCCCATGGCGTCCCCGGCCCAACTCACATTCCCGGCCCCGTTGCCAAATTTGTGGCAAACTGGGCCACTCGGCCCTCAAATGCTTTCAACTCCCCTTTGCAGCCCAGCGAGCCCAGTTTACAACCCAAGCCCATGCCAACCTAACCAGTTTAACCCCTGAACCGACCCAAACCCAATACTTCTACCCATCAGTCCAAGCCCGACCCGAATTTACCCCCTCTGACCCGCCCATTCCCTTAACCTCTCATCAGCTTCCCTCTCCCCACACCCGCCCGTCCCCTGTCTCGAACTTCGCCGGCCTCCTTCCCACTCCTTCTCCGTCGCCGACCACGCCGTGGATCCTGGATTCCAGCGCCACCAATCATTTCACACCGCATCCCGAGCTTCTTACTCAGCTTCAACCTCTCTCTGCTCCCTCCCAAGTTGCCACGCCGAAGGTAACATTGTCCCTATTTCTCATTCTGGTTCTTCTCTTATTCCGGCAATCAGCCGGTCACTTCACTTACCTCAAGTATATCACACTTCACGTCTATCTCAAAATTTGTTAAGCGTATCCAAATTATGTCAACAAAATTCGGTTTATGTTGAATTTCACCCAACGTGTTTCTTTGTTAAGGATCGGCTTTCCCACCGAGTTCTGCTTCATGGTTCTCTCCATGACGGACTCTATCTCACGCCCTCATCTGGTCCTTTTTTGTCACCTCTGGCTCGGTCTCCTCCGGTGTCTTTGCCAGCTCCTGTTTTGTCGCCAGCATCTGCTTCGTCAGTTTTGTCGTCAAAATCTGCTTTGTCGCTCACTGCCCAACCCAGTGGCTCTTCTCCCACCATTTTGAATGATCTCTGGCATTTACGTTTGGGTCACCCGTCTTTTTCTGTAATGCAGCAAGTGCTTAGATTATGTAATTTCAATTTATCAAATGTTGGACACAAATTCTGTACCTCTTGTCAAATGAGCAAAAGTCATAAATTGCTCTTTCAAAATTCTTCGTCTCGTGCTCAATTTCCTTTTGATCTTGTTCATACTGACATTTGGGGTCCATCTCCCATTACATCCATCACCGGTGTCTGGTATTTCATTTTATTTGTGGACGATTGCACCCGTTTCACTTGGCTTTTCCCTCTTAAATTAAAAAGTGACGTCTACAATATATTTGTCACTTTTTATCAATTTGTCCATACACAGTTCGATACTAAAATCAAAGCTGTCCAATCTGACTGGGGTGGTGAATTTCAATCCCTCACCAACCTGTTTAAATCTCTCGGCATTTAGCACCGCATTTCGTATCCATATACTCCAAATCAGAATGGTCGAGTCGAACGTAAAAATCGCCATGTTGTTGAAACTGGTCTCGCTCTTCTTTTTCACTCCTCTGTTCCTCATCACTTATGGCCCTATGCTTTTACCACCGCCACTCTCTTGATTAATTTTCTTCCCACCCCCGTCCTCAGTCACAAGTCCCCTTTTGAATGCTTGTTCAACTCTCTCCCCGATTACTCTTCCCTTCGTGTTTTTGGTTGTCTCTGTTTCCCTTACCTTCGACCCTTCAATCAATATAAACTCCAGCCTCGATCTCTCCCCTGTGTTTTCTTAGGTCTCAATCTCCATCACAAAGGGTACCTATGTCTCGATCCAAAGTCCAACAAACTCTATATTTCTTGTCATGTCAAATTCGTGAAGTCTCACTTTCCGTTTACCATACCCACCCACTCTGCCTCTTCTCCACGTCCCTTTACTCTACACATTCCCTCCTTACCTTTTACCTCCTCTTCTCCCAACCCTCATGTTTCCCCATTTCCAATAATTCCAATACCTCCGTCCGATCATTTTCCAGACTCCCCATCCTCTTCTTCCCCAAACCATACCTTGCTCCCTTCATCACCCCATGAATCCATATCCCCTCCCCTACTCATCCAAACTGTTCACAACACTCACCCTATGACGACCCGAGCTAAAGCAGGTGTCTTCAAGCCAAAAGCTTTTCTCCTTGAACCCAAAACCTTTAGCCAAATTGCCAAATATCCTCACTGGCTTAATGCCATGAAAGAATAAATATCTGCGCTTCAGGATACCCACACTTGGTCCTTAGTCCCACTACCCAGAGGTGCAAAGGTAATAGGCTGCAAATGGGTCTTCAAGACTAAATTGAACTCTGATGGGACAGTTTCTTGGTATAAGGCTCGTCTAGTGGCTAAAGGTTATGACCAGACAGAAGGAATTGGTTACGATGAAACCTTCAGCCCGGTATTTAAACCGACTTCCGTTCGCACAGTGCTTTCCCTAGCTGTTTCTTTTCGCTGGATTATCAGACAGCTCGATATCAGTAATGCTTTCCTCCACGGAGACCTAACAGAGCAGGTTTACATGCAACAACCTCCCGGTTTCATTGACTCTGCATCTCTGTCCGCTGTATGCTTCCTACATAAAGCTCTTTATGGCCTCAAATAGTCCCCACGACCTTGGTATACCAAATTATACACAGCTTTAATTAATTGCAGGTTCTCCGCATCCAAATCAGACACGTCTCTTTTTGTCTACCGTCACTCTTCTCAAATTATTATTATGCTTGTGTACGTGGACGACATTATTTTGACTGGTGATTCTACTATTCTCATATATCAGCTACTGAAATATTTGCATTCTTAGTTTAAAGCTCGTGATCTTAGACCACTGTCATATTTCCTTGGCATTTCAGTCACTCAGACACCCACTGGTATGACTCTTTCTCAGTCGCGGTATATATCTAAGTTACTGCACAGGGCAAACATGGGATCTTGCAAGCCGATTCTGATCCCTATGGTTGCTGGACCTGTCCTATCACTTCACTCTGGGACTCCACTACCTAACGGCTTTCTTTACCGAAGCATCGTTGGCGGCCTTCAAGCGCATTATGCGCTACCTTAAAGGTACTCAAACTCTCGGTATTTCCTTCACTCCATCAACCTCCCTTGGTCTGACATGCTACACCGATGCTGATTGGGCCTCCTGTCCAGACGACCGCAAGAGCACAAGTGGTTTCTGTGTCTTTCTTGGTCCCAATCTTATCTTTTGGTCTTCCACCAAACAGAAGGTGGTATCGCGCTCTAGCACTGAATCTGAGTATCGCAGCGTTGCGAGCGGCGCCGCTGAAGTCTTATGGTTGTAGTCCCTTTTCCAAGAGATAGGTATCATCTCTCCTACAGTTTCTCTAATACTCTGTGACAACTTGAGTGCAACATACCTTGCCTCTAATCCAGTGTTGCACTCCAAGTCCAAACATGTAGAGATTGACTTACACTTTGTATGGGAAAAGGTGTTACAGAAGACGCTCGTAAAAATTCACTCCGTCAGCAAACCAAATCGTTGATGCGCTCATTAAACCACTTACTCAGGCGCCCTTCTCTCTTTTCGTATCCAAGATTTTTGGTCTACAACCTTGATCTTGAGGGGGGCTATTAGCACATGTGTACTTTTACTATTCATTTCTAGTTAGCTTAGTTTAGTTACAATTGCAGTCTTTGTCATTTGCCTTATCATTCATTTATTGTTGTCCTTGTATATTGTACATATTACACTTGGAAAACACAATACAATACAATCATCTTTCCTGCAGTCATCTCTCTTCGCCCTCTTCTCTCTGTTCTTCATCTCCAGCAAGCTTCACGGTTGTAATCTTAACGATGTAGAGATAATGGAATTGCTATGCAGTCAGCACAGTATAAAGGAGAGATCATCCTCTGTCTCACTGTCTGTTGAATGATGGTGTCAATGACAGCTTTCATAATTTCCTTGATCGTCAAAACTTGTAACGCCCCGAGTTATCTGAACCCGGTTTGTCACACAAGTCCGTACATAACTAAAAATTTCATCCATATTTTTTTTTAAAAAACTTGCAGCGGAATTCATTTAAACAAAATTAGAGCTAAACAAAATCATAAAAAGTGTTTGGATAGTTGGATGGAATGTTAGAAATAGTTGACCAAGGGAAAATAAAAGTTTAAATTGCAAGATTGCTTTAAAGGTGGCGAAAGTCAAACGCTCCTGCCGCTGAACCGAGTCAACGGAAGAGGCTAAAAATAGAAAACAGAAGACATCATCCGGTCACAAAACGACAAAATATTCTCTCCATCTTCCGGTGGTTTTACTCACGGCATCCACCGGTGACTAAACGACAAAAATACTCTCTACAACTTCCGATGGTCGTTTAAACCTACATCTTCCGGTGGATTAACACACGACATCCACCGATAACTAAACGACAAAACGTAGTACTCGCTCATACCGATGGAAATAAACCTACATCATCCGATGGCTTATCCGAAGACATCTTCCGATAGAATTAAACCTACATCATCCGATGGCTTTTCTGAAGACATCTTCCGATGGACTTAAGCCTACATCATCCGATGGCTTTTCTGAAGACATCTTCCGATGGACTTAAACCTACATCTTCCGATGACGTCAGCACGCATCTGCCGATGAGTTTACTGAGACATCATCCGATAGACTTAAACCTACTCCTTCCGATGACGTCAGCACGCATCTGCCGATGAGTTTACTGAGACATCATCCGATAGACTTTAGAGCGACATACCAGCAGCCCCTTACTAAACAACACAACTCTACTACAGAAAAGGATTTACTCACTTTGCTAAAACCATCCAGAAAACAATTCAAGCCAATGCATTACTCAAAACCAGCAAATACAAACACTAAATCCCAACAGAATACTTTTATTAGAAAGAAACTCAAGAAAATGTATTCAAAATATTGAAGCCACTACTGTCATGGAAACTCAACATATTTAATTTGAAATGCTGTCAACTAACTTTCACCCCTATAGACACCAGTTAACCCGCCTCATCAGTATACCAGCTCGAGACAGAGAAGTGCTCCTCCAACCACGCCTATCCTTCAGTAAACTCAGAGAATTCACCTGCAGTATCTTCAACACCTACATCACAAAACTCATCTATTAGCCTAATGCTAAGTAAGTAAAGCAGTAATGAAATGCATTGCTGAAACATAAATTCCTAAACATGCAATTTCTACTTTCACATCTCAGTTGCATACACATACGTTTGTAAACTGTTCTGATCCCTTGGTTCCCTTGGGAGTGGGATCAATTCTCCCAATGTCATACATCCTCTACTCGATTAAGGGGCGGATGAATTCCCATAATAGCTGATCTGATCTCATGGTTCCCTTGGGAGTGGGATCAATTCTCCCAATGTCATACATCCTCTACTCGATTAAGGGGCGGATTAGTTCCCTTAATAGTTGTCTGTCACATTCAGTTCATACCTCACGTTCTTACATGGAAATTCATTTTCGTAATCTTTCAAAAACATGATGCATGACATACAAAATCATTCTCAAGATACATAATCCTACTGTTTTGTGATGTAGGTCCGAAGGCACATCCATACTCTACTTACCTGGTCTCCTGAAAAAACTTGGTTGCAAGCTACTTCGGGTACTACTCGAACCTAAAAAAAAAATCATAGGCAGGGCATACATTAACTTTCTCTAAACTTCATTCTAAACCACTAGAAATCTAAGGGAAACTGGTTCGGAAACTCCAGTCGTTGAGCGTTCCTGATTTCAACTTAAAACTGAAACTAACACTCGCTTACTGTATTCTCCAAAACCTCAATATCATCCCTCCCACCAACGATAGATATAATGTAGCTAGAAATAGAAGCAAAACTCACCAAGTTCAGAGGAAATCACTAGAGAAAGTTGAAGGGGGGTCTCCTATCGCGCTCTGCTAAGCTGAGGAGCTGAGAATAGAGAGGAAATGGAATAAAACAGTGGCGGCTACTTCAATAATAGTTTCCTTAAATACGTTATCCACCTTTAGATTTCTAATTACTCTTATGCCCTTGCCTAGTCATCCACTAACCCTACATTTAATATTGCCATATAAATTGTGCCATTGGTTTAAAAGGAATAGAGAAACGGTTTGACAGAACCGGGTATTACAATCTACCCTCCTTAAAAGAATTTTGTCCTCAAAATTCAGTACCTGAATAATTCTGGATGTTGGTCCATCATGTCTTGCTGGCGCTCCCAAGTTGTCTCCTCTACGTTCTGATTGTGCCATAAGACTTTCACTAGTGGAACTTCTTTGTTGCGCAATACCTTCACTGCATAGTCCAAGATCTTTACTGGTGTCTCCTCATATGCAAGAGTAGGAAGGACTTCAATGTTCTGCTGTTCTATAATTTGTAAAGGATCTCTAACACATTTCTTTAGCATGGAAACATGAAACACATTATGAATTCCCTTCAGAGAGGCTGGTAACAGAAGTTGATATGCTGACTTACCAATTCTCTTCACGATTTGGAAAGGTCCAATATATCTGGGGTTCAACTTGCCTCTTTTCCCAAATCTCACAACTCCTTTGAAAGGTGACACCTTAAGGAAAACTTCATTACCAACATCAAATTCTAATTCTCTTCGTCTTTTGTCTGCATAGCTTTTCTGCCGACTTTGAGCTGTTAAGATTCTTTGTCGGATAAGAGCAATCTTCTCCATTGTCTGTTGCACAATATCAGGACCTATCAACTGTGCTTCTCCAACTTCATCCCAATATAATGGAGATCTGCACTTTCGTCCATATAATGCCTCGTATGGTGCCATGCCTATTGTTACTTGATAACTGTTATTATAAGAGAATTCAATCAATGGTATACACTTACTCCAAGAACCCTGAAACTCCAGCACACATTCACGAAGCATATCCTCCAACGTTTGGATAGTTCTCTCGGATTGTCCATCGGTTTGAGGATGAAAGGCTGTGCTAAAACTAAGCTGCGTCCCCATAGCCTTGTGCAAACTTTTCCAAAACTTAGATGTAAATCCGGAGTCTCGGTCTGAAACTATGGTGCTTGGAACACCATGCAGTCTAACAACTTCGTGCACATACAACTTAGCCAATTGATCCATCGCGTATGTCATCTTTATTGGCAGAAAGTGAGCTGATTTGGTTAAACGATCAACTACTACCCAAATTGCATCGTGACCTTTTGTTGTTCTAGGTAATCCTATAACAAAATCCATAGTTATTTGTTCCCATTTCCATTCAGGAACTGGTAAGGGTTGCAATGTTCCTGAGGGTCTCTAATGTTCAGCTTTGACTTGCTGGCAGACCAGACATGACTCCACATACTCCGCCACACTTCTCTTCATACCTGGCCACCAATAATGCTGCTTGAGATCTCTGTACATTTTCGTACTTCCAGGATGAACTGAAAATCTGGAGGAATGTGCCTCAGATAGGATCTCCTTCCTAAGCTCAGTATCAGCCGGAACAAACCATCTATTTTGAAACTTGAGAATTCCATCAGCTGAGCAGTTGAAATCTGACTTATCAGTAGAATCTATGCACAACTTATACTTATTACACTCAGTGTCATTCATTTGAACCTCCTTTATTTTCTCCAAAATAGTTGGCCTCAAAGACATGGCCGAAAGCATGGCTGACACACTTGACACAGCTTCCAGGTTAAATCTTTGGAATTCTGTCTCTAAAGCTATCGGTATGTCTAGAGTCAAAGCAGAAACTAAAGGAGTCACTCTACTCAAAGCATCTGCCACTACATTCGCCTTGCCAGGGTGGTACTTAATCTCAAAATCATAATCTTTGACAAACTCTAACCACCTACGTTGCCTCATATTCAGTTCTTTTTGCGTGAAGATGTATTTCAGACTTTTATGATCCGAAAATATCTCACAGGTTTGTCCATACTGGTAGTGCCTCCAAATCTTTAATGCAAAGACCACAGCAGCTAATTCTAAGTCATGTGTAGGGTAATTCTTTTCATGCACTTTTAACTGCCTAGAAGCATAAGCTATAACCTTTCCATCTTGCGTTAACACACACCCAAGACCAATCTTGGAAGCATCACAGTAAATGCTAAACTTTCCACTCTCATCGGGTAGGGTCAATATAGGGGCATTGGTCAGTTTACTTTTCAAGGTCTGGAAACTGGACTCACACTCCTCAGTCCAAGCATACTTGATATTTTTCCTAGTTAACCGAGTGAGGGGTGTTGCAATTTTAGAAAACCCTTCAATAAATTTTCTGTAATATCCTGTTAGACCAAGAAAACTCCTGATATCCGTAGCATTCTTCGGTTGGGGCCATTCTTTAACAGCTTGAACCTTGGCTGGATCAACAGATATCCCATCTCCAGAGATCACATGACCCAGAAAGTGAACTCTGTCCAACCAAAACTCACACTTAGAAAATTTGGCATAAAGCTGGTGCTGCCTCAGCAATCCTAACACCAAGCTTAGGTGTTCTGCATGCTCATCCTTAGTTCTAGAATAGATTAAAACGTCGTCTATGAATTCAATGACAAACTTGTCCAAATACTCGTGAAACACCCGATTCATAAGATCTATGAAGGCTGCTGGTGCATTTGTCAAACCAAAAGACATAACCAAAAACTCATAATGTCCATACCTTGTGCGAAAGGCAGTCTTTGGGATGTCTTCAGATTTAACCTTCAACTGGTAATAACCGGACCTAAGGTCAATTTTAGAGAAAACTCTTGCACCCTTAAGCTGATCAAATAAATCATCAATCCTTGGCAGTGGATACTTGTTCTTGACAGTTAGCTTATTCAATTCTCTATAGTCTATGCACATACGCATTGACCCATCCTTCTTTTTGACAAAAAGGACAGGTGCACCCCATGGAAAAAAACTAGGGCGTATGAACCCCTTCTCCAACAAATCATCTAACTGTTTCTTCAACTCTTTAAGTTCTGTTGGTGCTAGCCTATATGGATTCTTAGATACTGGCTCAGTGCCGGGGTAAACATCTACCTCAAACTCAATTTCCCTATCTGGTGGCAAACCAGGAATGTCATCTAGAAATACTTCTGGAAAATCTTGGACAACTAAAACATTTTTGGGGCTTGATTTTTCCACTGTTTGTGTGTCTAAAACACTGGCCAAAAAGCACAAATACTCTCTGCAAGGGGAGGGTCTACAACTAACAAAAGTCATTACAGTCATTTCCTTACTCTTCCTCAGGGCTTGGAAGGTATGGTTTAAACCACTAGGGGGTTGAAAACTAACAATTCCAGTTCTACAATCTATAGTGGCATAATGTTTAAACAACCAATCCATTCCTAGGATTACATCAAATCCCATTATGTCCATAACAATAAGGTCAGCAGGCAAATTCATGGTCCCTACTAACACCACACTATCAGGCATCATTTGACTGGAGTGCATGTGCTCACCAGATGGTAATGCTACGTTATACACATGCTCAGAAGGAGTAAACTGTACAGCTAACTTATCAGTAAATGTAGAGGCTATAAAAGAATGAGTTGCACCCGAATCTATCAAAGTAAAAGCGGGTACAGAGTTAATCAATACAGTACCTGACACTACGGCAGGCTGGTCCTCATCACCTGACTCCATCATGGAGAATATTCTTGGCTTAATCCTGGCAGGGCCACCCTTCAAAGCTGGGCAGTCTCTGTTGACATGGCCAACCTTGTTGCAATGGAAGCATCGAACGATCCGGGGCTTTGGGCAATCCTTGTACAAGTGTCCAACCTCTTCGCAGTTGAAGCACTTGCCCGATCCAAATCTACACTCGCCCGAGTGATTCTTTGAACACTTTGGGCACAGAGGAAACGTCTTGGCATCTGGTACCTTCTTTCCTATCCCTTGGCTATGCTGGCCTTCATTGGACCTCTTCACTCCTCTCTGCGGCGGTGGTTGAACAAACTTTCTCGGGGTTTCCTTTAGTCCAGCACATTTCAATTCAGCTTCTTCCACCTCCAATGCTGTGGACACAACTTCACTGAAGGGCAAACCTTTATAACCAGAAAACTTGACCCCTCTGTATATTTCTGGTTTCAGTCCATTCATGAATTGAAACACCTTATCTTCATTTCGGTGAATAAAGTGTCCAGCGAATCTGGACAGGGACTCAAATTGCCTAACGTACTCAGCCACAGACCCTGTCTGCTTCAAGTTCAAAAACTCTACCTTCTTTGCTGCCTGGACTGTGCTATTAAAATATTTCTCATAGAAGATGTCCTTAAACTGTGACCAAGTCATAGACAGAATGTCAGTGGTGGTCTCAATTGTCTCCCACCAAAGCTGGGCGTCTCCAGCAAAATGAAAGGTCGCCAGGGTGACCTTGTCTCCTTCTCCGACGTTGGCATATCGGAGCATGCTTTCAATCTTCCTCAACCACTCTTCAGCAACAATTGGGTTAGATGATTTTCCATCAAACGTGGGCGGCTGAAGCTTTCGGAATCGGTCTCCTGAATGCTCATTGCTAAAACCTGAGTTGGCACTCCCCTGAACCTCACGGTTCAGTAACACTCCCAACTGATCAGACTGCTGACGCACTAAGTCTGTTTGCTGACGTACTAAGTCTGTTAATTGTCTAATATCACTAGGTTCCTCCTCACTCCTCAAGTTTGGCATTTCTCTCGGTATCCTAGGTCTTCCTGGGCGTCTGGCCATTAAACTATCTTCCTGTACAAGGTTAACTGTGTTCATAAATATCTAATTACTGAGGTTAACATAAACACTTACAGTTGTTGGAGTACTTCCATGCGACGATTGGCACTGATGAGTAATCTTTTGAACGTTTAACTGAATGTCTCTGATACCATACTGTAACGCCCCGAGTTATCTGAACCCGGTTTGTCACACAAGTCCGTACATAACTAAAAATTTCATCCATATTTTTTTTTTAAAAAACTTGCAGCGGAATTCATTTAAACAAAATTAGAGCTAAACAAAATCATAAAAAGTGTTTGGATAGTTGGATGGAATGTTAGAAATAGTTAACTAAGGGAAAATAAAAGTTTAAATCGCAAGATTGCTTTAAAGGTGGCGAAAGTCAAACGCTCCTGCCGCTGAACCGAGTCAACAGAAGAGGCTAAAAACAGAAAACAGAAGACATCATCCGGTCACAAAACGACAAAATATTCTCTCCATCTTCCGGTGGTTTTACTCACGGCATCCACCGGTGACTAAACGACAAAAATACTCTCTACAACTTCCGATGGTCGTTTAAACCTACATCTTCCGGTGGATTAACACACGACATCCACTGATAACTAAACGACAAAACGTAGTACTCGCTCATACCGATGGAAATAAACCTACATCATCCGATGGCTTATCCGAAGACATCTTCCGATATAATTAAACCTACATCATCCGATGGCTTTTCTGAAGACATCTTCCGATGGACTTAAGCCTACATCATCCGATGGCTTTTCTGAAGACATCTTCCGATGGACTTAAACCAACATCTTCCGATGACGTCAGCACGTATCTACCGATGAGTTTACTGAGACATCATCCGATAGACTTAAACCTACTCCTTCCGATGACGTTAGCACGCATCTGCCGATGAGTTTACTGAGACATCATCCGATAGACTTTAGAGCGACATACCAGCAGCCCCTTACTAAACAACACAACTCTACTACAGAAAAGGATTTACTCGCTTTGCTAAAACCATCCAGAAAACAATTCAAGCCAATGCATTACTCAAAACCAGCAAATACCAACACTAAATCCCAACAGAATACTTTTATCAGAAAGAAACTCAAGAAAATGTATTCAAAACATTGAAGCCACTACTGTCATGGAAACTCAACATATTTAATTTGAAATGCTGTCAACTAACTTTCACCCCTATAGACACCAGTTAACCCGCCTCATCAGTATACCAGCTCGAGACAGAGAAGTGCTCCTCCAACCACGCCTATCCTTCAGTAAACTCAGAGAATTCACCTGCAGTATCTTCAACACCTACATCACAAAACTCATCTATTAGCCTAATGCTAAGTAAGTAAAGCAGTAATGAAATGCATTGCTGAAACATAAATTCCTAAACATGCAATTTCTACTTTCACATCTCAGTTGCATACACATACGTTTGTAAACTGTTCTGATCCCTTGGTTCCCTTGGGAGTGGGATCAATTCTCCCAATGCCATACATCCTCTACTCGATTAAGGGGCGGATGAATTCCCATAATAGCTGATCTAATCCCATGGTTCCCTTGGGAGTGGGATCAATTCTTCCAATGTCATACATCCTCTACTCGATTAAGGGGCGGATTAGTTCCCTTAATAGTTGTCTGTCACATTCAGTTCATACCTCACGTTCTTACATAGAAATTCATTTTTCGTAATCTTTCAAAAACATGATGCATGACATACAATATCATTCTCAAGATGCATAACCCTACTGTTTTGTGATGTAGGCCCGAAGGCACATGCATACTCTACTTACCTGGTCTCCTGGAAAAACTTGGTTGCAAGCTACTTCGGGTACTACTCGAACCTAAAAAAAAATCATAGGCAGAGCATACATTAACTTTCTCTAAACTTCATTCTAAACCACTAGAAATCTAAGGGAAACTGGTTCGGAAACTCCAGTCGTTGAGCGTTCCTGATTTCAACTTAAAACCGAAACTAACACTCGCTTACTGTATTCTCCAAAACCTCAATATCATCCCTCCCACCAACGATAGATACAATGTAGCTAGAAATAGAAGCAAAACTCACCAAGTTCAGAGGAAATCGCTAGAGAAAGTCGAAGGGGGGTCTCCTATCGCGCTCTGCTAAGCTGAGGAGCTGAGAATAGAGAGGAAATGGAATAAAACAGTGGCGGCTACTTCAATAATAGTTTCCTTAAATACGTTATCCACCTTTAGATTTCTAATTACTCTTATGCCCTTGCCTAGTCATCCACTAACCCTACATTTAATATTGCCATATAAATTGTGCCATTGGTTTAAAAGGAATAGAGAAACGGTTTGACAGAACCGGGTATTACAAAACTAGAAGAACAAAGTTGGACTTTTGGTTGTTGAAATTCGAATATAATAAGAGAGTTGCTCAAAATAATAAAGAAAAATACTCTAAAATAGATGAATTTCACTTAGAATCATGCTAAAATCAAGGGATCAACGTTTATGTACTCACAACTATCCTTGGCAACAAATTTTTGGCAGCAAACTAAAAGCCCTCAGATCCTTCAATGTCCGAACCAAATTAATACAAAGTGTTGGATTGGAAATTTGACTCAGCCCTGCATAGCAACGTAGCTCGAGAACTGCAGGAATGGGTTCAAAGTCAAATCTTTGATTTTGTTGAATAACATCTTGAAATAATATATTGCTAATAGGACCATCACTATGTTCATGAACCAAGTTCATGGCCAGATATTTATAGCCACTATATATCTCCATTACTTGATTATAAATGTCAAATGAGGTCTAGATGAGCAAGATTTCGATTCTGTGTTTTAAAAATTGCAGAACCTGAAGCTTTCTTAGAGGAGTAGGATCACTTTCTTGCAACAAGGAACGCTTGCCCTTGCACAAAGGACCTCTTTTTCCAATGCCACCGGAACCATACTTCGTTAAGGACGACCCGTGGCCCAAATCGCAAAATGTAGTTTTCCAATCATCAGTGGTAGTTGTTACTCGATCAACTTGAGATCTTAAATCCTACTAATATGCTAATTTCATTATTCATCATCATTATTTCCACCAAAAACATCATTAAAGTATATAAATAAATAAAAAGATGTTGTAAGTAATTACTTTTTCCATTGGAATCTGGCATTGTAGATCAATTTGAGAACTATCATTTCATTATCACATAATCATCCTGTCATTACATATATTAGTTGGTAATTAAGTTATGGGAAATTACCGATTATGACCACGAAATATACATTTTTTTTATATGAAACCTTAAAGTATCAAATTTAACAACAAACCTTAAACTATCAAAAAACATAACAAAAACCCGTCCGATCTGAGTCCGGTATTCATTTTGGCCGTATATCGGACGGACGGAAAACAATAGCGTCCGTCCGTTTTAAATCTTTTGCCGTTTACATGACAGACGTTTCAAAATAGAGACCGTCTGGTAAATATTACAGACGGACACATAAAAAGTTCATCCGTCCGTACGTAAGTTTTGTCGTGGTAGTCGACGCGAGGATCAGACGGACTCTGTATTTAAGAGTTTGTCTGTTGTTCTATATGTCCGTACGTTATTTTTAAGGCGTTTTATAAACAGACGGACGTTCTAAATTAGGGCGAAAATGGACGGACGCTTAAATACAGCGTCCGTCTGTTCTCACGATTTATATCGAACCAGAGTCTGAAATCTGACATTTCACCGCGCCAAAAAATGATTTTCTCTCGACCTTCTTGCAAATTTTTTGCAGATTTGTGCCGAAAAACGCTTCAGGTAATAGTTTTTTCCATTCTGATTGATTTATGTCAATTTTTCTCGTAAATAACTCGCAAATCCGAGCGCTATTTGAAACTGTACGTTAGGGCTATTTACTGGACGGACGCTCTTTTCAGAGCTTCCATCCATTTTTATTTTTACGAGATGGACTCACTAAAATAGTGTATGTCCGGTAAACAGCCCTGAAGACAATTTCAAATAGGCTAGAAATTGCGAGTTATTTCAAGCTATTTGAGGCTAATTTCAAAAATTCTCAAATTGCTGAATATACTGAAATAGCCGACAGAGACAGATTGACTGTTAGATGAAAGTTTGCCCTGAGTCGTGCACCTTCAACTTCACAAGCTGGACCCTCAAACCACCTCGATCGGAGTTTTTGTTGACTGAATTTTGCAATCAACATTGTTGAAAGCAGTTTGACCTAGATTTGTTACACTGCCAAGTTACGTTGTCGAAGACTGTGGACTTTACAGGCTGGGAGTCCTTGCAGATCAAGGAGATGTGTGACGACCTCGGTTAGCCATCAGGGGACTTGACATGACTTACATGAACTTTATAGCATTTTCAGCGTAACTTTTTTTTTTTTTCATTTTCTTTAAAACTTAAAACCAATCTTTGAGACGTTTAAATGCTTTGAAATACATGGAGAACGATTGTAAAATACGTTTGAAAGGTATCATAAAATATCGGGTTGAAACATGTTTTAAAAAAACATAATTAAAAAAATGTAGCCAAAAGCGTAGCGAAATTTACAAAAACGAACTACATGGATGACTCTAAAAACTAAACATATTTTATACAAAATAACATACTCCAAAACAGTTCCAGAAAATCTCCAAATTCGAAAACTAACTGTATATCCTATTCCAAAAGACTTTAAAACATAAACACAAACCTTAGAACTTCGCCCACGGGTCAAAATTTGCCTGACTGCCACAACCAAGCCCCATGAACTCGTTCTTCCAACTGCGTCTACTCATCAGCTTGAGGTTCAAAGTCCTCATCAGTTCGGTCAGTACCTACATCACGAAGTTTAACTAATGAGCCTAACGCTCAGCAAGATCATAACAATGACATACAATCCTCGTGCTATGCATGATACTTTTCAAAACATGTACATACTTTACTTTTCATTTAGTTCAAGTGACATGGTGGTTAAAAAGGGCGTATTAGAGGAGTAGATACCAGAAACATAACATGTGTCCCTCCGGCCCAGGTCAGTCCCAGGATCTGCGGAGTTTTAACTGCCCCCTGGCCCACCCAGCGATAAGGATACGCAGGGCTTACGGTGGACGATTTTGTATGCTATTTCACGTCCCATAACTTAACCGGTACATTTCATAACATAATATTTTTTTATCTTTCTTACATAAAACATGTGCATAAAATTTTTTTCATGATTTCCTTGAAAACATGATGCATTAATATACGATGTGTATAAACATAACATACACGTAACATGAAAACATATCCTCAAGTGTTATAACAAACAAAACACTTAGCATAATACTTGCTTAAAACCTAAACTACCCGTAAGCATATCATGTTAAAGCATAAAAACCTAGTACCTTGGTGATGTAGGCCTTAAGAGCCAAACACATACAATATAATATTACCTTTGATCCTTCAGAATTTAAGCAACCTTGATGTTTTCCTTGGAGTTTAGAACTTAAAATGTATATTGAACTCATTAATACATCACAATTTCAATAGCCAA
This sequence comes from Begonia masoniana, assembly GCA_022432975.1. NCBI lineage: Eukaryota > Viridiplantae > Streptophyta > Magnoliopsida > Cucurbitales > Begoniaceae > Begonia > Begonia masoniana. The sequence goes on from CM039513.1 coordinate 36,501,513, forward strand.
TTCTATAAGCTCAACAATTCCAATTTAATTCAAAACTTTACTCAAAACGTTCAAGCATGCATATAAATGAAATTCAAACACCACCGACTAACTAATTCAAGTAGCCTAAACCAATTCAATTTACGAAAAAATCAATAAACATCAATCAAAACTCATATTTCACACCCTATTTTTGGTTCAACTTCAAACGGTCATGACTCCCGTAATTTTTATCATTTTCGACGATTCAACATGTTTTGGAAACTTTATAACGTCTAGTTTATCATAGCATCAACCATTTCTCAAAAGTAAATCAGAATCAAAACAAAAAAACCAAAAACTGAACTGCCCACTGAAATTTCCAGTTTTTGCACAATAATTTCAAAAATTCATAACTTATTCAATTCTTATCCGATTTCAATGATTCAATAGCCAAATTAAACCTTAAGATGTCTAGTTTAGAAATCATCCATTTATAAAAACCAAACACAAATAAGAGCAGAATACCAAAAACCGAACATTGCTCTGTTTTGGCCGATTTTTCTTAAACTCATTCCAATTTTTGCTTCAAATATGCATTTCTATCCATTTACTCCTTTATTGAATCACAAGATAAACTTAAATCAAGGTTAAGCATCAATTTAGGGAGGGACAATTTCAGATTTTCGAAATTCCAACGGCCCACCCCAAAAATTATTTCAAAATACTAAATACCCATCAACGAACCTATATAACATATAAACCAAAGTTTTTCTTACCTTAAACCTTCACAAGATGAGCTTAAATGAGGAGGAAGAAAACGTCAATGGAGGAGGAGTGGCTGTATTATCGTGAGGAAGAAGAAGAGATTAAGTAAATTTTAGGGTTAATTTTGTTTAATTATAATTAACCCCCTCTCAACTTTGCTTAATTCAAATTTCACCCCCCACCTTTTCTCTTCTTTTCATTCAAATCCTTTCTTTCATTTTCATCAATTACTAGTTCTATCGAAATCTCCATCCAAAATATTTATTACATTAATAAGGTATTTGTACATAATATTTTAGAGACATTTACATGGACAGAAAAATTCGGGTGTCACATTCCACCCTCCTTAACAAAATTTTGTCTCCAAAATTTGCTTAGTCAAACAATTCATGATACCTACTCATCATATCCTGTTGTCTTTCCCAGGTGGCTTCTTCTACGTTATGATTTTGCCATAAAACTTTCACCAGTGGAATCTCTTTGTAGCATAGCACCTTGACTGTAGACTCTAAGATTCTCACTGGTCTTTCCTCGTACGTCAGCGTTGGTTGGATCTCTATATTTACTGGTTCCACAATTTGAGTAAGGTCACGTACACATTTTCTCAACGTGGATACGTGAAAGACGTTGTGAACTTCATCCATAGACGCAGATAGCTGCAGTCTGTAAGTTGTACTTCCTACTTTCTTCAAGATAGGAAACGGTCCTACAAACCTTAGACTGAGAATTCCTTTCTTGCAAAACCTCATCACGCCCTTGAACGACATTACCTTCAAGAATACCTCATCACCTTCTGCAAACTTCAGGTCTCTTCGTCTTTTGTCTGCATAACTCTTCTGTCGGCTTTGAACAGTTTCAATTCTTTATCTGATAATAGCTACTTTTAAGGGCCAGTATAAACTTACCTTTGATCCTTCAGAATTTAAGCAACCTTGATGTTTTCCTTGGAGTTTAGAACCTAAACATGTGTATTGAACTCATTAATACATCACAATTTCAATAACCAATTCTATAAGTTCAACAATTCCAGTTTAATCCAAAACTTTACTCAAATCGTTCAAGCATCCATTTAAATGAAATTCAGACACCACCGACTAACCAATTCAACTAGCTTAAACCAATTCAATTTACGAAATATTCAATAAACACCAATCAAAACTCGGATTTCACAACCGATTTTTGGTTCAACTTCAAACGGTTGTAACTCCCTCAATTTGTATCCGTTTTCGACGATTCAACATGTTTTGAAAACTTTATAACGTCTAGTTTATCATAGCATCAACCATTTCTCAAAAGCAAATCAGAATCAAAACAGAAAAAAAAAAAACCAAACTGCCCACTGAAATTTTCAGTTTTTGCACAATAATTTCAAAAATTCATAACTTATTCAATTTTTATCTGATTTCAATGATTCAACAGCCAAATTAAACCTTAAGATGTCTAATGGAGCATAGAATCATCCATTTATAAAAACCAAACACAAACATGAGCAAAAAACCTAAAACCAAACATTGCTCTGTGTTGGCCGATTTTTCTTGAAAACCTCATTCCAATTTTTGTTTCAAACATGCATTTCTATCTATTTACTCCTTCATCGAATCACAAGATAAACTTAAATCAAGGTTAAGCATCAATTTAGGGAGGGAGAATTTCAGATTTTCGAAATTCCAACAGCTCACCACAAAAATTCTTTCAAAACACTAAATACTCATCAACTAACATATGTAACTTATAAACCAAAGTTTTTCTCACCTTAAATCTTCACAAGAGGAGCTTAAATGAGGAGGAAGAAAATGTCAATGGAGGAGGAGGAGTGGCTGTATTATCGTGAGGAAGAAGAAGAGATTAAGTAAATTTTAGGGTTAATTTTGTTTTAATTATAATTAACCCCCATCAACTTTGCTTAATTCAAATTTCACCCCCCACATTTTTCTCTTCTTTTCATTCAAATCCCTTCTTTCATTTTCTTCAATTACTCGTTCTATCAAAATCTCCATCTAAAATGTTCATTACATTAATAAGGTATTTGTACATAATATTTTAGGGACAATTACATGGACAAAAAAATTCGGGTGTTACAAGATGTTCAACATAATCGGCCTCCAAAGGATGTATAGTCTGCGAGACAAAAAAGTTATGACAGCATTGTTCACCTATTCTATGCGAACATGAGTTGGACCAAAAGGTCCGAAATTATAAAGACCTACATATTGGGTAAGGAGATTCTCATTACTCCGGAGATAGTCAATCAGTTGATCGGGTTTGCCACAGAAAGGGCGAAGAGATACTATCATGCTCAACGAAAGTGTCTCATCCTTGGAATAACCGAAGGAATGGAGTTCATTAGGCAAATTCATCGGATCTTTGACATTGTGCAGTTCATTAAGCCAGCAACTAAAGACTTGAATGTAAAAGCTCGTGTTGTCCATAACTTATTGTCACACACCATTCTACCACGTGTTGGACATAGAAATCACGTTAGCTACAAGTGTCTCTATATCATAGAGAAACTGTACAACGGTATAATGTTCGACCCCGTCTTTGTGATTTTAAGTCAAATGTGTGAGATCGACGTACACGGAACAAGAACCTTTCCTACAGTGTCTTGATTCAAAAAATTATCGAGCATTTTGAGATTCAGTTACCGCCTGGAGAGCAGCTCATATCACAGCGGGTCAGGGAGGCATTTGGCAAGCTTCATTTGGTTCAGATGGGCCTCGCTGAAACAGATGGGATGTGGACGTTGAGGGGAGATGAGGGGGATGATGTTCATGTAGGGCAACGCACTCATGTACGGAAACCCACTCATATACGGCAACCCACTCATATAGGGCAACCAACGGAGTCTGTTAGAGCGGATATGCAGTTTGTTAGGATGGAGATAGAGTCTTTCTCAAACACAGTCCATCAGATTGAAGTGACTCTGACGGAGTCTCAAAGAGAGGTGATGGAATACCTTAAAGGGATGACAGAGTACAACAGAGGTATGAGGCAGATCATCCAGGACCTTGTGGAGGCCAATGATGACGATGCTCGTCCGATGTTGGCGATGCCGAACTGATGGTGGGAGATGATGAGGAAGTTCAATCGAGGGTAGGAGATAACGATAACGACGATGTCAAATTGTAGGTACATTCCAATCCATTTTTCTCATTATTATTTGCATTATAATTATTATTTTCTAATATAATTCATTACGTGCAGATAGAGGATGATAGACTACCAGGATGATGTGGCGATGACGACGGCCAAGCAATGGAGGGCGATGAGGACGACTCTCATCGTAGTATATTTTGATGTATATTAGTTTGATGAACAGTAGTTGGATGCACTATAGTTTGAAGCACTTAGTTGGATAATGTAAACTTCTAGAACTGATGCACTTTAGTTTGATTTAGTTACTTATTTTACATTAGTTAGCTTTATTTTAGTTGGATGTATTTTTGTTGGATGCACTTGATGTATGATGCAAAATATTGGACCTGTTTGGGTAGTCGAATATGTAGGATGATACAAGATATGAGGGAGTTAAAAAACAAAGGAAACTCTGCCCAAATTTCTAATTTTTTCTCACTTGCAAAAAAAAATTGAAAATTTGGACAGAATTTATTTATTTTTTGACTCCCCCATAGCTAGTATCATCCTGCATATTCAAATACCCAAACAAATCTAGTATTAAACATCAAATTAACAAAATTAAGCTGAAGCGTACACACACTGCGCTCCATATCACGAACAGAGATAACATATAGAATTTACATACTAATTGTTAGCTCTAATTACAAAATGACTTAAAGTTGAAATGAATTGTACATCAAATTAAATTACAACAGAAAAAATGCATAAAATAAAGTTGCTCCAGAATATCCTCATCATCGCCTGATATCCATCATCCTATTCCATGGCCGCGTGTAGTAGATTCCTGCACGTAATGACAGTTATATTATAACATAATAATGAAAGTTTGTTTAGAGAATAATGAGAAAAATGTATCTGCGTCCCATCAAATGTTTGGAAACCCATAAATATGTCACGCGAAGCAGCAGCACCTGAACTGGATCCCCTCTCAAAACATGTGCGACTGTTATGCCCCTGACGCCGACATTTACCACACAACATCGTAGACTTTTTCTTAGAAATTATTGACGTAGAAGGCTCATCGACATCGTACACTCTTTTCTTTTTCGACCTACCAGGTTGGGGCCTTCTCTCGGGTGGAACAATTGGGGTCCGATTCTCTGGTTCCGGCCACATTTGTTGGCCATTATTGAGACGAATGAAGTGTGAGTACATCTCCAAATATCTATCCCGATGATAGTATATATGAACGAAATTTTCCACCGGCTCTCTCTTGAAATTAATGCATGAAATAACATGAACACACGAGCAGCCACCAAATGTGCCATCCACATCAGCCAAATGTGTTCAGCTAAACCAAATGCGTCGTCCACAATAGCCAATAACCCCTGAAATTTTAGAGAAAAATAGGCTCAACATAAAACAATATAACTACAACGACCAAATAATAATAATAATAGTAATAATAATATATAGCTTTTGTCGATTCGACACAAATGTCCATCCTCGTCCACCCTATTCATGAGATCCATGAAGGCTGCTGGTGCATTTGTCAAACCAAAAGACATAACAAAAAACTCATAATGTCCATACCTTGTGCGAAAGGCAGTCTTTGGGATATCTTCAGATTTAACCTTCAACTGGTAATAACCGGACCTAAGGTCAATTTTAGAGAAAACTCTTGCACCCTTAAGCTGATCAAATAAATCATCAATCCTCGGCAGTGGATACTTGTTCTTAACAGTTAGCTTATTCAATTCTCTATAGTCTATGCACATACGCATTGATCCATCTTTCTTTTTGACAAAAAGGACAGGTGAACCCCATGGTGAAAAACTAGGGCGTATGAACCCCTTCTCCAACAAATCCTCTAACTGTTTCTTCAATTCTTTACGTTCTGTTGGTGCTACTCTATATGGATTTTTAGACACAGGCTCGGCGCCGGGGTAAACATCTACCACAAACTCAATTTCTCTATCTGGTGGCAAGCTAGGAAGGTCATCTAGAAATACTTCTGGAAAATCCTGGACAACTAAAACATTTTTGGGGCTTGATTTTTCTACTAGCTACGTGTCTAAGACATTGGCCAGAAAGCACAAATACTCTCTGCATGGGGAGGGTCTACAATCGACAGAAGTCATCACAGTCATTTCCTTACTCTTCTTCAGAGCCTGAAAGGTATGGTTTAAACCACTAGCGGGGTGAAAACTAACAATTCCAGTCCTACAATCTATTGTGGCATAATGCTTAAACAACCAATCCATTCCTAGGATCACATCAAATCCCATTATGTCCATAACAATGAGATCAGCAGGCAAATTCATGTTCCTTACTAACACCACACTATCAGGCATCATTTGATTGGAGTGCATGTGCTCACCAGAAGGTAATGCTACGTTAAACACATGCTCAGAAGGAGTAAACCGTACATCTAACTTATCAGCAAATGCAGAGGCTATAAAAGAATGAGTTGCACCCGAATCTATCAAAGTAAAAGCAGGTATAGAGTTAATCAGTATAGTACCTGACACTACAGCAGGCTGGTCCTCATCACCTGACTCCATCATGGAGAATATTCTTGGTTTAATCTTGGCAGGTCCACCCTTCAAAGCTGGCCAGTCCCTACTGATATGGCCGACTTTGTTACAGTTGAAGCAACGGGTGATTCTAGGTTTTGGGCAATCCCTGAACGAGTGTCCAACCTCATCACAGTTAAAACACTTACTTGTCCCAAATCTACACTCGCCCGGATGATTCTTCAAACACTTTGGGCACTGAGGAAACGTCTTGGTATCTGGTACTTTCTTTCCTATCCCTTGGCTGTGCTGGCCTTCATTGGACCTCTTCACTCCTCTCTGCGGTGGTGGTTGAACAAACTTCTCGGGGTTTCCTTTAGTCCATCACATTTCAATTCAGCTTCTTCCACCTCCAATGTTGTGGACACAACATCACTGAAGGGCAAACCTTTATAACCCGAAAACTTGACCCCTCTGTACATTTCTGGTTTCAGTCCATTCATGAATTGAAACACCTTATCTTCATTTTTGTGAACAAGGTGTCCAGCGAACCTGGACAGAGATTCGAATTGTCTAACGTATTCTGCCACAGACCCTGTCTGCTTCAAGTTCAAAAACTCTACCTTCTTTGCAGCCTGGACTGTGCTATTAAAATATTTCTCATAGAAGATGTCCTTGAACTGCGACCAAGACATCGCTGAGACATCGGTGGTGGTCTTGATTGTCTCCCACCAAAGTAGAGCATCACCAGCAAAATGGAACGTGGCCAACGTGACTTTGTCTCCTTCACCAACATTGGCACACCTGAATATACTCTCAATTTTCCTAAGCCACTCCTCAGCGACAATCGGATTGGATGACTTTCCATCAAATGTGGGCGGCTGAAGCGTTCGGAATCGGTCTCCTGAATGCTCATTGCAAGAACCTGAGTTGGCACTCCCCTGTACCTCTTGGTTCAGCAACACCCCCAACTGATCGGACTGCTGACGCACTAAGTCTGTTTGCTGACGTACCAAGTCTGTTAGTTGTCTAATAACACTAGGTTCCTCCTCACTCCTCAAGTTTGGCATTTCCCTCGGTGTCCTAGGTCTTCCATGGCGTCTGGCCATTAAACTGACTTCCTGTACAAGGTTAACTATGTTCATAAATATCTAATTACTGAGGCTAACGTAAACACTTACAGTTGTTGGAGTACTTCCATGCGACGATTGGTACTGATGAGTAATCTTTTAAACGGTTTAACTGAATGTCTCTGATACCATACTGTAACGCCCCGAGTTATCTGAACCCGGTTCGTCACACAATGCCCGTACATGACTAAAAATTTCAACCGTATTTTTTTAAAAACTTGCAGCGGAAATCGTTTAAGCAAAAATAGAATTAGACAAAGCCATAAAAACAATGTTAAAATAATCATTGGAAATATTAAGAACTAATCGGCCAATAGGAAATAAAAGTTTAAATTGAAATACTTGAGATGTCACAGAGGTCAAACGGATCTGCCGATTAGTAAAGTCAACGGAAGAAGCAGAAACAGAAAATAGAAGGCTTTTGCCGATAACGTCAGCCAAATGAAAAACAAAGGACATCTCTCGGTAGACTGTATCTACCGGAGACGTCAACCGGATAAATCAATTATCCAACATCAACCGATCGCAAACGACAAAATACACTCTACATCTTCTGATGACGTCAGCCAGATGATTTTCTTCATCCGATCGACTTTGTTCTACATCCACCGGTGACTAAACGACAAAAGTCTTCCTACATCTACCGATGACGTCAGCACGCATCTGCTGATGAGTTTACTGAGACATCATCCGATAGACTTAAACCTACACCTTCCGATTGAGTAAACTGCATACGCCGATCACTAAACGAAAAACTCTCTACTTATATCTTCCGATAGACACATAACTATAACCCGACATCTACCGATGGACTTCATCTACCGATAGTGAACAAAACAACATCTTCCGATAAAACAAGCTACATATACCGATCACTAAACGACAAATTTCGTTCTATATCATCCGATGGCTTCCACTGAAGACATCTTCCGATAGACAACAGAACAACAACTCAACCTCTGCCGATAGACTTCATCTAACGATAGAGAACAGAACCACATTTCATCAACTCCTTGGTATAAAAACACAACTCTAACTACAGAAAAGAATTTACTCACTTCACTGAGACCATTCAAAAACATTTCAAACCATTACATTACTAAAAATCCAGTGAGTGCCAACATTAAATCCCAACAGAACACTATTATCAGAAAAGGAAACTCAAAAACGTATTCAAAATATTGAAATCACTACTGTCATGAAAACTCAACAAATTTAAATTGAAACACTGTCAACTAAACTTTCACACCAACTGACATCAGTTAATCCGCCTCATCAGTATACCAGTTCGAGACAGAGAAGTGCTCCTCCAACCCCATCTATTCCTCAGTAAACTCAGGGAATTCACCTGCAGTATCCTCAACACCTACATCACAAAACTTATCTATTAGTCTAATACTAAGTAAGTAAAGCAATAATGAAATGATATGTTGAAACATGAATCCTGAATATGCAGTTTCTACTTTCTCATCTCAGTTGCACATCGTTTGTTTACTGATCAGATCCCTTGATTCCCTTGGGAGTGGGATCAATTCTCCTAATGTTCTACATCCTCTTCATCAGTTAAGGGATGGATGAAGTCCCTTAATAGCTATTCTGATCCCTCAGTTCCCTTGGGAGTGGGATCAGTTCTCCCAATGTTATAAATCCTCTTCATCAGTTAAAGGGTGGATTAGTTCCCTTAACCGCCAATGCATTTCAATCTGTACTTGCCTTTCCATAATGATGCATGAAAGTTCATTTTCGTAATCTTTCAAAAACATGATGCATAACATACAGAAAATACTCAAACATGCATAAATCTACTGTTTTGTGATGTAGGCCCGAAGGCACACACAATACTTCACTTACCTGGCTTCACCGAGATTTCCTGGTGGTAGGATATTCCAAGAGCTGGCTCACCTAAAACATAAGCACAGCATTACTAAACTTCATTCTAAACATTAGGAAATCTAAAGGGGCTAGTTCTGGGGGTTCTGTTCCTCGCCATTCCCGATTCATTGCTAAACTCCAAATCCCATCCCTCACTCTCTGTACTTCCAAAATGCACACATAGCCATCCACCAGTTATCTAGACACTAAAAACAGCAAGTAATCGAATCAAAACTCACCTTGGTTGGAGGGGAATCGCCTACGAGAAATCTGTCGAGCTGAGAGGTAAAAAGAAATGAAACAGTGGCGGCTACTCACACTGGACTTTTTCCTTAAATACATTATCCACTATGTAAAATTCTAATTACCATCATACCCTCGCCTGATCATTTATTAACCTAATCAATAACTCCCCCAACCCTTCTATAAAAGTACATCATAAATAATAAATTAAATTTTGGTTCAAAGGAACCGGGTGCTACAATCTACCCTCCTTAAAAGAATTTTGTCCTCAAAATTCAATACCTGAATAGTTCTCGATATTGGTCCATCATGTCTTGCTGGCGCTCCCAAGTTGTCTCCTCAATGTTCTGGTTATGCCATAATACTTTTACTAGTGGAACTTCTTTGTTGCGCAAAACCTTCACTGCATAATCTAAGATCCTTTGTAACGCCCCGAGTTATCTGAACCCGGTTCGTTACTCATAAACCCGGATATTACTAAGAAACCTTGGACCGAATTTAAACTTCACTCAAAAGTCAAAATTTGACATTTTTCTAAAACCTCAAAACATTTAAAAACTTGCAGCGGAAATAATTTGAGTAAAAAAAAAAAATAGAGTTGAGCAAAACTATGCAACAGTGTTTGAATGATCGAACAAAATATTAAGAAAATAATTCAGCCGGAAGGGATAAAGGTTTAGGCGTGAAATACTTAAAATTTAGGAAGGTCAAACACACTATCCGAAGAACGAAGTCAACCGGAAGGAACTGACATAGAAAACAGAAGGCTTTTCCTGATAACAAAACGACAAAGTTTTGGCTACATCATCCGGCCACTAAACGACAAAGTTTTGGCTACATCATCCGGCCACAAAACGAAAAAATTTTGGCTACATCATCCAGCCACAAAACGACAAAATACATCCTTCATCTACCGGTGACGTCAGCCGGATGATTTTCTCATCCGATCGACTTTACTCTATATCCACCGGTGACGTCAGCAGGATGATTTCCTTCAGAAAACAGAAAACGTCATCCGGTAACTAAACACACTTCAACTCTCACATCACCCGGTATTGTAAATACCAGCATCGTCCGGTGACTATACGACAAACGATTTAACCCTTATCATCCGACGAGCAAAACACTCGACATCGCTGGATGACTAAAACACTCGACATCATCCGATAGACATAAAATTACATCATCCGATGGCTTTACTGAAGTCATCTTCCGATAGAAAACAGACACAACACTATCTACAGAAAAGAATTTACTTGCTTCTCCAAGACCATTTAGAAACAGCTCAAACCATTGCATTAATCAAATCCAGTAAAAATCAACATTTAAAACTCAACAGATTACTAGTATCAGTAAATCTCAAAACGTATTCGAAACATTAAAAACCATTCTGTCATGAAAACTTAACATACTCAGATTGAAACACTATTAATTAAACTTTCACACCAACAGACATCAGTTAACTCGCCTCATCAGTATACCAGCTCGAGACAGAGAAGTGCTCCTCCAACTCCCTCTATTCTTCAGTAAACTCAGGGAATTCACCTGTAGTATCCTCAACACCTACATCACAAAACTCATCTATTAGCCTAATGTTAAGTAAGAAAAGCAATAATGAAATGACAAGCTGAAACATGAAACCTAAATATGCAGTTTCTACTTTCTCATCTCAGTTGCACATCGTTTGTCTACTGATCAGATCTCTTGATTGCCCTTGGGAGTGGGATCAATTCTCCCAATGCTATACATCCTCATAATCAGTTAAGGGGTGGATGAAGTCCCTTAACCGCCAATGCAGTTCAATCTGTATACATCCTCTTCATCAGTTAAGGGGTGGATGAAGTCCCTTAATAGCTATTCTGATCCCTCAGACCTCTTGGGAGTGGGATCAATTCTCCCAATGCTATAAATTCTCATAATCAGTTAAGGGGTAGATTAGTTCCCTTAACCGCCAATGCAGTTAAATCTGTACTCGCCTTACCATAATATTACATGAAAGTTCATTTTCGTATTCTTTCAAAAACATGATGCATAACATACAGAAAATACTCAAACATGCATAAACCTACTGTTTTGTGATGTAGGCCCGAAGGCACACACAATACTTCACTTACCTGGATTTCCCTGGGATTGTCTGGGTTGCTAACCACTTCGGGTATTGCTCAACCTAAAACCGTAGACAGTGTATTAGTTAAACTTCATTCTAAACTACCCAAGAGTCTAAGGAAAATAGTTTGGAAGCTCAGGTCTTCGTGCATTCCTATTTACCATCAAGAACCCGAACCCACCCTCAATCACAGCAACCTCAAAATCTCCACATTGTATTCTCTCGGTAAACTCATCACTAAAATGCAGGAAAAACAAGACTTACCTAGGTTGTAGGAGAATCGGGCGAGAGAATCGCCTAGAGAGTTCTACTGCTCGAGTTGAACACCGAAAGAGGGAAATAGGAAATAGTGGCGGCTTCCTTCACTGGACTTTTCCTTAAATACGTTATCCACTAAGTAAAATGCTAATTACCATCATACCCTCACCTGATCATTTATTAACGTAATCAATAACTCCCCCCCCAACCCTTCTATAAAAGTACATCATAAATAATAAATTAGATTTGATTTAATAGAACCGGGTGCTACATCCTTACTGGTTTCTCCTCATAAGTAAGAGTAGGAAGAACTTCGATACTCTGCTGTTCCACCATCTGTGAAGGATCTCTAACACATTTCTTTAGCATGGAAACATGAAACACATTATGAATTCCCTCCAGAGAGGCTGGTAACTGAAGATGATATGCTGACTTCCCAATCCCCTTCACGATTTGGAAAGGTCCAATATATCTGGGGTTCAACTTGCCTCTTTTCCCAAATCTCACAACTCCTTTGAAAGGTGACACCTTAAGAAAAACTTCAGTACCTACTTCAAATTCCAGTTCTCTTCGTCTTTTGTCTGCATAGCTTTTCTGCCGGCTTTGAGCTGTCAAGATTCTTTGATGGATAAAAGCAATCTTCTCCACTGTCACCTGCACAATATCAGGACCAATCAATTGTGTTTCCCCAACTTCGTCCCAATACAATGGAGACCTGCACTTTCGTCCATATAATGCCTCGTATGGGGCCATGCCTATTGTTGCTTGAAAACTGTTATTGTAAGAGAACTCAACCAATGGTAAATACTTACTCCAAGAACCTTGAAATTCCAGTACACATGCACGAAGCATATCCTCCAACGTTTGGATAGTTCTCTCGGATTGTCCATCGGTTTGAGGATGAAAGGCTGTGCTAAAACTAAGCTGTGTTCCCATAGCCTTGTGCAAACTTTTCCAAAACTTAGATGTAAATCTGGAGTCTCGGTCTGAAACTATGGTGCTTGGAACTCCATGCAGTTTAACAACTTCGTGCACATACAACCCCGCTAATTGATCCATCGAGTATGTTATCTTCATTGGCAGAAAGTGAGCTGATTTGGTTAAACGATCAACTATTACCCAAATTGCATCGTGACCTTTTTCTGTTCTAGGTAATCCTATAACAAAATCCATAGTATCTGTTCCCATTTCCATTCAGGAACTGGTAAAGGTTGCAATGTTCCAGCAGGCCTCTGATGTTCAGCTTTGACTTGCTGGCAGATCAGACATGTCTCCACATGATCCGCCACACTTCTTTTTATACCTGGCCACCAATAATGTTGCTTGAGATCTCTGTACATTTTCGTACCTCCAGGATGAACAGAAAGTCTGGAGGAATGTGCCTCAGATAGGATTTCTTTTCTAAGTTCAGTATCAGCCGGAACAAACCATCTATTTCGAAACTTGAGAATTCCATCAGCTGAGCAGTTGAAATCTGACTTGTCAGTAGATTCTATACACAACTTATACTTATTGCATTTGGTGTCATTCATTTGAACTTCCTTTATTTTCTCCAAAATAGTTGGCCTCAAAGATATGGCCGAAAGCATGACTGACACACTAGACACCGCCTCCAGGTTAAATCTTTGGAATTCTGTCTCTAGAGCTATCGGTATGTCCAGAATCAATGTAGAGACTGAGGAAGCCACTCTACTCAAAGCATCTGCTACTACATTCGCCTTGCCAGGGTGGTACTTAATCTCAAAATCATAATCTTTGACAAACTCTAACCACCTACGTTGCCTCATATTTAGTTCCTTCTGCGTAAAAATGTATTTCAGACTTTTATGATCCAAAAATATCTCACAGGTTTGTCCATACAGGTAGTGCCTCCAAATCTTTAATGCAAAAACCACAGCAGCTAATTCTAAGTCATGTGTGGGGTAATTCTTTTCGTGTACTTTTATCTGCCTAGAAGCATAAGCTATAACCTTTCCATCTTGCATCAAAACACAACCAAGTCCAACCTTGGAAGCATCACAATAAATACTGAATTTACCATTTTCGACAGGAAGAGTCAATATTGGAGCATTGGTTAGTTTCTGTTTCAAGGTCTGGAAACTGGATTCACATTTATCAGTCCAATTATACTTCACATTTTTCCTTGTTAACATAGTAAGGGGTGTAGCAATCTTTGAAAATCCTTCAATGAACTTTCTATAATCTATTAGAAAGACTTAAACCTACACCTTCCGATTGAGTAAACTGCATACGCCGATCACTAAACGACAAACTCTCTACTTATATCTTCCGATAGACACATAACTATAACCCGACATCTACCGATAGACTTCATCTACCGATAGTGAACAAAACAACATCTTCCGATAAAACAAGCTACATATACCGATCACTAAATGACAAATTTCGTTCTATATCATCCGATGGCTTCCACTGAAGACATCTTCCGATAGACAACAGAACAACAACTCAACCTCTGCTGATAGACTTCATCTAACGATAGAGAACATAACCACATTTCATCAACTCCTTGGTATAAAAACACAACTCTAACTACAGAAAAGAATTTACTCACTTCACTGAGACCATTCAAAAACATTTCAAACCATTACATTACTAAAAATCCAGTGAGTGCCAACATTAAATCCCAACAGAACACTATTATCAGAAAAGGAAACTCAAAAACGTATTCAAAACATTGAAATCACTACTATCATGAAAACTCAACAAATTTAAATTGAAACACCGTCAACTAAACTTTCACACCAACTGACATCAGTTAATCCGCCTCATCAGTATACCAGTTCGAGACATATAAGTGCTCCTCCAACCCCATCTATTCCTCAGTAAACTCAGGGAATTCACCTGCAGTATCCTCAACACCTACATCACAAAACTCATCTATTAGCCTAATTCTAAGTAAGTAAAGCAATAATGAAATGATATGCTGAAACATGAATCCTGAATATGCAGTTTCTACTTTCTCATCTCAGTTGCACATCGTTTATTTACTGATCAGATCCCTTGATTCCCTTGGGAGTGGGATCAATTCTCCCAATGTTCTACATCCTCTTCATCAGTTAAGGGGTGAATGAAGTCCCTTAATAGCTATTCTGATCCCTCAGTTCCCTTGGGAGTGGGATCAGTTCTCCCAATGCTATAAATCATCTTCATCAGTTAAGGAGTGGATTAGTTCCCTTAACCGCCAATGCATTTCAATCTGTACTTGCCTTTCCATAATGATGCATGAAAGTTCATTTTCGTAATCTTTCAAAAACATGATGCATAACATACAGAAAATACTCAAACATGCATAAATCTATTGTTTTGTGATGTAGGTCTGAAGGCACACACAATACTTCACTTACCTGGCTTCACCGAGAGTTCCTGGTGGTAGGATATTCCAAGAGCTGGCTCACCTAAAACATAAGCACAGCATTACTAAACTTCATTCTAAACATTAGGAAATCTAAAGGGACTAGTTCTGGGGGTTCTGTTCCTCGCCATTCCCGATTCATCGCTAAACCCCAAATCCCATTCCTCACTCTCTGCACTTCCAAAATGCACACATAGTCATCCACCAGTTATCTAGACACTAAAAACAGCAAGTAATCGAATCAAAACTCACCTTGGTTCAAGGGGAATCACCTAGGGGAAATCTGTCGAGCTGAGAGGTAAAAAGAAATGAAACAGTGGCTGTAATATCTGGCTTGTACGGATTTTTGGATATATTATATTATATTACTATTTCATTATTTAATGGCAGTTTAGTCAATATGTCAAATCAAATCAGTTTCGCAATTGGAAAGCTTCATTACGATCCTAACGATTAATAGGAATTTTAAGGAAATTATGGGAATTTTCGGAGATTAAATGCTATATTCCGAGTAATTACCTTTATCGTAATGTAAATGACGTTTTAGTAAAAATAGTAAACGAGGTCCAAATTGCAAACGGACAGTTCTGTTAAATCCCAAATAATAAGTTGGACTTATTGGCAAAATATGGAAATTTGGAAAAGTCGAATAACTGGACGATTATCAAACCGAAAGAAGAAATCTATATAAAAACTAAAGAAGGGCAAAATCGTCAATTAGCATTTAATAAACTTATTATTACTTAAAGGCAAAATGCCTTAATCGATTTCATTACTGAAATCGATTTCCAGAGAAGAGAGAACCCTCGACGACCCTCCCTGCCCGCGCGACATTTTTCCCAATCCGACCTCCGTTCGTTTCGTTTTCTTCACGCGTTCTCCTTCAATCGCAACTCTCGGTATGTCTCTATAGTTATTGAGCGTTAAAAACTCGATTTTCGTAGAGTTATGCTTTTAGGTCATTCGTTTAGGTTTTCGATAAAAACGAGATTTATGATCCGAGATCTATAGATCTGCTATGTTTAAGTAAATAAAGGACGTATTGAACATTATTGGACGAAGTTAAACCGATTTAAGAAAATGTTAGAATTTGAGAAATTCGAGAATTTAGGATAAACTCGTTTTAATGATAAACGTTGTAAATTGTTTAGGTAAACAGTGCTCGTGGACGGAGCTTGAGCTGCTTTGGACACGAGGTAAGTTCTCGTGAACTTCTTTGGCCGATTGGCCTACACCGTACATCGTATGTCGTCTCGAGGAGTTTTGGAGATGCCTGTAGTTAGTTTTGCTCGGTTTGGGTAGCTAGGTTTTAGGAGTTTATAGTTTATGCTTTTACAGTTTTGATGGTACCTGTTATTGTTTGTTTACTTTCTGATAGAGAACTGTTCACGCATTCACTGGATTTTAAAGAAAAGCATGAAAATGAATTTCCGCACAGAGTTTTCAAAGATAACGTAAAGCATAGCACGGCCGAAAGGCACATAGGCCGAAAGGCACATAGGCCGAAAGGAACAGAGGCCGAAAGGCGCATAGGCCGAAAGGCGCAGAGGCCGAAAGGCGCATAGGTCACGCGAGGTGGGGCTCAGGCACGGCTGTACGTGTTGTAAGCGTGCACCCCCCGCCTCTAGCTGGAAAGAGTAGTCCGCCCGCTGGATGAGCTCTCTCTGGTTAGAGGGATAGGATCTCGGTGGCACCCACAGAGCATTGCATAGAAAGATAAAATAAAGCATGGTTTAATGAATTCATAGCACAGCATGCATAGCATTTACGTAGAGCTTACTGGGATTTTATCTCATAGTGTATATGTATGGTGTAGGTGACATAGACTTCGAGGTACCAGGTGAGGACGATGTCCCTCCTCCTGAGGCATAGTCCAGTTGACGGAGGATGGCTGCGGTGGTGCGCTGGCGCAGTCGAGGCTTCACCGACCCGCGGGGATAGTATGTACAGAGTTTTGAGGGTCTTTTTGGGATGTTCCGATGAATTGTATAGACGTTTTAGGATGTTTGGTACTGGTAGTTGATAGGTTTATATTTGATGTTTAAAACGTTTTGGTTTAAGACTATTGTTCGATAGTTTTGAAATGTTGTAGGTTGGTTACGGATAGTCTCGATATTTAGATATATTCACGCAGTTGGATTTCGCAAAGTCCGCTGTAAGTTGGTCGAATGTTGTTATTGTTGTGAAATGATGTTAAGTGTGTGAGGATTTCTCTCTGGAATCGGATTCCAGAGAGTGTGCTATGTTGATTTGCTCTCTGGAATCCAGAGAGCAATTGTGTAAAATCGTGAAGCAGAGAATAGAAAACAGAAGAGAGAAGAGAAATAGGAGATCGCTGCACTGCAGTGTGCAGCGATCGATCTCTGCAGCAATGCAGAGATCGATCGCTGCTTGCTGCAGCATGTGCAGCGATCGATCTCTGCAATTTGCAGAGATCGATCGCTGCTTGCTGCAGCATAGGCAGCGAGCGATCTCTGCTTGCTGCAGAGATCGATCGCTGCAGCAAGCAGCGATGCAGCGCCCGTGCGCTGCAAATGGCAGCGCCCGGTCGCTGCTGCTTTTCGAGGGCAGAATTCCGATTCTGCCCTCCCTCTTTTCAATTTGATTTTTAAAGTTTTAATTAATGTTTTAAGTTTTAATTATTTATTAAACGTTTTGTTTTAAATGCTTTCAAGGTTCAAATTCAATTCCGATTTCGATTCTGGTTTCGATTTCGGTTTAGTTTCCGTCTAGAGTTTAATTAAAGTTATTAGGATAAAAGAAAAATATATTCGGGAAAAACGGGTACAGTATTAGGGTCGTTACAATTTATGGTATCAGAGCCCCCGGGTTTTAAAATCGGTTCTGTAGACTGCTCGACTGCACAGCCACTACGCGGACATTCTTCATCAACTGTAAGTATGTTTATAGCTTTATTTGATTTCTAGTTCCTTAGAATATTTGTCTTAACTTTTATAGGAAATTTTATAATTATGGTGCGTCCACGAAACGATCGAGATGACAGAGACGAGACGATAGACACGCTTAAGGATTTTATTGCCCAGCAGTCTCAGCATATGGAGAGGCAGGCTCAGCAGATGGAGAGACAGTCTCAACAGCTGGGTACTTTGATTGACCGGGAGGGTGTTAGAGCCCGAGAGACAACCATTACGGGTAGCCGGGGTATGGAGAGATTTCAGAAGCTCCAGCCGCCTATATTCAACGGACAGTCTACGGATCCCTCTTCAGCTGAGGAGTGGATTCGCACTATGGAGGATATGCTGAGATATGCTAGCATTGAGGGCGGAGAGAAGGTTGCATTGGTGACCTACCACTTGGCACTGGACGCCAGATTTTGGTGGGATTCCATCCAGACGCATACCGATGTGACGATTATGGGATGGGAGAGATTCAGAGAGTTGTTCTACGACAAATATTTCAGCCATACCGTTCGCGAGGCGAAGATGGCCGAGTTTATGCAGTTGCGGCAGACTGCTTCTATTGCCGAGTACGTTAGGAGATTTGAGGCGCTGTCTCGATTTGCACCACGACAGATCAGCGTCAATGAGGATAAGGTGCGTCGGTTTTTACAGGGACTTAGCCAGGAGTTCCGGATGCGCCTTACGATATCAGGGGTACGTGGTGTATCCTATGACGACATTGTGGCTAGAGCTCTTGATATTGAGGCAGTAGATCAGAGTTCTGTCAAGCCGAGGGAGCCAGCTAAGGGCTTCTTCCGTGAGATACGTCCTCAGTCTCTTAACCGAGGTTGGCAGCCTAGAGCGCAGCCACAGCCCCAGCAGCAGCCACAGAGAGGTGTGAAGAGACCTCTTGAGGGAGGTAACGACAGGGGAAAGGGAAAGCAAGTGCAGGGTGCTTCTCAGGCACCTATTTGTCCTAAATGCCAGAGAGAGCACGCTGGCCCGTGTAGATTGGGTATGAACGTATGCTATCGATGTGGTGATGCAGGCCATTTTGTGAAAGACTGCCCAAGGCCCGGCCGAGATCAGTTGGGCGGAGATCAGAGGAGAGTTGTGCCTAGGATCTTCGCTTTTATCGAGCCTGGAGATGTTGATAACGAGGATCAGCCTGCCGTGATTGCAGGTACTATATTGGTTACTGGTGTTCCGGTATTTTCTTTATTAGATACGGGGGCTACGCATTCTTTTATTTCCACCGCTTGTGTATCGAGATTGAGGCTTGCGCCTGAGTTAGCAGAATGCGAGTATAGTGTGAAGCTACCTTCAGGAGAGCGTATGCAGTCCGGTCGCGTAGTCCAGGGCAGCATTATCTCGATTGGGGACCGTACTCTCTATGCTCGCCTTATTGTTATGGGCATTGAGCACTATGATCTCATCTTAGGGATGGACTGGCTATCGCAGCACTTCGCCATCATCGACTGTCGATCCGGGATTGTCACTTTTCGACCTCCGGGTAAAGCTGAGTTTTCTTATCAGGCGATGAGCAGATTTAGTAGCTCGCCTATCTCTTATTCCATGATGGTCAACGAGCAGTTTAAAGGTGCGTGCTCTATTTATTTGGCCTCTGTCTTTGATTGTCAGTTGCTCAGCGGATCGAAGCCGAGCGCATTCCTATTGTCAGAGAGTTCTCTGGGATCTTTCTTGATGATCTTCCAGGGTTACCCCCAGACCGGGAGATTGAGTTCACTATTGACGTATATCCTAACTCCGCGCCGAGGTTTAAAAACCCGTATCGACTGGCACCAGCTGAGTTGAGAGAGCTGAGGACTCAGCTTGATGAGCTGTTAGAGAAGGGGTTTATTCGACCCAGTGTTTCACCCTGGGGTGCTCCTGTTCTATTCGTCAAGAAGAAAGATGGGACCCTCAGGATGTGCATTGATTACAGGGAGCTGAATAAGCTCACGGTGAAGAACAAGTATCCACTGCCCCGAATTGACGACTTATTTGATCAGCTACAGGGTGCCCGAGTATTTTCCAGGATTGACCTGCGCTCTGGTTATTATCAGCTGAAGGTCCGGGGAGATGATATTCAGAAAATGGCTTTCCGAACGAGGTATGGGCATTATGAGTTCCTTGTCATGTCTTTTGGACTTACTAATGCCCCTGCAGCGTTCATGGATCTGATGAACCGTGTCTTCAAGGAGTATCTGGACAAGTTCGTGGTGGTTTTCATCGACGATATCCTGATCTACTCTAAGACGAAGGAAGAACACGAGGAGCATCTGAGGATTGTTCTGAGGACCCTATGTCAGCACCAGCTGTACCCAAAGTTTTCGAAGTGCGAGTTCTGGCTTGACAGAGTGAGCTTCCTTGGCCATATCATATCACAGGACGGAGTTTCTGTGGATCCGAGTAAGATTCAGGTGGTCAGAGATTGGCCACAGCCGAAGAACGTACGTGAGGTGCGTGGATTTCTCGGATTGGCCGGTTATTATCGGAAGTTTATAGAGGGATTCTCGAAGATCGCACTTCCTCTTACACGATTGACTAGGAAGAACGAGAGGTTTGTATGGTCGTCTGCTTGTGATGATAGTTTTATGGAGTTAAAGCAGAGATTGACCACCGCTCCAGTACTGGCGTTACCTGTTGAAGGTGTCAGATACAGCGTTTATTGTGATGCGTCGGGAGTAGGACTCGGTTGTGTATTGATGCAGGAGGGGAGAGTTATTTCTTATGCTTCTCGGCAGTTGAAGCCGTACGAGCAAAATTACCCTACGCACGACCTTGAGTTAGCAGCTGTGGTCTTCGCACTGAAGATATGGAGACATTATTTATATGGGCAGCAGTGCGAGATATTTTCTGACCACAAGAGCCTGAAGTACTTATTACGCAGAAGGAGCTGAACATGCGACAGAGACGATGGTTGGAGTTTGTCAAAGACTATGATTTTGATATCAAGTACCATCCGGGAAAGGCGAACAAGGTTGCTGATGCCTTGAGTAGAGTGCCTTCTATGAGTCAGCCATCATTAGCAGCGATGTCAGTTACGCTGCGGTCTGAGATAGTGAGGTTTGACGTGGAGATAGTGGCAGAGTTGTCTAGTATGCTTGCCAACATTTCTCTTAGGCCGACTATTCTGGATCGTATACGTGAGGCTCAGCAGAGTGATTCGGAGTGTATGGAGATTCGATCCAGTATAACGTTGGGAGACTCGTCGGATTTCCATTTATCAGTGGATGGTATTCTGAAGTTCAGGCATAGGTGGTACGTGCCTAACGACGAGGACCTGAAGAAGGAGATATTGGCCGAGGCACATTCTTCGGCATATTCTGTACACCCGGGAAGTACCAAGATGTACCGGGATTTGAAACAGCACTTCTGGTGGCCGAACATGAAGAGAGAGGTGGCCAAGTATGTTGAGACCTGTTTGGTATGTCAGCAGGTAAAGGCAGAGCACCAGAGACCGGCCGGAACTTTATTGCCACTGCCGATTCCGGAGTGGAAATGGGAGCAGATCTCCATGGACTTTATTGTGGGGCTCCCGAGGACGACGAAGGGCCATGATGGCGTATGGGTGATCGTGGACCGATTGACAAAGTCGGCCCACTTCTTATCTCTGAGGATGGCACGTCTATGGATCAGCTCGCCGAGCTTTATGTGCAGGAGATTGTCAGACTGCATGGCGTGCCAGTTTCTATTGTCTCAGATCGAGATCCGAGATTTACCTCGAAGTTCTGGAAGAGTCTGCACAAAGCTATGGGGACTCAGCTTAATTTCAGCACCGCATTTCATCCTCAGACTGATGGACAGACAGAGAGGACGAATCAGATTCTGGAGGATATGCTCAGGAGCATGTGTGCTGGAGTTTCAGGGATCGTGGAGCAGGTATTTGCCACTGATCGAGTTCTCTTATAATAACAGCTTTCAGGCTACCATCGGCATGGCACCGTACGAGGCTCTGTATGGTCGGAAGTGTAGGTCTCCGTTACATTGGGACGAGGTTGGCGAGGCCAGCATCGTAGGTCCTGAGATTCTACAGCAAACGGCAGAGAAAATTTCCGTTATCCGACAGCGTATTCAGGTAGCTCAGAGCCGGCAGAAGAGTTATGCTGACACGAGACGGCGAGAGCTAGAGTTCGAGGAAGGCGACGAAGTTTATTTGAAGGTTTCTCCATTCAAAGGCGTCGCGAGATTGGGAAGGAGGGGTAAGCTGAACCCTCGGTATGTGGGGCCCTTTCCTATTCTGAAGAGGATCGGGAAGTTGGCGTACAGACCTGCAGCTTCCAGCTTCTATGGAGGGTATCCACGACGTGTTTCATGTATCTATGCTTCGGAAGTGCTTGCGCGACCCGTCGCATATTTGTGAGGCTACAGAGATCGAGGTACAGCCTACCTTGAGCTATGAGGTGAGGCCGGTACGTATTTTGGAGACTTCCATCAAGAGTTTGCGCAACAAAGGAGATTCCGCTGGTCAAAGTCCTATGGCGGAACCACGAGGTGGAAGAGGCTACGTGGGAACCGACAGCAGGATATGATGACTAAGTATCCTGATTTGTTTGCATGATTTAATTTTGTGGAAAAAATTCTGAATAAGGAGGGTAGAATGTAATATCCGGCTTGTACGGATTTTTGGATATATTATATTATATTACTATTTCATTATTTAATGGCAGTTTAGTCAATATGTCAAATCAAATCAGTTTCGCAATTGGAAAGCGTCATTACGATCCTAACGATTAATAGGAATTTTAAGGAAATTATGGGAATTTTCGGAGATTAAATGCTATATTCCGAGTAATTACCTTTATCGTAATGTAAATGACGTTTTAGTAAAAATAGTAAACGAGGTCCAAATTGCAAACGGACAGTTCTGTTAAATCCCAAATAATAAGTTGGACTTATTGGCAAAATATGGAAATTTGGAAAAGTCGAATAACTGGACGATTATCAAACCGAAAGAAGAAATCTATATAAAAACTAAAGAAGGGCAAAATCGTCAATTAGCATTTAATAAACTTATTATTACTTAAAGGCAAATGCCTTAATCGATTTCATTACTGAAATCGATTTCCAGAGAAGAGAGAACCCTCGACGACCCTCCCTGCCCGCGCGACATTTTTCCCAATCCGACCTCCGTTCGTTTCGTTTTCTTCACGCGTTCTCCTTCAATCGCAACTCTCGGTATGTCTCTATAGTTATTGAGCGTTAAAAACTCGATTTTCGTAGAGTTATGCTTTTAGGTCATTCGTTTAGGTTTTCGATAAAAACGAGATTTATGATCCGAGATCTATAGATCTGCTATGTTTAAGTAAATAAAGGACGTATTGAACATTATTGGACGAAGTTAAACCGATTTAAGGAAAAATGTTAGAATTTGAGAAATTCGAGAATTTAGGATAAACTCGTTTTAATGATAAACGTTGTAAATTGTTTAGGTAAACAGTGCTCGTGGACGGAGCTTGAGCTGCTTTGGACACGAGGTAAGTTCTCGTGAACTTCTTTGGCCGATTGGCCTACACCGTACATCGTATGTCGTCTCGAGGAGTTTTGGAGATGCCTGTAGTTAGTTTTGCTCGGTTTGGGTAGCTAGGTTTTAGGAGTTTATAGTTTATGCTTTTACAGTTTTGATGGTACCTGTTATTGTTTGTTACTTTCTGATAGAGAACTGTTCACGCATTCACTGGATTTTAAAGAAAAGCATGAAAATGAATTTCCGCACAGAGTTTTCAAAGATAACGTAAAGCATAGCACGGCCGAAAGGCACATAGGCCGAAAGGCACATAGGCCGAAAGGAACAGAGGCCGAAAGGCGCATAGGCCGAAAGGCGCAGAGCCGAAAGGCGCATAGGTCACGCGAGGTGGGGCTCAGGCACGGCTGTACGTGTTGTAAGCGTGCACCCCCCGCCTCTAGCTGGAAAGAGTAGTCCGCCCGCTGGATGAGCTCTCTCTGGTTAGAGGGATAGGATCTCGGTGGCACCCACAGAGCATTGCATAGAAAGATAAAATAAAGCATGGTTTAATGAATTCATAGCACAGCATGCATAGCATTTACGTAGAGCTTACTGGGATTTTATCTCATAGTGTATATGTATGGTGTAGGTGACATAGACTTCGATGGTACCAGGTGAGGACGATGTCCCTCCTCCTGAGGCATAGTCCAGTTGACGGAGGATGGCTGCGGTGGTGCGCTGGCGCAGTCGAGGCTTCACCGACCCGCGGGGATAGTATGTACAGAGTTTTGAGGGTCTTTTTGGGATGTTCCGATGAATTGTATAGACGTTTTAGGATGTTTGGTACTGGTAGTTGATAGGTTTATATTTGATGTTTAAAACGTTTTGGTTTAAGACTATTGTTCGATAGTTTTGAAATGTTGTAGGTTGGTTACGGATAGTCTCGATATTTAGATATATTCACGCAGTTGGATTTCGCAAAGTCCGCTGTAAGTTGGTCGAATGTTGTTATTGTTGTGAAATGATGTTAAGTGTGTGAGGATTTCTCTCTGGAATCGGATTCCAGAGAGTGTGCTATGTTGATTTGCTCTCTGGAATCCAGAGAGCAATTGTGTAAAATCGTGAAGCAGAGAATAGAAAACAGAAGAGAGAAGAGAAAATAGGAGATCGCTGCACTGCAGTGTGCAGCGATCGATCTCTGCAGCAATGCAGAGATCGATCGCTGCTTGCTGCAGCATGTGCAGCGATCGATCTCTGCAATTTGCAGAGATCGATCGCAGCATAGGCAGCGAGCGATCTCTGCTTGCTGCAGAGATCGATCGCTGCAGCAAGCAGCGATGCAGCGCCCGTGCGCTGCAAATGGCAGCGCCCGGTCGCTGCTGCTTTTCGAGGGCAGAATTCCGATTCTGCCCTCCCTCTTTTCAATTTGATTTTTAAAGTTTTAATTAATGTTTTAAGTTTTAATTATTTATTAAACGTTTTGTTTTAAATGCTTTCAAGGTTCAAATTCAATTCCGATTTCGATTCTGGTTTCGATTTCGGTTTAGTTTCCGTCTAGAGTTTAATTAAAGTTATTAGGATAAAAGAAAAATATATTCGGGAAAAACGGGTACAGTATTAGGGTCGTTACAATTTATGGTATCAGAGCCCCCGGGTTTTAAAATCGGTTCTGTAGACTGCTCGACTGCACAGCCACTACGCGGACATTCTTCCTCAACTGTAAGTATGTTTATAGCTTTATTTGATTTCTAGTTCCTTAGAATATTTGTCTTAACTTTTATAGGAAATTTTATAATTATGGTGCGTCCACGAAACGATCGAGATGACAGAGACGAGACGATAGACACGCTTAAGGATTTTATTGCCCAGCAGTCTCAGCATATGGAGAGGCAGGCTCAGCAGATGGAGAGACAGTCTCAACAGCTGGGTACTTTGATTGACCGGGAGGGTGTTAGAGCCCGAGAGACAGCCATTACGGGTAGCCGGGGTATGGAGAGATTTCAGAAGCTCCAGCCGCCTATATTCAACGGACAGTCTACGGATCCCTCTTCAGCTGAGGAGTGGATTCGCACTATGGAGGATATGCTGAGATATGCTAGCATTGAGGGCGGAGAGAAGGTTGCATTGGTGACCTACCACTTGGCACTGGACGCCAGATTTTGGTGGGATTCCATCCAGACGCATACCGATGTGACGATTATGGGATGGGAGAGATTCAGAGAGTTGTTCTACGACAAATATTTCAGCCATACCGTTCGCGAGGCGAAGATGGCCGAGTTTATGCAGTTGCGGCAGACTGCTTCTATTGCCGAGTACGTTAGGAGATTTGAGGCGCTGTCTCGATTTGCACCACGACAGATCAGCGTCAATGAGGATAAGGTGCGTCGGTTTTTACAGGGACTTAGCCAGGAGTTCCGGATGCGCCTTACGATATCAGGGGTACGTGGTGTATCCTATGACGACATTGTGGCTAGAGCTCTTGATATTGAGGCAGTAGATCAGAGTTCTGTCAAGCCGAGGGAGCCAGCTAAGGGCTTCTTCCGTGAGATACGTCCTCAGTCTCTTAACCGAGGTTGGCAGCCTAGAGCGCAGCCACAGCCCCAGCAGCAGCCACAGAGAGGTGTGAAGAGACCTCTTGAGGGAGGTAACGACAGGGGAAAGGGAAAGCAAGTGCAGGGTGCTTCTCAGGCACCTATTTGTCCTAAATGCCAGAGAGAGCACGCTGGCCCGTGTAGATTGGGTATGAACGTATGCTATCGATGTGGTGATGCAGGCCATTTTGTGAAAGACTGCCCAAGGCCCGGCCGAGATCAGTTGGGCGGAGATCAGAGGAGAGTTGTGCCTAGGATCTTCGCTTTTATCGAGCCTGGAGATGTTGATAACGAGGATCAGCCTGCCGTGATTGCAGGTACTATATTGGTTACTGGTGTTCCGGTATTTTCTTTATTAGATACGGGGGCTACGCATTCTTTTATTTCCACCGCTTGTGTATCGAGATTGAGGCTTGCGCCTGAGTTAGCAGAATGCGAGTATAGTGTGAAGCTACCTTCAGGAGAGCGTATGCAGTCCGGTCGCGTAGTCCAGGGCAGCATTATCTCGATTGGGGACCGTACTCTCTATGCTCGCCTTATTGTTATGGGCATTGAGCACTATGATCTCATCTTAGGGATGGACTGGCTATCGCAGCACTTCGCCATCATCGACTGTCGATCCGGGATTGTCACTTTTCGACCTCCGGGTAAAGCTGAGTTTTCTTATCAGGCGATGAGCAGATTTAGTAGCTCGCCTATCTCTTATTCCATGATGGTCAACGAGCAGTTTAAAGGTGCGTGCTCTATTTATTTGGCCTCTGTCTTTGATTGTCAGTTGCTCAGCGGATCGAAGCCGAGCGACATTCCTATTGTCAGAGAGTTCTCTGGGATCTTTCTTGATGATCTTCCAGGGTTACCCCCAGACCGGGAGATTGAGTTCACTATTGACGTATATCCTAACTCCGCGCCGAGGTTTAAAAACCCGTATCGACTGGCACCAGCTGAGTTGAGAGAGCTGAGGACTCAGCTTGATGAGCTGTTAGAGAAGGGGTTTATTCGACCCAGTGTTTCACCCTGGGGTGCTCCTGTTCTATTCGTCAAGAAGAAAGATGGGACCCTCAGGATGTGCATTGATTACAGGGAGCTGAATAAGCTCACGGTGAAGAACAAGTATCCACTGCCCCGAATTGACGACTTATTTGATCAGCTACAGGGTGCCCGAGTATTTTCCAGGATTGACCTGCGCTCTGGTTATTATCAGCTGAAGGTCCGGGGAGATGATATTCAGAAACTGGCTTTCCGAACGAGGTATGGGCATTATGAGTTCCTTGTCATGTCTTTTGGACTTACTAATGCCCCTGCAGCGTTCATGGATCTGATGAACCGTGTCTTCAAGGAGTATCTGGACAAGTTCGTGGTGGTTTTCATCGACGATATCCTGATCTACTCTAAGACGAAGGAAGAACACGAGGAGCATCTGAGGATTGTTCTGAGGACCCTATGTCAGCACCAGCTGTACCCAAAGTTTTCGAAGTGCGAGTTCTGGCTTGACAGAGTGAGCTTCCTTGGCCATATCATATCACAGGACGGAGTTTCTGTGGATCCGAGTAAGATTCAGGTGGTCAGAGATTGGCCACAGCCGAAGAACGTACGTGAGGTGCGTGGATTTCTCGGATTGGCCGGTTATTATCGGAAGTTTATAGAGGGATTCTCGAAGATCGCACTTCCTCTTACACGATTGACTAGGAAGAACGAGAGGTTTGTATGGTCGTCTGCTTGTGATGATAGTTTTATGGAGTTAAAGCAGAGATTGACCACCGCTCCAGTACTGGCGTTACCTGTTGAAGGTGTCAGATACAGCGTTTATTGTGATGCGTCGGGAGTAGGACTCGGTTGTGTATTGATGCAGGAGGGGAGAGTTATTTCTTATGCTTCTCGGCAGTTGAAGCCGTACGAGCAAAATTACCCTACGCACGACCTTGAGTTAGCAGCTGTGGTCTTCGCACTGAAGATATGGAGACATTATTTATATGGGCAGCAGTGCGAGATATTTTCTGACCACAAGAGCCTGAAGTACTTATTTACGCAGAAGGAGCTGAACATGCGACAGAGACGATGGTTGGAGTTTGTCAAAGACTATGATTTTGATATCAAGTACCATCCGGGAAAGGCGAACAAGGTTGCTGATGCCTTGAGTAGAGTGCCTTCTATGAGTCAGCCATCATTAGCAGCGATGTCAGTTACGCTGCGGTCTGAGATAGTGAGGTTTGACGTGGAGATAGTGGCAGAGTTGTCTAGTATGCTTGCCAACATTTCTCTTAGGCCGACTATTCTGGATCGTATACGTGAGGCTCAGCAGAGTGATTCGGAGTGTATGGAGATTCGATCCAGTATAACGTTGGGAGACTCGTCGGATTTCCATTTATCAGTGGATGGTATTCTGAAGTTCAGGCATAGGTGGTACGTGCCTAACGACGAGGACCTGAAGAAGGAGATATTGGCCGAGGCACATTCTTCGGCATATTCTGTACACCCGGGAAGTACCAAGATGTACCGGGATTTGAAACAGCACTTCTGGTGGCCGAACATGAAGAGAGAGGTGGCCAAGTATGTTGAGACCTGTTTGGTATGTCAGCAGGTAAAGGCAGAGCACCAGAGACCGGCCGGAACTTTATTGCCACTGCCGATTCCGGAGTGGAAATGGGAGCAGATCTCCATGGACTTTATTGTGGGGCTCCCGAGGACGACGAAGGGCCATGATGGCGTATGGGTGATCGTGGACCGATTGACAAAGTCGGCCCACTTCTTATCTCTGAGGATGGCATCGTCTATGGATCAGCTCGCCGAGCTTTATGTGCAGGAGATTGTCAGACTGCATGGCGTGCCAGTTTCTATTGTCTCAGATCGAGATCCGAGATTTACCTCGAAGTTCTGGAAGAGTCTGCACAAAGCTATGGGGACTCAGCTTAATTTCAGCACCGCATTTCATCCTCAGACTGATGGACAGACAGAGAGGACGAATCAGATTCTGGAGGATATGCTCAGAGCATGTGTGCTGGAGTTTCAGGGATCGTGGAGCAGGTATTTGCCACTGATCGAGTTCTCTTATAATAACAGCTTTCAGGCTACCATCGGCATGGCACCGTACGAGGCTCTGTATGGTCGGAAGTGTAGGTCTCCGTTACATTGGGACGAGGTTGGCGAGGCCAGCATCGTAGGTCCTGAGATTCTACAGCAAACGGCAGAGAAAATTTCCGTTATCCGACAGCGTATTCAGGTAGCTCAGAGCCGGCAGAAGAGTTATGCTGACACGAGACGGCGAGAGCTAGAGTTCGAGGAAGGCGACGAAGTTTATTTGAAGGTTTCTCCATTCAAAGGCGTCGCGAGATTTGGAAGGAGGGGTAAGCTGAACCCTCGGTATGTGGGGCCCTTTCCTATTCTGAAGAGGATCGGGAAGTTGGCGTACAGACTGCAGCTTCCAGCTTCTATGGAGGGTATCCACGACGTGTTTCATGTATCTATGCTTCGGAAGTGCTTGCGCGACCCGTCGCATATTGTGGAGGCTACAGAGATCGAGGTACAGCCTACCTTGAGCTATGAGGTGAGGCCGGTACGTATTTTGGAGACTTCCATCAAGATTTTGCGCAACAAAGAGATTCCGCTGGTCAAAGTCCTATGGCGGAACCACGAGGTGGAAGAGGCTACGTGGGAACGACAGCAGGATATGATGACTAAGTATCCTGATTTGTTTGCATGATTTAATTTTGTGGACAAAATTCTGAATAAGGAGGGTAGAATGTAATATCCGGCTTGTACGGATTTTTGGATATATTATATTATATTACTATTTCATTATTTAATGGCAGTTTAGTCAATATGTCAAATCAAATCAGTTTCGCAATTGGAAAGCGTCATTACGATCCTAACGATTAATAGGAATTTTAAGGAAATTATGGGAATTTTCGGAGATTAAATGCTATATTCCGAGTAATTACCTTTATCGTAATGTAAATGACGTTTTAGTAAAAATAGTAAACGAGGTCCAAATTGCAAATGGACAGTTCTGTTAAATCCCAAATAATAAGTTGGACTTATTGGCAAAATATGGAAATTTGGAAAAGTCGAATAACTGGACGATTATCAAACCGAAAGAAGAAATCTATATAAAAACTAAAGAAGGGCAAAATCGTCAATTAGCATTTAATAAACTTATTATTACTTAAAGGCAAAATGCCTTAATCGATTTCATTACTGAAATCGATTTCCAGAGAAGAGAGAACCCTCGACGACCCTCCCTGCCCGCGCGACATTTTTCCCAATCCGACCTCCGTTCGTTTCGTTTTCTTCACGCGTTCTCCTTCAATCGCAACTCTCGGTATGTCTCTATAGTTATTGAGCGTTAAAAACTCGATTTTCGTAGAGTTATGCTTTTAGGTCATTCGTTTAGGTTTTCGATAAAAACGAGATTTATGATCCGAGATCTATAGATCTGCTATGTTTAAGTAAATAAAGGACGTATTGAACATTATTGGACGAAGTTAAACCGATTTAGGAAAAATGTTAGAATTTGAGAAATTCGAGAATTTAGGATAAACTCGTTTTAATGATAAACGCTGTAAATTGTTTAGGTAAACAGTGCTCGTGGATGGAGCTTGAGCTGCTTTGGACACGAGGTAAGTTCTCGTGAACTTCTTTGGCCGATTGGCCTACACCGTACATCGTATGTCGTCTCGAGGAGTTTTGGAGATGCCTGTAGTTAGTTTTGCTCGGTTTGGGTAGCTAGGTTTTAGGAGTTTATAGTTTATGCTTTTACAGTTTTGATGGTACCTGTTATTGTTTGTTTACTTTCTGATAGAGAACTGTTCACGCATTCACTGGATTTTAAAGAAAAGCATGAAAATGAATTTCCGCACAGAGTTTTCAAAGATAACGTAAAGCATAGCACGGCCGAAAGGCACATAGGCCGAAAGGCACATAGGCCGAAAGGCGCAGAGGCCGAAAGGCGCATAGGTCACGCGAGGTGGGGCTCAGGCACGGCTGTACGTGTTGTAAGCGTGCACCCCCCGCCTCTAGCTGGAAAGAGTAGTCCGCCCGCTGGATGAGCTCTCTCTGGTTAGAGGGATAGGATCTCGGTGGCACCCACAGAGCATTGCATAGAAAGATAAAATAAAGCATGGTTTAATGAATTCATAGCACAGCATGCATAGCATTTACGTAGAGCTTACTGGGATTTTATCTCATAGTGTATATGTATGGTGTAGGTGACATAGACTTCGAGGTACCAGGTGAGGACGATGTCCCTCCTCCTGAGGCATAGTCCAGTTGACGGAGGATGGCTGCGGTGGTGCGCTGGCGCAGTCGAGGCTTCACCGACCCGTGGGGATAGTATGTACAGAGTTTTGAGGGTCTTTTTGGGATGTTCCGATGAATTGTATAGACGTTTTAGGATGTTTGGTACTGGTAGTTGATAGGTTTATATTTGATGTTTAAAACGTTTTGGTTTAAGACTATTGTTCGATAGTTTTGAAATGTTGTAGGTTGGTTACGAATAGTCTCGATATTTAGATATATTCACGCAGTTGGATTTCGCAAAGTCCGCTGTAAGTTGGTCGAATGTTGTTATTGTTGTGAAATGATGTTAAGTGTGTGAGGATTTCTCTCTGGAATCGGATTCCAGAGAGTGTGCTATGTTGATTTGCTCTCTGGAATCCAGAGAGCAATTGTGTAAAATCGTGAAGCAGAGAATAGAAAACAGAAGAGAGAAGAGAAAATAGGAGATCGCTGCACTGCAGTGTGCAGCGATCGATCTCTGCAGCAATGCAGAGATCGATCGCTGCTTGCTGCAGCATGTGCAGCGATCGATCTCTGCAATTTGCAGAGATCGATCGCTGCTTGCTGCAGCATAGGCAGCGAGCGATCTCTGCTTGCTGCAGAGATCGATCGCTGCAGCAAGCAGCAATGCAGCGCCCGTGCGCTGCAAATGGCAGCGCCCGGTCGCTGCTGCTTTTCGAGGGCAGAATTCCGATTCTGCCCTCCCTCTTTTCAATTTGATTTTTAAAGTTTTAATTAATGTTTTAAGTTTTAATTATTTATTAAACGTTTTGTTTTAAATGCTTTCAAGGTTCAAATTCAATTCCGATTTCGATTCTGGTTTCGATTTCGGTTTAGTTTCCGTCTAGAGTTTAATTAAAGTTATTAGGATAAAAGAAAAATATATTCGGGAAAAACGGGTACAGTATTAGGGTCGTTACAGTGGCGGCTACTCACACTGGACTTTTTCCTTAAATACGTTATCCACTATGTAAAATTCTAATTACCATCATACCCTCGCCTGATCATTTATTAACCTAATCAATAACTCTCCCAACTTTTCTATAAAAGTACATCATAAATAATAAATTAAATTTTGGTTCAAAGGAACCGGGTGCTACACACCGTATATGGGATCGTGCTCCTTCATATACCACTCTATGTTTGCAGGCTCATCTGCATCAACCAATCTTTCAGCCATTTACGATGATTATCTGAAAAAAAAAATAGAAAATTTTATTCAAGATAAACAATAGCCTTTCAATTAAATAAAAAATAGTATTGCCGATAAGATAAATCTAAATTGAAGCTCAATTTTAGCCTATCAATTGAACAATACAACAATAACGATAAGAATAAATAAAGAAAATTAGAAGAAAACAATCTCAATTTAGTAAAAATAGAGAACGGACGGACGCTCTTTCAGTGCGTCTGTCCGTTATACATGCTCGAAGACAGACAATTTACAAAATCCAAGTTATTTACGATAAAAATTGAAATAAATCAATTAGAATGGAGAAAACTATTACCTGAAGCATTTTTCAGTCGCAAATATGCAAAAATTTTGCAAGAGGGTCGAGAGAAAATCATTTTTTGGCGCTGTGAAATGTTGGATTTCAGACTCTGGTTCGATATAAATCGCAAGAACGGACGGACGCTGTTAAGCGTCCGTCCATTTTCGCCCTAATTTAGAACATCTGTCCGTTTATAAAACGCCTTAAAAATAACAGACGGACTCTTAAATACAGAGTCCGTCTGATCCGCGCGTCGACTGCCACGACAAAACTTACGTATGGACGGACGAACTTTTCATGTGTCCGTCCATAATATTTACCGGACGGTCTCTATTTTGAAATATTCGTCCGGTATATGGCAAAAGATTTAAAACGAACGGACGCTATTGTTTTCCGTCCATCCGATATACGACCAAAATAAATACCGGACGCAAATCGGACGGACGTAGGATTTGTTTTGTTATGTTTTTTAATAGTTTAAAATTTAGATTGTTAAATTTGATACTTTAAGGTTTCACATAAAAAAAACATACACTTCGCGATCATAATCGATAATTTTTTTAAAGGGTAATTATCGATTTGAACCCTGTACTATACACATTATTTCAATTCGGCCCCTGTACTAAAAAAACTGGCAAATCGAACCCTATACTTTGATTCTGTTATCAGTTTTAACCTTCTATCAACAATTTCATTAAACCATTATTGAAAAAACTAATAAACGATCTTGGATTCAGTTAAAATATTTACCACATGTTCACTACTTAATGAGAAGATAATCTGAAAATTTTCGTGATTTGTTAACACATGTACGATTTATTAGAATTTTATATTAATATTTTATAAAAATATTATAATAAATCATACAAATTTTAGAAAATCACGAAACTTTTTCTATTATCTACCCATGATAAGTTGAACGTGTGAAAAATTTTTCAAATAAATAAAATATTGTTTGTATTTGTTTTAAAATTAATTTAAAAAGTAAAGAAAAAAGTGAGATTAATTTAAAAAAATACCAAAAAATATTAGATTTATTTGAAACTTTTTCCAAATGTTCACCATATTATGGGTAGATAATAGAAACATTTTCGTAATTTGTTAAAACTTGTATAATTTATTATAATATTTGTAAAAAATATTAAAATAAAATTACAATAAATCGTAGATGTGTTAAAAAATCACGAAAATTCCCAGATTATCTTCTCATTAAGTAATAAACATGTGGTAAAACTTTCAACTAAATCTACGATCGTTTGGTAGTTTTTTCAATGAGGATTTAATGAAATTGTTGATAGAAGATCAAAACTGATAACAGAATCAAAGTACAGGGTTCGGTTTGCCAGTTTTTTTAGTACAATGGCCAAATTGAAAAAACGTGTATAGTGCAGGGTTCAAATCGATAATTTCCCTTTTTTAAATTATTGAAACAGCCTTCAATAAGAAAACTACTATATCCAAGTGCCATATTTAAGTTCCGAGTTCAGACCCATAAAAATGGATAATTTCTTTATCCAACAACGCTGAAATCGTCTCGTCAGCCTTCTAAGATCAGCAGCAATCTATGTGTAGGTCTTTTGGCCATCCAAATTCCTCTAAAAATGCCAACACAACTCCATTTGTCCATCCAAAACCAGTCTGCAATACCAAATAATAATGGCATTAAAGTAGGATAATGATTTAGTGACACAATTGTTTAAGGGAATAAGTAAAAGAGCTAATATTTAAGCAATAATTAATTAGGAAACTAATTAAATAAGTAAGAAAGAATTAATGATACTGATCACTCATGTATTGTCTATGGGCCATGTACTGCATCGCCACAAATCGCAGAATGAACTAAGTTATAGGACATCCAAATTGCAAATGCAAAAGATTTTTACTCCGTATTATGCAAGTTTTCGACTAGAGTTCACGTGTATGAACGATTTTACAGTCATTTTACTGTCTAACATACATTATAGTTGTCTCAGATTCAGTTTTCACATTCTCTTCAGAAAAGGGTTGTAGTTAATAGTTGTTTTCCAAATGATATTTTCGTACCTGAGGAACATATTCACCTCCTCCACCAAATTTTCCGCACTCTCGGACGTCGTATTTCTCATGCATTGCCCCTGTATTTTTGTAAGCAACGTAGTTGGTTCGAATCCATCTCACGACAATGTCTTTTGCCATTTCCCTTGCTTCTTTTGATCCAGATCTTCCCAATCCTTCAACTATCATGTGTTGAAGAGGTGCCCAACCATTGGGAAAGTCCCTGTGTATGTATTACATCTTCCATGTAAATAAATCAGCAAAAAAGAAAATATTCATACAAAATTACTCAAATCTTAATTTTAATTCGGTTTTCAGCCATGTTAAAAATGTTATCTTGACAAATATGTTTTTTAAAGTTTCGCAAAATATCTTATGACATTAGATGATATTAGAACATGGCTTGAAGTTAATGAATTCATGGTGATATAAAACAAAAAACTATGCACATGAAGAACATCTATGAGCTAAATTCAACATCAAATAACTAAACCGACTTCAACAAGTAGTCACGAGTAAAGAAATTCCTTCTTAATTCTATTCTAAATATCATTTCTCATTCAAATACTCATCTTTTTAAGGATTCACAGGTCTAATTACCATTGTTGTCCCGAATTAGTCAATGAAGTTGCAATCCCAGCTTCACCAATCAAGCCTGAACTCCGCAAGCTTTCCATAACTTTCTCAAGCAATGATGTATCTTCATGATTCACAATTACACCAAAATAATGACATAAATAATTAAATTAGCATTCATGTACAAGATAATGATTGCACGATTCAGGTCATTTTATTGATCGATTCATCATCAGACCTGAATAAAATGATTCGATCCACAGAGGTACAAAGTTTGAAGCAAATATCTTCTCATTCTGGTTTCGTATATCCCATGTATGAGCTCCCTAAAATCATCGAATTGACAATGAAGATAACAGCAGAATATGCAGTAATATAACAACCTTGGGGAGTAATACCATTTCAGAGGAATTTTCTACCCAGTAATCAAGCCATTGCCCTTTCTTTTCGCTCCAGAAAACTGAATTAATTGATGCCTTTCGCAACTGATAAACCGTATAAAGTTGATTTGCAGTGCTGACATCTCCTATTGCTTTTGCCAAAAAGGCAATATCATGTTCCATCTGAATAAACATGTAACAATATGTCAAACTCGATAGAAATTAAGCACAGATTTTTTTTCCATTAAATTCTAGAGACATACTTTGAGGAGGAATATATTAAGATCAACAGGTAAAATTGATGTTGTGGCTAATGTTGTCAAATCAGAGGGATCCCTGCATAATGCAAACTTAACGATTACATCGAAATCATCCCAAATATCCAAAAAATTAATCTTTGATAAGCTCTAAATTATTACTTCATCCATCTAGTACTAAAGTCCCAGCCGGATTCAGCTGTTGAGGCTAGCTCTCTGTAAAGGCATTGTTTTTCTGATTCATATGGGAGCTTGGAAGCAACGTCCTTGTCCTATTAGATAGCTTTATATCAGGAAAAAAGGGGGGAGGGGGAAGGGAATATGCAGCTGTTATCAATTTCACGTATATAAAAATAAAAATAAAAAGAAAATGAAAGAAAAGAAAAACAAACTATGGTAGAGGATTCGGGTCGAGGTTTGTCCCACATTGCATAATAACGACTCATCGTATGGTTACAAGCATGTGCATCCTGAATTATCACCTTGTGTACTCCTGCAAGTAAAAGTTCTTTATAGTATGTCTATGCTGTTTTGATTGTTCAAATCCACCAAAAGTTTGTATTCACAAATCCTATCAAAAGGGTGCACTCATTGTGGAAGCTCTATTTTCCCTAAAATCAGTATCTTCTGTAGAAGAAGCAAAAATCATTTTATAATCTACAATAAATTCATTCAATATTTCTTTTTTTAGATGATAGATTCCCACATTTTAATAATATGTCAAATGTATTGGTTCAAATTATTCGCTATGCCTCATTCATACCTGAAGTCCAAAATTTATGTTCTCTAAGCAGAGATGGTAGCACTTTGCGGACAAAATCTGCATCACTTGTTCTACTAAATATCTCATAAACCATTGCACTTAAGAGTGGAGGCTGGCTGCAAAGTTCCCAAGAAATTGATATAAGCTATTTCGTGATAAATTCACGCGTAGAAAAATTATGCTCGGAACGAGACTTCAATGACAAGGAAAGCATGATTTCTATCACCATTTCATTAATAGTAAAAGGAAGGAGAAGATCAAATAGGGAGAAGATCAAATAGGAAGAGAAAACAGACGAAGAGAGTTAATCTTTACCTTCTATTAGTGTAATAGGCTCTAGCTCCGTTTAGTACATAACCATATTCTTCTACTAATGATATTAAGTTAATTGCAATTGCCTTTGCTGTCTCATGCATTCTACTTACCAGCAAGCCTCTACAAAAGAAGTAAAGAAAATAATCCAAAAAAAGTGATCATGGTATTGCCCTCAACAAAGTCGTTTATCCATAAACAGAAGAAGTAAATTTTTTTAACACAAGCTACAATCAGCAGGGCGAGTTGTAACAAATTTGTGTACTTCAATGAACATACAAAGTTCAAGAAAAAAGACTTTATTGAAAAAGAAAAAGCAGATTAACTGAAAAATAAAACGTCAAATTAAATCAAGAACAAATTTTTTTCTACTAGTGAAACTAAATAAGACAAAATGGCTTTGAAGTTTCATGCATGTTGCTTGTTCTTGCACCAAAAAGTAGCAAGCCAGAAAGGCAATTACAAGATCTTCCTTAATGAAATAATCCATCTTTCAAATACCAAAAGTTTAGACAATTTTTTTTTCCTGAACTCTATTCTAAAGATGGTATCTGAAAATTAAGAGAAGAAAACATCATCGAGGAATGGAAAGAAGATCACAGATATCAACTTTTTTGCGATCGCTCAAGAAAAACAAAAACAAAAACTCCTAAAAAACAGACCTAATAATCCAGTAAGAATCCCAATAGTAAACCTCCCGGAAACGTGATCCTGGAATTACAGTTAGCTCAGGCAATGGAAGCAAAGTATGAAGCTCAGGCTGCCTCACGACCCTATCAGAAATTTTGCGACTCAAATTCTTCCAAAGAGAATGCAATTCCAATGCCCAACGTCTTACCTCCAGGTTCTCGACTCCTGGCAAGAACCGTTCGGGCTCTGCAACAAAATCCACAGGCTCAGCGTAAATCAAATCCTCCCCTGCGCCGTGAAAATACTCCTCTATAAACCCCTTCATATTCTCAACCGGAACAGACCCGTTTGAAGACTTTGGGAGGCTTTTGAAAGCGCTCTTCGTCGTCTCCAAATCGAACTTGAGGGACAAATCGACATAAAATTTAGGGT
Source organism: Begonia masoniana (assembly GCA_022432975.1). Lineage (NCBI taxonomy): Eukaryota > Viridiplantae > Streptophyta > Magnoliopsida > Cucurbitales > Begoniaceae > Begonia > Begonia masoniana. The sequence goes on from CM039513.1 coordinate 36,539,907, forward strand.
CGAAGTCAGATTTTCCGAAGGTAGTGAACGCCGTCTCTTGAACAGATTCAAGAAAGATGACCAGAGGAGTAGTTGGAACTACAGGGCCAGAAAAGGAATTGCATGCCATTGCTAGCATAAACTGCAATGGAACTAAGAGAAACTCGATTAAAGAAACCCGATAACAATTTCCGATTTGGAAAAATTTGGCCATGATTGGATTAAAAACGAGGGAGTGAGAGATTGGTCATGGTAAGAACGTGAGAAATAGTAGACTTTTCAGCATAGATTCCATGTATTCGTTATGATGAAGATACCATGCACATACCGCCAATGGATAACATCCCTCGTCTTGATCTCCCCCTTAATTTGGATTGTAATACAAGGAGAGAATTACAATATTATTTTATTCTCAAATGACTATCGTGTCAATCAATTGATACTAATTAATTTATTACATTAATACACAACGTATTTTTTGTAAGAGAGTGAAATAAAAAATTAAATGTAACCCTATTCTTATAATTATTGAAGATTTTTTTTTTTAACTAAAACCCTCGAACAAATTATTCCAGGGTATATTTCTAGCCAATAATATATTCTATTTCACTAATATTAATAATAAAATGAAAAACTAAAAAATAATATTATGTTTATTTTTTATTTTAATAAATATTTTTGTTGACGTGATAAATTGAAAAATTATAAATAATTAATTTATTACATTAATTAAATTAATTATTATTTGATACGTTATACAAGTATATCTAAATATTAAAATAATAAAGTAAATATAACCTTGTTTAAAAATAAAAATAGATTTATCAGATCAACTACAGCTTTTGAGTTTATTGAAAAGAAAGAATTTAAAACTAGGGGTGAGCAAGAACCGACCAGAACTGAGAACCAGTCTAGAACCGAGCTATTTGTTCTAGTTCTGAGAAAAAAATAAACAGATTTCGGTTATGTTATTTCATAATCGAAAATTTCGGTTCGGTTCTTGGTTTTGGTGACAAAAAACCATAGAACCAACTCGTACCAATAACTTAGCCCTAAAAAACGTCGAACTCTGAAGTTTGATCTACAGTTCTTCTTCCAGACTTCCAGTTCGTGTTTCTTCCTTCGCGTTTGAGCTTCGTTGCGTCTCGTCGTCTCTCGCTCAGTTGCCTTCGTCATCTCTCGCCCAGTTGCCTTCGTCGTCTCTCGCCTCTCGTCGTCTCTCGCCTCTCGTCGTCTCTCCCCCAATCGCCCTCGCCCATGGAAGGCTTTCATGGCTATAAAACTCTCTCATTTGAAGAATCTATGCCCATACGCACTCCACTTGGTCATCCAGCGAGGAATCTCTTTCTCTCCAACTCCGTAGCCTTTTGTACTCTTCTCCTTTCCCCTTTGCCAGTGGTGATTTCTCAGCAAATCTGAAGAGATGACCGCCGTGGATGACGCTTATCTTCAATTGTTCATAGATGAGACCTCCCCTACAACCGCATTGTGCTGGGGAGTCTTCTGCCGGCCGACATGTGGCACCCACTTCCCCATTTTCTCCAGACATGGCTCCGCAACTACATTGGCGGACTTTTACTCTACTTCGGCTTAGGTTTCCTCTGGTGGTTCTACATCTCCTATTGGAAGCGCAACGTCTATGTCCCAAAAGGTTTCTCTCCCTCTCTTTCTCTCTTTATTGTTATTCTTTTTCTTTGGTTTTTGTTTTTGGTTTCTTAAATACCTCTGTAGCACCCGGTTCCATTGAACCAAAATTTAATTTATTATTTATGATGTACTTTTATAGAAGGGTTGGGGGAGTTATTGATTAGGTTAATAAATGATCAGGCGAGGGCATGATGGTAATTAGAATTTTACATAGTGGTTAACGTATTTAAGGAAAAAGTCCAGTGTGAGTAGCCGCCACTGTTTCATTTCTCTTTACCTCTCAGCTCGACAGATTTCCCCTAGGCGATTCCCCTCCAACCAAGGTGAGTTTTGATTCGATTACTTACTGTTTTTAGTGTCTAGATAACTGGTAGATGGCTATGTGTGCATTTTGGAAGTACAGAGAGTGAGGGATGGGATTTGGGGTTTAGCGATGAATCGGGAATGGCGAGGAACAGAACCCCCAGAACTAGCCCCTTTAGATTTTCTAATGTTTAGAATGAAGTTTAGTAATGTTGTGCTTATGTTTTAGGTGAGCCAGCTCTTGGAATATCCTACCACCAGGAACTCTCGGTGAAGCCAGGTAAGTGAAGTATTGTGTGTGCCTTCGGGCCTACATCACAAAACAGTAGGTTTATGCATGCTTGAGTATTTTCTGTATGTTATGCATCATGTTTTTGAAAGAATACGAAAATGAACTTCCATGCATCATTATGGAAAGGCAAGAACAGATTGAAATGCATTGGCGGTTAAGGGAACTAATCCACCCCTTAACTGATGAAGAGGATTTATAACATTGGGAGAACTGATCCCACTCCCAAGGGAACTGAGGGATCAGAATAGCTATTAAGGGACTTCATCCACCCCTTAACTGATGAAGAGGATGTAGAACATTGGGAGAATTGATCCCACTCCCAAGGGAATCAAGGGATCTGATCAGCAAACAAACGATGTGCAACTGAGATGAGAAAGTAGAAACTGCATATTCAGGAGTCATGTTTCAGCATATCATTTCATTATTGCTTTACTTACTTAGCATTAGGGTAATAAATGAGTTTTGTGATGTAGGTGTTGAGGATACTGCAGGTGAATTCCCTGAGTTTACCGAGGAATAGATGGGGTTGGAGGAGCACTTCTTTGTCTCGAACTGGTATACTGATGAGGCGGATTAACTGATGTCAGTTGGTGTGAAAGTTTAGTTGACAGTGTTTCAATTTAAATTTGTTGAGTTTTCATGACAGTAGTGATTTCAATGTTTTGAATACGTTTTTGAGTTTCCTTTCCTGATAATAGTGTTCTGTTGGGATTTAATGTTGGCACTCACTGGATTTTTAGTAATGTAATGGTTTGAACTGTTTTTGAATGGTCTTAGTGAAATGAGTAAATTCTTTTCTGTAGTTAGAGTTGTGTTTGTATACCAAGGAGTAGATGAGATGTGGTTCTGTTCTCTATCGTTAGATGAAGTCTATCGGCAGAGGTTGAGTTGTTGTTCTGTTGTTTATCAGAAGATGTCTTCAGTGGAAGCCATCGGATGATATAGAACGAAATTTGTCGTTTAGTGATCGGTATATGTAGCTTGTTTTATCGGAAGATGTTGTCTTGTTCACTATCGGTAGATGAAGTCTATCGGTAGATGTCGGGTTATAGTTATGTGTCTATCGGAAGATATAAGTAGAGAGTTTGTCGTTTAGTGATCGGCGTATGCAGTTTACTCAATCGGAAGGTGTAGGTTTAAGTCTATCGGATGATGTCTCAGTAAACTCATCGGCAGATGCGTGCTGACGTCATCGGTAGATGTAGGAAGACTTTTGTCGTTTAGTCACTGGTGGATGTAGAACAAAGTCGATCGGATGAAGGAAATCATCTGGCTGACGTCATCGGAAGATGTAGAGTGTTTTTTGTCATTTGCGATCGGTTGATGTTGGATAATTGATTTATCCGATTGACGTCACCGGTAGATACAGTCTACCGAGAGATGTCTTTTGTTTTTCATTTGGCTGACGTCATCGGCAGAAGCTTCTATTTTCTGTTTCTGCTTTTTCCGTTGACTTTATTAATCGGCAGATCCGTTTGACCTCTGTAACATCTCAAGTATTTCAATTTAAACTTCTATTTCCTATTGGCCGATTACTTCTTAATATTTCTAACGATTATTTTAACATTGTTTTTATGGCTTTGTTTAATTCTATTTTTGCTTAAACGATTTTCGCTGCAAGTTTTAAAAAAATACGGTTGAAATTTTTAGTCATGTACGGGCATTTTGTCACAAACCGGGTTCAGATAACTCGGGGCATTACAGTATGGTATCAGAGACATTCAGTTAAACTGTTTAAAAGATTACTCATCAGTGCCAATCGTCGCATGGAAGTACTCCAACAACTGTAAGTGTTTATGTTAGCCTCAGTAATTAGATATTTATAAATGTAGTTAACCTTGTACAGGAAGTCAGTTTAATGGCCAGACGCCCAGGAAGACCTAGGATATCGAGAGAAATGCTAAACTTGAGGAGTGAGGAGGAACCTAGTGTCATTAGACAACTGACAGATTTGGTACGTCAGCAAACAGACTTAGTACGTCAGCAGTCCGACCAGTTAGGAGTGTTGCTGAACCGAGAAGTACAAGGAAGTGCCAACTCAGGTTCTAGCAATGAGCAATCAGGAGACCAATTCCGAAGGCTTCAGCCGCCCACATTTTATGGAAAGTCATCCAATCCGATTGTCGCTGAGGAGTGGCTTAGGAAAATTGAGAATATGTTCAGGTGTGCCAATGTTGGTGAAGGAGACAAAGTCACGTTGGCCACGTTCCATTTTGCTGGTGATGCTCAACTTTGGTGGGAGACAATCGAGACCACCACCGATGTCTCAGCGATGTCTTGGTCGCAGTTCATGGACATCTTCTATGAGAAATATTTTAATAGAATAGTCCAGGCTGCAAAGAAGGTAGAGTTTTTGAACTTGAAGCAGACAGGATCTGTGGCAGAATATGTTAGACAATTCGAGTCTCTGTCCAGGTTCGCTGGACACCTTGTGTGACGACCCGTCTTTCAACGCATGTTTGGGACCACCCATTCTCCGCGGATCCTGGGGCTGACCTGGGCCGGAGGTGGGTAAAGCTCCGCGGATCCTGGGGCTGACCTGGGCCGGAGGGTTCTCCCGTTGAAGCAGGGGCCGTTACGAACCCACAGCGCTTGGGGAAGTATGTGGAAATGAAACATATGTAAGAGATCCCTCCCTAAATAGCAAGACGCGTTTTGGAGCACAATTGGCAACGGATCCCATAAGAACTCCGAAGTTAAGCGTGCTTCGGCGAGAGTAGTACCAGGTTGGGTGACCGACTGGGAAGTCCTAGCCAAACAAAGCCGTGAGGGGACGATATTGGGCTGCGGCCCAATCCCCGGAGCGGACAATATCTTGCTGGGATGAGGGGTCGTTACAAATGGTATCAGAGCCTGTACCCAACCGGAATTGTGGCCAACGAGGACGTTGGGCCCCCGAGGGGGGGTGATTGTGACGACCCGTCTTTCAATGCATGTTTGGGACCACCCATTCTCCGCGGATCCTGGGGCTGACCTGGGCCGGAGGTGGGTAAAGCTCCGCGGATCCTGGGGCTGACCTGGGCCGGAGGGTTCTCCCGTTGAAGCAGGGGCCGTTACGAACCCACAGCGCTTGGGGAAGTATGTGGAAATGAAACATATGTAAGAGATCCCTCCCTAAATAGCAAGACGCGTTTTGGAGCACAATTGGCAACGGATCCCATAAGAACTCCGAAGTTAAGCGTGCTTCGGCGAGAGTAGTACCAGGTTGGGTGACCGACTGGGAAGTCCTCGCCAAACAAAGCCGTGAGGGGAGGATATTGGGCTGCGGCCCAATCCCCGGAGCGGACAATATCTTGCTGGGATGACGGGGTCGTTACACCTTGTTCACCGAAATGAAGATAAAGTGTTTCAATTCATGAATGGACTGAAACCAGAAATGTACAGAGGGGTCAAGTTTTCAGGTTATAAAGGTTTGCTCTTCAGTGATGTTGTGTCCACAACATTGGAGGTGGAAGAAGCTGAGTTGAAATGTGCTGGACCAAAGGAAACCCCGAGAAAGTTTGTTCAACCACCACCGCAGAGAGAAGTGAAGAGGCACAATGAAGGCCAGAATAGTCAAGGAATAGGAAAGAAAGTACCAGATACCAAGACATTTTCTCTGTGCCTGAAATGTTCGAAGAATCACCCGGGCGAGTGTAGATTTGGGACGAATAAGTGTTTTAACTGTGAAGAGGTTGGACACTCGTTCAGGGATTGCCCAAAGCCTAGAATCACCCGTTGCTTCAACTGTAACAAAGTCGGCCATGTCAACAGGGACTGCCCAGCTTTGAAGGGTGGACCTGCCAAGATTAAACCAAGAATATTCTCCATGATGGAGTCAGGTGATGAGGACCAGCCTGCTGTAGTGTCAGGTACTATATTGATTAACTCTATACCTGCTTTTACTTTGATAGATTCGGGTGCAACACATTCTTTTATAGCCTCTGCATTTGCTGATAAGTTAGATGTACAGTTCACTTCTTCTAAGCATGTGTTTAACGTAGCATTACCCTCTGGTGAGCGCATGCACTCCAATCAAATGATGCCTGATAGTGTTGTATTAGTAGGAAACATGAATTTGCCTGCTGATCTCATTGTTATGGACATAATGGGATTTGATGTGATCCTAGGAATGGATTGGTTGTTTAAGCATTACACCACAATAGATTGTAGGACTGGAATTGTTAGTTTTCACCCCCTAGTGGTTTAAAGCATACCTTTCAGGCTCTGAAGAAGAGTAAGGAAATGACTGTGATGACTTCTGTCGATTGTAGACCCTCCCCATGCAGGGAGTATTTGTGCTTTTTGGCCAATGTCTTAGACACGCAGCTAGTAGAAAAATCAAGCCCCAAAAATGTTTTAGTTGTCCAAGATTTTCCAGAAGTATTTCTAGATGACCTTCCTGGCTTGCCACCAGATAGGGAAATTGAGTTTGTGGTAGATGTTTACCCCGGCGCCAAGCCTGTGTCTAAAAATCCATATAGACTAGCACCAACAGAACTTAAAGAATTAAAGAAACAGTTGGAGGATTTGTTGGAGAAAGGATTCATACGCCCTAGCTTTTCACCGTGAGGTGCACCTGTCCTTTTCGTCAAAAAGAAAGATGGATCAATACGTATGTGCATTGATTATAGAGAATTGAACAAGCTAACTGTCAAGAACAAGTACCCTTTGCTAAGGATTGATGATTTATTTGACCAACTTAATGGTGCAAGAGTTTTCTCTAAGATCGACCTTAGATCCGATTATTACCAGCTGAAGGTTAAATCTGAAGATATCCCAAAGACCGCCTTTCGCACAAGGTATGGACATTATGAGTTTTTGGTTATGTCTTTTGGTTTGACAAATGCACCAGCAGCCTTCATGGATCTTATGAATATGGTGTTTCACGAGTATTTGGACAAGTTTGTCATTGTATTCATAGATGACATTCTAATCTATTCTAAAACTAAGGAGGAGCATGCAGGACACCTAAAATTGGTGTTAGGATTGCTGAGGCAGCACCAGCTTTATGCCAAATTTTCTAAGTGTGAGTTTTGGTTGGACAGAGTTCACTTTCTTGGTCATGTGATCTCTGGAGATGGAATATCTGTTGATCCAGCCAAGGTTCAAGCAGTTAAGGAATGACCCCAACAGAAGAATGCTACGGATATCAGGAGTTTTCTTGGATTAGCAGGATATTATAGAAAGTTCATTGAAGGATTTTCGAAGATTGCTACACCCCTTACTATGTTAACAAGGAAAAATGTGAAGTATAATTGGACTGATAAATGTGAATCCAGTTTCCAGACCTTGAAACAGAAACTAACCAATGCTCCAATATTGACTCTTCCTGTCGAAAATGGTAAATTCAGTATTTATTGTGATGCTTCCAAGGTTGGACTTGGTTGTGTTTTGATGCAAGATGGAAAGGTTATAGCTTATGCTTCTAGGCAGTTAAAAGTACACGAAAAGAATTACCCCACACATGACTTAGAATTAGCTGCTGTGGTTTTTGCATTAAAGATTTGGAGGCACTACCTGTATGGACAAACCTGTGAGATATTTTCGGATCATAAAAGTCTGAAATACATTTTTACGCAGAAAGAACTGAATATGAGGCAACGTAGGTGGTTAGAGTTTGTCAAAGATTATGATTTTGAGATTAAGTACCACCCTGGCAAGGCGAATGCGGTGGCTGATGCTTTGAGTAGAGTGACTCCTTCAGTCTCTACATTGATTCTAGACATACCGATAGCTTTAGAGACAGAATTCCAAAGATTTAACCTGGAAGCTGTGTCTAGTGTGTCAGCCATGCTTTCGGCCATATCTTTGAGGCCAACTATTTTGGAGAAAATAAAGGAAGTACAAATGAATGACGCTGAATGTAATAAGTATAAGTTGTGCATGGATTCTACTGACAGGTCGGATTTCAACTGCTCAGTTAATGGAATTTTCAAGTTTCGAAATAGACGGTTTGTTCTGGCTGATACTGAAGTTAGAAAGGAAATCCCATCTGAGGCACATTGCTCCAGACTTTTTGTTCATCCTGGAGGTACGAAAATGTACAGAGATCTCAAGCAACATTATTGGTGGCCAGGTATGAAGAGAAGTGTGGCGGAGTATGTGGAGTCATGTCTGGTCTGCCAGCAAGTCAAAGCTGAACATCAGAGGCTTGCTGGAACATTGCAACCTTTACCAGTTCCCGAATGGAAATGGGAACAAATAACTATGGATTTTGTTATAGGATTACCTAGAACAGCAAAAGGTCACGATGCAATTTGGGTAATAGTTGATCGTTTAATCAAATCTGCTCACTTTCTGCCAATAAAGGTAACATACTCGATGGATCAACTGGCTGAGTTGTATGTGCACGAAGTTGTTAGACTGCATGGAGTTCCAAGCACCATAGTTTCAGACCGAGACTCCAGATTTACATCTAAGTTTTGGAAAAGTTTGCACAAGGCTATGGGAACACAGCTTAGTTTTAGCACAGCCTTTCATCCTCAAACCGATGGACAATCCGAGAGAACTATCCAAACGTTGGAGGATATGCTTCGTGCATGTGTACTGGAATTTCAAGGTTCTTGGAGTAAGTATTTACCATTGGTTGAGTTCTCTTACAATAACAGTTTTCAAGCAACAATAGGCATGGCCCCATACGAGGCATTATATGGACGAAAGTGCAGGTCTCCATTGTATTGGGACGAAGTTGGGGAAACACAATTGATTGGTCCTGACATTGTGCAACAGACAGTGGAGAAGATTGCTCTTATCCGACAAAGAATCTTAACAGCTCAAAGCCGGCAGAAAAGCTACGCAGACAAAAGATGAAGAGAATTAGAATTTGATGTTGGTAATGAAGTTTTCCTTAAGGTGTCACCTTTCAAAGGAGTCGCGAGATTTGGAAAGAGAGGCAAGTTGAACCCCAGATTTATTGGACCGTTCACTATTCTGAAGAGAGTTGGAAAAGCAGCCTATCAGTTGCAGCTACCGAATTTTATGAAAGGGATACATAGTGTGTTCCATGTTTCTATGTTGAAGAAGTGTGTACGAGATTCATCACAGATTGTGGAACAGCAGAACATTGAAGTCCTTCCTACTCTTGCATTTGAGGAGAAGCTAGTAAGAATCTTAGATTATGCAGTAAAGGTATTACGCAACAAAGAAGTTTCACTGGTAAAAGTCTTATGGCATAACCAGAACATTGAGGAGACAACTTGGGAGCGCCAGCAGGACATGATGGACCAATATCCAGAACTATTCAGGTACTGAATTTTGAAGACAAAATTCTTTTAAGGAGGGTGGATTGTAGCACCCGGTTCTATTGAACCAAAATTTAATTTATTATTTATGATGTACTTTTATAGAAGGGTTGGGGGAGTTATTGATTAGGTTAATAAATGATCAGGCGAGGGCATGATGGTAATTAGAATTTTACATAGTGGTTAACGTATTTAAGGAAAAAGTCCAGTGTGAGTAGCCGCCACTGTTTCATTTCTCTTTACCTCTCAGCTCGACAGATTTTCCCTAGGCGATTCCCCTCCAACCAAGGTGAGTTTTGATTCGATTACTTGCTGTTTTTAGTGTCTAGATAACTGGTGGATGGCTATGTGTGCATTTTGGAAGTACAGAGAGTGAGGGATGAGATTTGGGGTTTAGCGATGAATCGGGAATGGCGAGGAACAGAACCCCCAGAACTAACCCCTTTAGATTTCCTAATGTTTAGAATGAAGTTTAGTAATGCTGTGCTTATATTTTAGGTGAGCCAGCTCTTGGAATATCCTACCACCAAGAACTCTTGGTGAAGCCAGGTAAGTGAAGTATTGTGTGTGCCTTCGGGCCTACATCACAAAACAGTAGGTTTATGCATGTTTGAGTATTTTCTGTATGTTATGCATCATGTTTTTGAAAGAATACGAAAATGAACTTTCATGCATCATTTTGGAAAGGCAAGAATAGATTGAAATGCATTGGCGGTTAAGTGAACTAATCCACCGCTTAACTGATGAAGAGGATTTATAACATTGGGAGAACTGATCCCACTCCCAAGGGAACTGAGGGATCAGAACAGCTATTAAAGAACTTCATCCACCCCTTAACTGATGAAGAGGATGCAGAACATTGGGAGAATTGATCCCACTCCCAAGGGAATCAAGGGATCTGATTAGTAAACAAACAATGTGCAACTGAGATGAGAAAGTAGAAACTGCATATTCAGGAGTCATGTTTCAGCATATCATTTCGTTATTACTTTACTTACTTAGCATTAGGCTAATAGATGAGTTTTGTAATGTAGGTGTTGAGGATACTGCAGGTGAATTCCCTGAGTTTACCGAGGAATAGATGGGGTTGGAGGAGCACTTCTCTATCTCGAACTGGTATACTGATGAGGCGGATTAACTGATGTCAGTTGGTGTGAAAGTTTAGTTGACAGTGTTTCAATTTAAATTTGTTGAGTTTTCATGACAGTAGTGATTTCAATGTTTTGAATACGTTTTTGAGTTTCCTTTCCCGATAATAGTGTTCTGTTGGGATTTAATGTTGGCACTCACTGGATTTTTAGTAATGTAATGGTTTGAAATGTTTTTGAATGGTCTTAGTGAAGTGAGTAAATTCTTTTCTGTAGTTAGAGTTGTGTTTGTATACCAAGGAGTAGATGAGATGTGGTTCTGTTCTCTATCGTTAGATGAAGTCTATCGGCAGAGATTGAGTTGTTGTTCTGTTGTCTATCGGAAGATGTCTTCAGTGGAAGCCATCGGATGATATAGAACGAAATTTGTCGTTTAGTGATCGGTATATGTAGCTTGTTTTATCGGAAGATGTTGTCTTGTTCACTATCGGTAGATGAAGTCTATCGGTAGATGTCAGGTTATAGTTATGTGTCTATCGGAAGATATAAGTAGAGAGTTTGTCGTTTAGTGATCGGCGTATGCAGTTTACTCAATCGGAAGGTGTAGGTTTAACTCTATCGGATGATGTCTCAGTAAACTCATCGGCAGATGCGTGCTGACGTCATCGGTAGATGTAGGAAGACTTTTGTCGTTTAGTCACCGGTGAATGTAGAACAAAGTCGATCGGATGAAGGAAATCATCTGGCTGACGTCATCGGAAGATGTAGAGTGTATTTTGTCGTTTGTGATCGGTTGATGTTGGATAATTGATTTATCCGGTTGACGTCACCGGTAGATACAGTCTACTGAGAGATGTCTTTTGTTTTTCATTTGGCTGACGTCATCGGCAGAAGCCTTCTATTTTCTGTTTCTGCTTCTTCCGTTGACTTTATTAATCGGCAGATCCATTTGACCTCTGTAACATCTCAAGTATTTCAATTTAAACTTCTATTTCTTATTGGCCGATTACTTCTTAATATTTCCTACGATTATTTTAACATTGTTTTTATGGCTTTGTTTAATTCTCTTTTTGCTTAAACGATTTCCGCTGCAAGTTTTAAAAAAATACGGTTGAAATTTTTAGTCATGTACGGACATTGTGTGACGAACCGGGTTCAGATTACTCGGGGCGTTACAACCTCTTTTCCATGGTGGATAGAGCTCGAAAGTACTCTTATCTGTCGCTTTCAATTAGTTGTTAATTTATGGATATTTACGTATCATTTATATTTTTGTTTTCTTTTATTTTCCAGTGTTTAATCGGTCTTATTTAGTCTAGACATTCATTAGAGAAAGATCTGTGTATGTTTTGTTTGATTGTTATTTTGAAGATGTCAATGTTTAATGAGAAGTTCTACATTCACACATCAAAAAGTATTGCTTGGATCTGGTTTTTATTCTGACCGTTCACCAATTTTTTAGACTTAATTAGTGTCTGATAAAACGTTATTTCTCTTAGTTGATAAATGTCTTTGTGGGTTTTTGGCTGGTTTCAATTATGAATTTTATGGTTGTAATTTTGATTTTGTTCAGATTGTAGATTTTGTTAAAGGATTAAAGTCTTCCTTAAAATTGTACTGTTTGCATCTCAAGTTTACGATTATACTCAGTTTATAAGTATCATTTTTATCTCACTCCCTTGTTGGTGCCTTCAGTTTTCTTGGCAATTTTCTATGTAGATTAGTGTTCAGATTGTAGATATTGTTGAACCATACAAGTGAACTGGAACCGGGTTCACTAAATATAGTTTTTATCTTTTGGTAGAAGTAGATCTCCTCTCTCTCTCTGTTAAGATTTCACTTTTTGTAATTTAAGCTTATAAAATGGTGATTGTAATGGTTTTAAAACATTGAATACATAAGAAATAGTTTTTCTCTTCTTTCTTATACTCTGACATGGTATCAGAGCTATAAACAGCTCCTCAATTTTTTTTCAAAAAAAAAAAAAGGCTTCTTCACAAAGCATTACAGCCGACCTATCTCCCTCGACGAATCGAACTTTATTATTTGGAAAAATCAACTACTGAATGTTGTCATCGCGAACGAAATTGAAGACGTTCTCAATGGGTCTCGCCTTTGTCTGCCCAGGAACGATGAAGCTCACCCTCATTGTGTTAATCCTGAATTTCTCTCCTGGCAGAGGTATAACCACCTCATAATGAGTTGGATCTATGCATCAATCCACGAACAGCTGCTCGGACAATTAGTCAGATACTCCTCTACCTTCGAAATCTGGAACGCACTTGAGCAATTGTATGTTGCCTCATCCTTTGTGCGGATTTTGGAACTTCGCTTGAGTTTACAAAATTTTCATAAGAATGGTCTCAGTGCTATGGCTTATGTCCAAAAGTTCAGAAGCATTTGCAACTCATTAGCGGCTATTAGGGAATCGGTCAGCTACAAGGACTAGCTCCTGTATTTTCTAAATGGGTTAGGAGCAGAATACAACTCGTTTGTTACGTCAATCTCTACTCGTACCGATCAGCCATTTGCTGTTAAGCTATGACGCAAGGATCGAACGCCAAACAGCTATAACTTCTGTGAGCTCCCTTCAAGCCAACTTCACAAATTTGGGCATTAATAAACCGAGACCAAAATTTCCCTCCCCACCTGGTCCTCACACATCTTTCACTGCTAACAGACCACGAGGACCAAGACCTACTTTATCCAATCCTTTACTACCGACCCCTCCACATCGCCCACCTCAATCTTTCTCTTCACCAAATAGATCACAGTTTTGCCCTCGTTGTCAGATTTGTCTCAAACCAGGCCACAGTGCTAATGTGTGCTATCACCGCACCAATCTACAATATCAGCCTATCACAAATTCCCCACAGAATTTCTCTGTTGTTCTCCCAACACAATTGGGTCAACAACCACCACCACAACTTTCAGCCAGCGCCCCTATCGACCCATCTTGGTATTTGGATTCTGGAGCATCTCACCACTTCACTCCGGACTTAAACATGCTTGAATCGGCCACACCGAATTCAGGTGATGATCATATTACATTCGGCAATGGTAAGACTTCTTCTATCTCCAATGTTGGTCATGCTTTTCTACTAACTTGTTCCTCTCCTTTAGTCTTAAGAACTGTTTATCACTCTCCCTCTTTACAAAAAAAATATGCTCAGTGTTTCACAACTATGTCTTGACAATAAAACTTTTATTGAATTTCATCCTTCTTTTTTTGTGGTCAAGGATCAGGTATCTCGGAACATTCTCCTCTGGGGAATTCTTGACAATGGCCTGTACCGAGTCTGCCCTTCCTCCCCGAGTCGGCCCTCCTCTGCTCAACTTCACATCATCTCCAGCAACCCTTCCAATTTGTGGCACTCTTGGCTGGGACATCCACCATAAAAAATTATCAACTTTGTTTTATCTAGTTGTCGTTTATCCTTTAATAAGTCTAAACTTGTGGATATATGTTCTTCCTGTTTGGTAGCTAAATTTCACCGTTTACCATTTCCAAATTCTCTGTCTTGTGCCACTGCAATGTTTGATTTAGTTCACACTAATTTATAGGGGCCTTCCCCTGTTTCTTTTGTTACTGGAGTCAAGTATTTTATACTGTTTGTGGATGATTTTTCCAGGTTCACCTGGATTTATCATCTTCATTCCAAAAATGAGGCCTATAATACTTTTATTTTTTTTTCACAAAATGATCCAAACTCAATTTACTTGTCAGATAAAACGGGTTAGATCAGATTGGGGTGGTGAATTTTGGTCTCTCTCACGATGGTTTTTAATGCAAGGAATTTTACATGAAATTTTCTGCCCATATACTCCATAACAAAATGACCGCGTTGAATGTAAAAATCGACAGATTGTGGAAATGAAGTTAACTCTTCTAGCCCAGGCTTCCATGCCTCTCTCTTACTGGTCTTTTGCCTTTAACACTGCTATATATCTCATTAATAGGCTACCATCAAAACCTCTCTCAAATAAATCTCCATTTCAAATATTTTATAACAAAACCTCATCTTACTCTCATCTTTGTATTTTTGGTACGTGTTTTCCATTATTAAGGCCTTATAACCATCACAAATTGGAATTTCGATCTAGTTCCTGCGTTTTCCTTGGTTATAGTAGCAGTCGTAAAGGCTACATCTGCCTTCAATCTTCCTCTGGTAAATTAAATGTCTCACACCATGTTGTTTTTAATGAATCCTCCTTTCCCATGGTTACAAAATCACCGTCTCTCGTGTCACCTTCCACAACACCTATTATTAGTACCCTTCCACTCATACCTACCACTCTATCACATCCCACTTATACCAGCATCTTCTCCCAAAATCCTCCCCAACCAGTAACTCCTTCGTTCAGTCCATCTCTAGTTCTTCTCCTTCTTCTTTGTCATCTCGGCCTGATCACATTGAAGGGAAGATATCGGATCTGCCAACTGTAAACCATCAACCGATGGTTACGCTGTCAAAATTTGGCATCTTCAAACCGAAAACGTTCTTCACTGTTATGAGTCACTTACTCTGTGAATCAGCCTCGTTTCGTGAAGCCTCTCAACATGACGATTGGTGTACAGCTATGGAAACAGAGTTCCATGCACTACAGTCTCAAGGCACTTGGACTCTTGTTCCGAAACCTAGTTGCTCGCGGGTTATTGGTTCTAAATGGGTTTACTGAATCAAACTTCATCCTGATGGCTCCATAGATCAATTTAAAGCCCGACTAGTTGCGAACAGATTTCAACAAACACTGGGGCTTGGTTTTCATGAAACCTCCAGTCCGGTGATAAAACCAGCTACCATTCGACTTCTACTGAACATTGTTGTTTCTCGGCAGTGGTCTATCAAGCAGCTTGACGTTCAAAATGCATTTTTCCATAGTGATCTCATCGAGGATATGTATATGATTCAACCTCAGGGATTCGTTGACTCCTCCTGACCAGATTATGTCTGTAAGCTGCATTGCTTTGTGTACGGATGGAAACAATCTCCCCGTGCCTGATTTTTAAAACTTAGCATGGCTCTTCTAGATTGGGGCTTTATCAATTCAAAGGCCAATACATCCATGTTTATTCATTTTGCTGCTTCTGACATTACTATGGTTTTGGTTTATGTTAATGATATAATTGTGACAGGCTCCTCATCTTCAAGAATATCGCAGCTAGTTACTCATCTCTCCAAACTTTTTACTATCAAAGACCTCGGCGATTTTCATTTTTTCTTGAGGATTAAAGTTCACAGACACTCAACTGGTTTGCATCTTAGCCAGGCCAAATATATATGGGATTTGTTGGTAAAGAAAGGATTACTTGCCTCCAAGACTTAGAACACTCCTCTAGCTCTACCACCTATCTCACTACATGACGGCACCTTACTGCCCAATGCTACCAAGTATCGCAGTATCATCGGTGCCTTGCAATACTATACTATCACAAGACCGGATCTCTCCTTCGTTGTCAACAAGCTATGCCAGTTCATGCACACCCCAACAGACGTTCACATGCAAGCTATGAAGCGTGTCCTCAGATATCTACGAGGTACAACTCATCTGGGATTGTTCATTCAACAGAGTTCTGATCATTCCTTATATTGTTACATCGATGCGGATTGGGCCTCCTGCCCTGATGACCGTCGGAGCACCAGTGCTCACTGCATATTTCTTGGGCATAACCTGGTTTCCTGGCCCTCGGCTAAACAAAAGGTCGTCTCTCGATCAAGTACAGCATCGGAATACTGAGCCCTTGCCAATGGAGCTGCTGAAGTGTTATGGATCCAGTCACTGCTCACCGAGCTGCGCCTTCCTACATGTTTGCTTCCTCTGATTTATTGTGATAACATCAACACACTTAACCTCGCGTCAAATCCGGTTCTCCATGCTAGCACCAAACATGTCGAGATTGATCATCACTTTGTCTGTGAAAAAGTCATTTGTGGTTATCTGAAGCTCGCTTTAGCTTTCTCCTCCAACCAACTTGTTGGTTGTCTAACGAAATCACTCTCTGCTTCCCGGTTCCACGAGCTTCGAACCAAACTCACGGTTCTTCCACGATCCATAAGTTTGAGGAGGGATGTCGAATCATACAAGTGAACTGGGAACCAGGTTCACTAAATATAGTTTTTATCTTCTAGGAGAAGTATATCTCCTCTCTCTCTCTCTATGTTGAGATTTTATCTTTACTCTCCTTCTTTCTGTTAAGATTTCGTTGCTTGTAATTTAAGCTTATAAAATAGTGATAGTAATGGTTTTAAAACATTGAAGACAAAAGAAATAGTTTTTCTCTTCTTTCTTATACTTTGACAGATATCATCAATGGATTAAAGTC
The DNA here is from genome assembly GCA_022432975.1 of Begonia masoniana. Taxonomy (NCBI): domain Eukaryota; kingdom Viridiplantae; phylum Streptophyta; class Magnoliopsida; order Cucurbitales; family Begoniaceae; genus Begonia; species Begonia masoniana. The sequence goes on from CM039513.1 coordinate 36,556,764, forward strand.
TTTGGTAAAATTGTATCGTTAACATCACAAGTTTCTGATTGTAGCCTTAAAAATAAAATAAAATTGGGAGGACCAGAACCGAGACCAGAATTTTGATTCGTTGCTGGAAAAAATTTTGGGTTTATTGGTGCAAAAAATTAAAAACCGAATTTAATGGTCCGGTCCTAATTTCTCAAGAAACCGAGCCGAATCGGACCACGATCACCCTTATTTAAAACTAAAATGAAGATAAAAGTCAATATTTTGAAACTTTAGAATATGACTAATTTCGCTATTTTGTCCTTTTCCTGCAGACGTGGAGCCCTGCTTCATGGATTACGTAGACTATCAATGCACAGAAAATTCAAATTTATTGGTGCAAAAAATTAAAAACCGAATTTAATGATCCGGTCCATCAATCACATCCAAGATAGAAACATCACCTATGGTTTACAACGTTCCTAGACTGCATCAATCAACCCCCCATGAGCTCGTTCCCCAACTGCATCTGTTCATCAACTTGAGGCTCAAAGTTCTCATCCGTACGATCCGTACCTATATCATAAAGTTTAACTAATGAGCCTAACGCTCAACAAGATCATATCTAAACGTAAAATGCTCGTGCTATGCATGATACTTTTCAAAATATATACATACTTTACATTTCATTTAATTCCAGTGACATGGTGGTTAAATGAGCGTGTTAGAGGAATAGCTACCAGAACATAAAATGTGTCCCTACGGCCCAGGTCAGCCCCAGGATCTGCGGAGTTTTAACTGCCCCTTGGCCCATCCAGCGGTAAAGATACGTAGGGCATACGGTGGACGATCTTGTATGCTATTCCCCATCCCACAACTTAACCGGTACATTATATAACATAACATTTTCTTATCTTTCTTACATAAAACATGTGCCTAAAACTTTTGCATGATTTCTTGAACACGTGATGCATGATCATACGATGTGCATAACATAACATAGCAAGAGACAAGTCCTCAAAGCATAAACATAGACAGATCATTGATACAATTCAGTAAAGCAATAGAACATAACCTAAAACATAGTCTATATACCTAGCTACACATCAACGTACCTCATAAAACATATAAATCCTAGTTCCTTTATGATGTAGGCCTTAAGGGCCGAACACATGCAATATGAACTTACTTGAGGTCCGTCGAATTTAGCAAACCTTGAACGTTTTCCTTGGTGTTCTCACGAACCTATAACACGTGTATTTGAACCATAAATTACATCACATGGGTACTAACTAATCAACTAAGCAAAATATAATCAATGCTCAATTCAACCAGTTTAAGCCAAGTTAATTGACGAAATTTCAATCCAACACTTATAATTTTTGGATTCCTCAACAATTTAGGTTCAACTTCAAACCTTTATATCTCACTCATTTTTTTATCTGTTTTCAATAATTCAAAATGTTTCGAAAACCTTAAAATACCTAGTTTATCATAGAACCATCCATTTATGAAAACCAAATTGGAGTTAGGGCCAGAAATTCAAAATCGTGGACTGACCTGTATTTTGTGGATTTTAACATCCACATTTCAAATTTTGTCAAACGTGCTTAGTTTTCTATCGTCAATCCATTCAAATCCTTAAACGACTTCCTAACATGCATTAACATTAGACAAAAGGGAAAAACCAAACCCTAAATCAAAACCTATGCCAAAGTCCATGCTCAACGTCCTAAACCAACAAAATCATTAACCAAGGTTTAAGTTTACCTTTATGATGCAAGAGCAGGAGGAAAATGGAGATGAGTGTGGAGAAGAAATTACCGGAAGAAAGGGCTGTGCGTTGCTGTGTTTTCGTGTGAAGAAGGAGGAGAAGGAGAGAGAAAAATGAAAAGGGGAGTTGTCAGATGACTTACGCGAAAGAGAGAGAGATAGAGAAAGAGAGTGTGTGGTAGGTGGGGTGTTTAGCAATAGGGATAAGGGTAACTTAGTGAAGAAGCTTCACAATTCAATTCAAATTTTCACTTAAAATCTCGTACGTGTTAATTTCCTCTTTTATCATTCTATTCTTTAAATTCTTAAATTTTCAGCGTCTAATTTCTAATAAAATGTACATTGCATTTATAGAGAATTTCTTAAGTACAACGAATTTTAGGGACAATTTGTAGCACCCGGTTCCATTGAGTCAAAATTTAAATTATTATTAATGATGTACTTTTATAGAAGGGTTGGGGGAGTTATTGATTAGGTTAATAAATGACTAGGCAAGGGCAGAAAAGTAATTGGAGATTTAAAAATGGATAATGTATTTAAGGTTAGTGATTTGGGGTTTAGAGCATGGTAGCCGCCACTAATTCCCTTATTTCTCTCCCGGCCTTCAGCTCTTCAACAGAAAACCTTCGGGCGATTTATTTCTCACTCGATTCTCCTTCAACCTAGGTAAGCTCTCTTAGATTGTCTGTGATTTTAACAATTAGATAGCTGAGGGAGTACAATGTGTGACGTTTCGAGGAATACTGTAAGAGAGTTGAGCTCGGGTGTAGTGTTGAATCGGAATTGCACAATGAACTAAGCTTCCAAGCTAGTTTCCCAAGATTTCCTGAATAGATTAGAATGAGGCTTAGTAGAAATCTAATTGATATCCTTGTTATGACCTAGGTGAGCAGACTTCTGAAGTAGTTTGAAACCGAGCATTTCCAGGATAGCCAGGTAAGTAAAGTTTGCTTGTGCCTTCGGGCCTACATCACAAAACGTTAGGATTGTGTTTACTTGGATGTGTCTGTGTGTTATGCATCATGTTTTAAAAGTATACGAAAATGAATTTGAATGCATGTTGGCATGGTAATGATTGAACATATTGAAACAGTTATGTGAATCAGTTTTACTGTTAAGGGAAATAATCTGCCCCTTAATGAGACAGTGGATATTTATACTTTGGGAGAGTTGATCCAACTCCCAATTTCACAGGGGGATCTGAACAGTGAATCAGCTTTACTGTTAAGGGAGCTAATCCAACCCTTAATGAGACAGTGGATATTTATACTTTGGGAGAGTTGATCCAACTCCCAATTTCACAGGGGGATTTGAACAGAAACAACGCATGAACAACTGAGAGGAGAAAGTAGAAATTGCATGTATAGGAATTCATGCTTCGGCATTTCATTCTTTTCTTTCCATCATTGCTTTGCTTACTTAGCATTAGACTAATAGATGAGTTTTGTGATGTAGGTGAAGAAGTGATAGCAGGTGTGTTTACTGAGTCTGCTGAGGACTAGACTGGTTGTGGAGTACATCTTTGTAACAATCTGGCAGCTGATGGGGCGGTTTAACTGATGTCAGTTGGTGTGAAGGTTCAGTTGAAAATGTTTCGATTTTAGTGTGTTGAGTTTTCATGACAGTAGTGGTTTTCAATATTCCGAATACGTTTCTTTTTAGAGTTTTCTGAAAATAGTATTTGGTTGTGATTAAATGTTGCTTTTTACTGTATTTGAGTAATGTAAGGATTTGAATTGTTCTAAATGGTTTCAGTGAAGTAAGCTCGTTCTTCTCGTAGCTAGAGTTGTTTTGTATGGAATTTGAGTAGTTGAAATATTGTTCTACTTTCTGTTGAGTTTTCTGAAGTTACCTAGGGCCAGGGGTTTTTGAATGTCTTGAGTAAAGTTTGCAAGTTCAACCATCGGTGAATGGAGTTCACCGGTGGATGTTGTGTGTTTTGTTCGCTAATAGACATTGGCTGATCGAATCATCCGGCTGACGTCACCGGATGATGTCGAGTATTTTATTCACCGGATGATGTCGAATATTTTACTCACCGGATGATGTCGAGCATTTTACTCACCGGTGGATGTCGTGTGTAAATCCATCGGATGATGTAGGAAGTCTTTTGTCATTTAGTGACCGGTGGATGTCGTGTATTAATCCGTCGGATGATGTAACACCCGGGATTTTAAGAGAAAATAAAATAATAGGTAATTGTTTAATAAATAATTGTTTTAAGTAATTTACAAGAAAAATGAATAAATTGGTTGAACTAAAATATGTTTAGTAAAATAGGTTCATGAAATTAAGCCGTGAGTTATAATTAAGAACGAGATTTAACGAAAGTCGAAATGGTCAGAAACACGGGAGGGCAAAACGGTAAATTAGGATTCGATTAATTAATGGTTAGTTTTATAGTTATTATTATTATTATTATTATTATTATTATTATTATTATTATTATTATTATTATTATTATTATTATTATTATTAATAAAACTAAAAACAATAAAAACAACAGAATTCTATTCTGTTGTTCGTCGAACACCCGAGCTCGAGCGCCGATGGCTCGATCGGAGAAGGAGGGCGGGGGGCGGTGAGCGACGGCGATTCCTCGACGTTTTCCGGCCAGAAGACGTCGGCGACTCCAGGGCTGCCGTTTCTGACCGTTTTCGCGCTCAACCGAACGGTAAGCTCCCTGTTCTTGCTCGGTTTGTGGCCGTGGGTGACGAGCTCGATTGAGCTCCGATCGCCGGCCGTTTTTGGTTGCTTTCAGTGTCAAATGACCGGGCTTAGGCCGGTGAAGGTCGCCTGGCCGTGTTGTGCTCGAATTGAGCGAAAAATCAGAATGCCCTTTTTTGACATTTCGGGTTTCGTGTGTGTATCCTTGAAATTTTGATTAGTTTAGGCTAATTGAGGCTAATTGTGGTCTATTGGTGAGGAAATGAGTAGAATTTGATGAAAAATTGAAAAAGGAAAAATTTCTGGGAAAGGGCAGAATCGGGTTTTGCCTGAATTGACCTAACTCTGGTCGTTTGTTTTAAAATTCCTCTTGACAGATTAAAATAGGTTATTAGAGGAGTACGTGGCCGCTGGAATCGTGCGATCCGATAACAGAAGCACAAGTTCCGCTGCGTTCGAAGTTAGGGTCGGTTTTACCAAACCCAAAATAGTGGCCCATTTAGTTAAATTTTAATTGGATTAGGCTAGAAATAGAAAATTGAGAGTAATGGTGAATGTAGGCTCGACTTAAATGAGACGACTGATATGAGATGACTATGACGACTTAAATGAGACGACTGATATGAGATGACTATGACGACTTAAATGAGACGACTGATATGAGATGACTATGACGACTTAAATGAGACGACTGATATGAGATGACTATGACGACTTAAATGAGACGACTGATATGAGATGACTATGACGACTTAAATGAGACGACTATATGATAAATGAATGAATGTATGAACTGAAAAATGAGACGACTGATATGAGATGACTATGACGACTTAAATGAGACGACTGATATGAGATGACTATGACGACTTAAATGAGACGACTGATATGAGATGACTATGACGACTTAAATGAGACGACTGATATGAGATGACTATGACGACTTAAATGAGACGACTGATATGAGATGACTATGACGACTTAAATGAGACGACTGATATGAGATGACTATGACGACTTAAATGAGACGACTGATATGAGATGACTATGACGACTTAAATGAGACGACTGATATGAGATGACTATGACGACTTAAATGAGACGACTGATATGAGATGACTATGACGACTTAAATGAGACGACTGATATGAGATGACTATGACGACTTAAATGAGACGACTGATATGAGATGACTATGACGACTTAAATGAGACGACTGATATGAGATGACTATGACGACTTAAATGAGACGACTGATATGAGATGACTATGACGACTTAAATGAGACGACTGATATGAGATGACTATGACGACTTAAATGAGACGACTGATATGAGATGACTATGACGACTTAAATGAGACGACTATATGATAAATGAAGGAATGTATGAACTGAAGAATGAGACGACTATATGATAAATGAAATGAATGTATGAACTGAAAAATGTGACGACTATCTGATAAATGAATGAATGTATGAACTGAAAAATGAGACGACTGATATGAGATGACTATGACGACTTAAATGAGACGACTGATATGAGATGACTATGACGACTTAAATGAGACGACTGATATGAGATGACTATGACGACTTAAATGAGACGACTATATGATAAATGAATGAATGTATGAACTGAAAAATGTGACGACTATCTGATAAATGAAATGAATGTATGAACTGAAAAATGAGACGACTGATATGAGATGACTATGACGACTTAAATGAGACGACTGATATGAGATGACTATGACGACTTAAATGAGACGACTGATATGAGATGACTATGACGACTTAAATGAGACGACTGATATGAGATGACTATGACGACTTAAATGAGACGACTGATATGAGATGACTATGACGACTTAAATGAGACGACTGATATGAGATGACTATGACGACTTAAATGAGACGACTGATATGAGATGACTATGACGACTTAAATGAGACGACTGATATGAGATGACTATGACGACTTAAATGAGACGACTATATGATAAATGAATGAATGTATGAACTGAAGAATGAGACGACTATATGATAAATGAATGAATGTATGAACTGAAGAATGAGACGACTATATGATAAATGAATGAATGTATGAACTGAAGAATGAGACGACTATATGATAAATGAATGAATGTATGAACTGAAAAATGAGACGACTGATATGAGATGACTATGACGACTTAAATGAGACGACTGATATGAGATGACTATGACGACTTAAATGAGACGACTGATATGAGATGACTATGACGACTTAAATGAGACGACTGATATGAGATGACTATGACGACTTAAATGAGACGACTGATATGAGATGACTATGACGACTTAAATGAGACGACTGATATGAGATGACTATGACGACTTAAATGAGACGACTGATATGAGAGACTATGATGACTTACATGAGCGACTTACATGAGATGACTATAGATAAATGAATGCATGATATGATAAATGAATGTATGACATGATAAATGAAATGAATGTATGATATATAAATGAATGTATGACATGATAAATGAAATGAACACATGATATGATAAATGAAGGAATGTATGAACTGAAAAATGAGACGACTATTTGATAAATGAATGAATGTATGAACTGAAGAATGAGACGACTATATGATAAATGAATGAATGTATGAACTGAAGAATGAGACGACTATATGATAAATGAATGAATGTATGAACTGAAGAATGAGACGACTATATGATAAATGAATGAATGTATGAACTGAAAAATGTGACGACTATCTGATAAATGAAATGAATGGACGATATGATAAATGGATCGAATGCACAGGAATTTATGAAAAATTGCATATACATGTTCATGCATTGTCATTTACGTAGAATTTACTGAGATTTATTCTCATAGGCGTCCTTATGGTGTAGGTGATCCTGACATAGGTGAGGACGAGATCCTTCCATCTGAGGAGTGATGCAGTTGACGGAGGATGGCTGCGGTGGTGTGCTGGCGCAGTCGATGCTTAACCTGACCCGTGGGGACGTACGTATGTGTTTCGAGGACATTGGGGTGTTTTGGGGTTAATGATGGATTAGTTAGATGAAAATTGTATAGTAGAACATAATAGGATGCTTGTTTCTGGTTTGCTGATAGTTGATAGGTTTATATTTTGAGGTTTTGGAAACTTATTTTATAAAGTGCTTTTGGAAAGTCTTTTATTTGAAACATACTGAACTGCTTGGAGTTTTATTTTGAACAGGAGGAATAGTTTAGTTTTTAAACGGATCCATGCAGTTTGTTTTCGTGAAAACGTGTTTTATTTAACTATGTCTCGAGTCGTTTCGAGTGAGAGTATAGGGCGGTTTGAAGTTAAGTTGTATCGTAAAGTGTTTGTTTGTGATGTAGATAGAATTGGGTTAGTGAAATGGTAAAGTTTATATTTTATAGGTGTTTGAGTAAGTGATCGTTTAAATAATTGTTTTCTAATTATTTTAAACGTTTTATTAATTTGTTTTCCGCTTAAACGCTGAGTATAAAAGAAAAAGAAAAATTTCGTACGGGAAATTAGGAATAGTGTAACGGGGTCGTTACAGTTATGGTATCAGAGCCCCCGGGTTTTAAAATCGGTTCTGTAGACTGCTCGACTGCACAGCCACTACGCGGACATCCTTCATCAACTGTAAGTCTGTTTATAGCTTTATTTGATTTTATTTCTTAGGATTATTGTTTTGATTTTTATAGGATTTATATGAAAATGGTTCGAGGAAAGGATCCTAGAGACGACGCGCTAGATCGACTTACGGAGTTAATAGATCGCCAGTCCCAACATATAGACCTACAAGCGCAGCACATAATTAGGCAATCTTGTCAGCTCGAAATATTGGGTTTGTCGCTCCCAGTAATCACGGTACGAAGAGGAAGACTCTTAATCGAAAGAAAGAAGTTACACCAAGGGTAGCTTGACCTAATAAGATTAGCCCGACTTAACCATGAGAAGTTGTACACATAGATTTTGTTACCATTAGAGGAATACAGCTTCTGACATATAAGATTTGAATAGATAGAAATGAGCCCTAGTCGAGGAAATTAGAACCCTTAGAGTATTAAGCCTCGGAAGATGCCAAATTTTGCTGTTCTCTAGGAAATGAATACCGCCTTAGAGGGCTAATCAATAAAGAAAGATTTTAGATTTGTGAGAAGATTACAACCGACCTACTAGGCGAGAAGCTTAGTGGAGTTATGAGTGACTAATGAATGGTAGACACGTCAAAATTTTGATGTTGCTTGATTAGAGGCTAGTAAACGTAAACGTAATATCTACCGGGGAGAAATTTAGCACTTCAGATTCGTGGTTGTGCTTAGGAGTTTAAGGCAACCGGTGTAACCATAGAAGGGATGGTGATGTAACTAGAGCGAGTCTATAGCGGGTACCGTTCAAGTTAAGAACCACAAACATAAGATCTACCTCTGGTATAGAAATAGAAATATTAGTAATCGAGGAACTAGGAGGGGTGAACCTTAATGAATAGGTGTTTCTAACGCACTTTAGAATATAGAATAGTAAGATTTGGGGAACTAGAGGAGGTTCGGGTCGAGGGCGTAAACTTATCCGCAACAAGTTTGCAAACAAAAAGACTGTTAGATGAGTTATTGTACAGAAGCCAAGTGGAATAAGTAGAACCTGACTAAGGGGAACAAAAGGATGTAGACCATCGGGTGACTTGAGAGAAGTCCATGTGCGACATTTGAGTTAAGTGCGGGGGATTGTTAGATTCAATGAAGAGTTAAAATTAGAAGTTTAACTCAGTGGTTAGTGCCGTACGAATTGTGAAGTTCGCAATTTCGAAGGTTTGACTCGTATTTGACAAGTTGAGACCAATGGATACATAAATGACCTAAAGTTAGAAGGAATAGTTTAGAACAAATTCATAACGAGACTTAGGAACTTGACGGTGCTCAAGGTTAACGGAGAGTTGAGTTAGGCGAATAAGCACATTGAAGATAGAATGAACGTTTCGGTTAGGACGTAATGAAGGAACTCCTTAACATGACGTAGAATGAAATGTGAGATTTATAGGATCTAATTTACAAGTGAGAATTGGTCTTAAAATAGTAGTAACTTAAGCTCTCGGTTAAACCTGTTAAGGCCTTGAATGTATTTCTAGGGGGATAGTTGGCGAAAAATAGTGATAGAAAGAGTTAAGTTGTAGATCCACCTACAACAAGTTTGCTAACAAGAAACTTGTTAGACAAATTATGGTGAAGAAGACAAGTAGATTGTTTAGAACCTGACTAGAAGGAATGAAGAATAGTAGGCTAGTTAGTGACTTTGAAGAAGTCCTTGAGGGATATTAAGAAGAAGTATAGGACATTATTTAAACTAAATAAAGGGTTTAGATTGGAGTTAAGCCCGAATGTGAAGTCTTGCGAATCAAGAGAACGGTGAGTTATCAAGTACATTAGGAATAAGATTAAATTAAGAATTTTAAAGGGGCAATCTATATGTAACGAAGTTGAAGCCAAAGATTTTGTAAATAACTAAGGTTAAGGTAGATAAACTTAAGTGTGTGAAGTAGATCACAACTAGAGGAAATAGAAACTATGTGGTGTAAGATCAAATGGGCGGATAGGTAGACTTTTGAGCTTTGGATTATATCCTGCGGGTAAGTGAGAAGATTAACTAGATCAAATGGAAGTTTGATATAAGAATCAAGTAGGTAAGGCCATAGAAAATTGGAGCATGTTGGATGAAAGGGAGAATGATTTGCACGAAGACTGTGCAAGTGAGCTTGGAAGTGAAGTTAGAACAAGAGGTATTAGGACAGTTTCAACTCGTAAGTTGCGTCGAATTGTTTTTACACCCTTTAAGGTGTTGGGTAAATGGTTTAACGAATTAGTTTAGATTTAAGAATTTATTAGTGATTAATGATGACCGCAGTAAGAGTCGGATAAAACGAGCATATTGGACAAAATTATAGAGACTTAGAGAATACCTTGAAGCATAAAGGGAAATATTTAAGTAACTAAAGTTCTATGTACGAGAATGACATTAGAACGGCTAAAGAAATGTTATGATTGCCCAAGGTAAGTAGGTTTAGAAAGTGAAAGTGATGATTTGGGAAAGAGATAATAGTGTGGAGAAGAGTTCGAAATGGAGAAGTAGGATGAGAAATTTAATCATCAAGTCCTTAGTGTCATATAATTGAAGGAGCTTTGAGTAGTTAGAAACCGAATGAACTTAGCTCAAGGTTAAGTTAGAGGAAATTCGAGGTTCTAAGTGACAAAGGATTAAGTCAAAGTCGATGAGTGAATAAGCGATTGAATTACGAAGTGCGTAGTTAGAAGGACTTAGAGACTTGGAGATAAAGGAAGATATCAAGATCTAAATGGCGAGTAAGACCATAAGGGTGTTGAGGTTAGTAGTATGAGCATTGTACTTAGATAATGTGGGGGTGAGTAATTAGAAGTTGACCAAACAGCAATTTTGGGGACAAAATTCCAATTAAGGAGGGAAGGATGTAACACCCGGGATTTTAAGAGAAAATAAAATAATAGGTAATTGTTTAATAAATAATTGTTTTAAGTAATTTAAAAGAAAAGTGAATAAATTGGTTGAACTAAAATATGTTTAGTAAATTAGGTTCATGAAATTAAGCCGTGAGTTATAATTAAGAACGAGATTTAACGAAAGTCGAAATGGTCGGAAACACGGGAGGGCAAAACGGTAAATGAGGATTCGATTAATTAATGGTTAGTTTTATAGTTATTATTATTATTATTATTATTATTATTATTATTATTAATAAAAACTAAAAACAATAAAAACAACAGAATTCTATTCTGTTGTTCGTCGAACACCCGAGCTCGAGCGCCGATGGCTCGATCGGAGAAGGAGGGCGGGGGGCGGTGAGCGACGGCGATTCCTCGACGTTTTCCGGCCAGAAGACGTCGGCGACTCCAGGGCTGCCGTTTCCGACCGTTTTCGCGCGCAACCGAAAGGTAAGCTCCCTGTTCTTGCTCGGTTTGTGGCCGTGGGTGACGTGCTTGATTGAGCTCCGATCGCCGGCCGTTTTTGGTTGCTTTCAGTGTCAAATGACCGGGCTTAGGCCGGCGAAGGTCGCCTGGCCGTGTTGTGCTCGAATTGAGCGAAAAATTAGAATGCCCTATTTTGGCATTTCGGGTTTCGTGTGTATATCATTGAAATTTTGATTAGTTTAGGCTAATTGAGGCTAATTGTGGTCTATTGGTGAGGAAATGAGTAGAATTTGATGAAAAATTGAAAAAGGGAAAATTTTCGGGAAAGGGCAGAATCGGGTTTTGCCTGAATTGACCTAACTCCGGTCGTTTGTTTTAAAATTCCTCTTGGCAGATTAAAATAGGTTATTAGAGGAGTACGTGGCCGCTGGAATCGTTCGATTCCGATAACCGGCGCAAAAGTTACGCGCGTTCGAAGTTTAGGGTCGGTTTTACCAAACCCAAAATAGTGGCCCATTTAGTTAGATTTTAATTGGATTAGGCTAGAAATAGTAATTTGAGAGTAATTGGTGAATGTAGGCTCGATTTTAATGAAGCTTGAATGTTTGACATAGGTCGAGCCATATGTGACGTGATGTGGCAAAACCAGCAAGCTACGGACGACAGGTAAGTTCTCGTGATTTGCTGTGGCCGATAAGCCTACACCATATGTCGTGTTTCGTTGTCGAGGATATTTGGAGTTATGTGTGTTTATTCGCTTTGGATTGGGTAGTTTAGGGTTAGGTCTTTTATAGGTTATGCTTGTATTGTTTGATGGTATGTACGCTGTATGTTTATGTTATGCTTGTATTGTCATGCATCACTGTTTTATAAACGTCATGAAAACGAATTTATGCATGGATTTCATGAAAGAAAAAGAAATGTGATGACATGAAATGAGACGACTAATATGAGATGATTATGACGACTTAAATGAGACGACTGATATGAGATGACTATGACGACTTAAATGAGACGACTGATATGAGATGACATGACGACTAAATGAGACGACTGATATGAGATGACTATGACGACTTAAATGAGACGACTGATATGAGATGACTATGACGACTTAAATGAGACGACTGATATGAGATGACTATGACGACTTAAATGAGACGACTATATGATAAATGAATGAATGTATGAACTGAAGAATGAGACGACTATATGATAAATGAATGAATGTATGAACTGAAGAATGAGACGACTGATATGAGATGACTATGACGACTTAAATGAGACGACTGATATGAGATGACTATGACGACTTAAATGAGACGACTGATATGAGATGACTATGACGACTTAAATGAGACGACTGATATGAGATGACTATGACGACTTAAATGAGACGACTGATATGAGATGACTATGACGACTTAAATGAGACGACTGATATGAGATGACTATGACGACTTAAATGAGACGACTATATGATAAATGAATGAATGTATGACATGATAAATGAATGAATGTATGAACTGAAGAATGAGACGACTATATGATAAATGAATGAATGTATGAACTGAAGAATGAGACGACTATATGATAAATGAATGTATGAACTGAAAAATGAGACGACTGATATGAGATGACTATGACGACTTAAATGAGACGACTGATATGAGATGACTATGACGACTTAAATGAGACGACTGATATGAGATGACTATGACGACTTAAATGAGACGACTGATATGAGATGACTATGACGACTTAAATGAGACGACTGATATGAGATGACTATGACGACTTAAATGAGACGACTATATGATAAATGAATGTATGACATGATAAATGAATGTATGAACTGAAGAATGAGACGACTGATATGAGATGACTATGACGACTTAAATGAGACGACTATATGATAAATGAATGTATGACATGATAAATGAATGTATGAACTGAAGAATGAGACGACTATATGATAAATGAATGAATGTATGAACTGAAGAATGAGACGACTGATATGAGATGACTATGACGACTTAAATGAGACGACTGATATGAGATGACTATGACGACTTAAATGAGACGACTGATATGAGATGACTATGACGACTTAAATGAGACGACTGATATGAGATGACTATGACGACTTAAATGAGACGACTGATATGAGATGACTATGACGACTTAAATGAGACGACTGATATGAGATGACTATGACGACTTAAATGAGACGACTATATGATAAATGAATGTATGACATGATAAATGAATGTATGACATGATAAATGAATGAATGTACGATATGATAAATGAATGAATGTATGAACTGAAGAATGAGACGACTATATGATAAATGAATGAATGTATGAACTGAAGAATGAGACGACTATTTGATAAATGAATGAATGTATGAACTGAAGAATGAGACGACTATATGATAAATGAATGAATGTATGAACTGAAGAATGAGACGACTATATGATAAATGAATGAATGTATGAACTGAAGAATGAGACGACTATATGATAAATGAATGAATGTATGAACTGAAAAATGTGACGACTATCTGATAAATGAAATGAATGTACGATATGATAAATGGATCGAATGCACAGGAATTTATGAAAAATTGCATATACATGTTCATGCATTGTCATTTATGTAGAATTTACTGAGATTTATTCTCATAGGCGTCCTTATGGTGTAGGTGATCCTGACATAGGTGAGGACGAGATCCTTCCATCTGAGGAGTGATGCAGTTGACGGAGGATGGCTGCGGTGGTATGCTGGCGCAGTCGATGCTTAACCTGACCCGTGGGGACGTACGTATGTGTTTCGAGGACATTGGGGTGTTTTGGGGTTAATGATGGATTAGTTAGATGAAAATTGTATAGTAGAACATAATAGGATGCTTGTTTCTGGTTAGCTGATAGTTGATAGGTTTATGTTTTGAGGTTTTGGAAACTTATTTTATAAACTGCTTTTGGAAAGTCTTTTATTTGAAACATACTGAACTGCTTGGAGTTTTATTTTGAACATGAGGGATAGTTTAGTTTTTAAACGGATCCTTGCAGTTTGTTTTCGTGAAAACGTGTTTTATTTAACTATTTCTCGAGTCGTTTCGAGTGAGAGTATAGGGCGGTTTGAAGTTAAGTTGTATCGTAAAGTGTATGTTTGTGATGTAGATAGAATTGGGTTAGTGAAATGGTAAAGTTTATATTTTATAGGTGTTTGAGTAAGTGATCGTTTAAATAATTGTTTTCTAATTATTTTAAACGTTTTATTAATTTGTTTTCCGCTTAAACGCTGAGTATAAAAGAAAAAGAAAAATTTCGTACGGGAAATTAGGAATAGTGTAACGGGGTCGTTACAGATGATGTAGGAAGTCTTTTCTCGTTTAGTGACCGGTGGATGTCGTGTGTAAATCCACCGGATGATGTAAAAATTCTTTTGTCGTTTAGTGACCGGTGGATGTCGTGAGTAAATCCACCGGATGATGTAGAAAGTCTTTTGTTGTTTAGTGGCCGGTGGATGTCATGTGTTACTCCACCGGAAGATGTAGGTTTAAGTCTATCGGATGAAGGAAATCATCTGGCTGACGTCATCGGAAGTTGTAGAGTGTATTTTTGTCGTTTAGTCACCGGTGGATGTCGTGAGTAAAACTACCGGAAGATGTAGAGAATATTTTGTCGTTTTGTGACCGGATGATGTCTTCTGTTTTCTGTTTTCAGCCTCTTCCGTTGACTTGGTTCAGCGGCAGATGCGTTTGACTTTCGCCACCTTTAAAGCAACACGCGATTTAAACTTTTATTTTCCCTTGGTCAACTATTTCTAACATTTCATCCAATTATCCAAGCATTTTTTTTATTTTGCTTAACTCTAAATTTTATTTAAATGAATTCCGCTGCAAGGCTTTTTTAAAATATGGGTGAAATATTTAGTCATGTACGGAGTTTGTGTGACAAACCAGGTTCAGATAACTCGGGGCGTTACAGTATGGTATCAGAGACATTCAGTTAAACCGTTCAAAAGATTACTCATCAGTGCCAATCGTTGCATGGAAGTACTCCAACAACTGTAAGTGTTTACGTTAACCTTAGCTATTAGGTATTTATGAACATATTTAACTTATTCAGGAATTTAGCAAAATGGCTAGACGACCAGGAAGGCCGAGGATACCAAGAGAGATACCAAGTCAAAGACGTGAGGAGGACTCTAGTGTAATCAAACAGCTGATAGAATTGATGCGTCAACAGACTGATATAGTGCGTCAACAGTCTGACCAGTTAGGTGTGTTGTTGAACCGAGAAACACAAGGAAGTGCCAACTCGGGTTCTAGTGGTGAACATTCTGGAGATAGGTTCAGGAGGCTAAGACCACCCACGTTTGATGGTCAGTCATCTGATCCTGTTGTGGCTGAAGGGTGGCTTAGGAAGATAGAGAGTATGTTTAGGTGCACCAGCATAGGAGAAGGAGATAAGGTCACATTAGCAACATTTCACTTGGCTGGCGAAGCACAACTCTGGTGGGAGACAATGGAGACCACCACCGATGTTTTAGCAATGCCCTGGTCCCGATTCAAAGAAATTTTCTATGAGAAGTATTTCAACAGCACAGTACAGACCGCGAAGAAGTTAGAATTTCTGAACCTGAAGCCGACTGGGTCTGTGGCCGAGTATAGTAGGCAGTTCGAGTCCTTGTCTAGGTTTGCTGGGCATTTTGCTCACAAGGACGAGGATAAGGTGTTCAAGTTTATGCATGGACTGAAGCCAGAAATTTACCGTGGGGTTAAATTCTGTAGAATCAAGGGCTTGACCTTCAGTGAGGTTGTGTCCACTGCCCTGGAAGTGGAAGAAGCTGAGGGAAAGTGTGCTGGACCAAAGGAGGTCCCACAAAGGTTTAACCAGGCACACCAACAAAGAGGAACGAAGAGGCCAAGTGAACGCCAAAATAGCCAAGGAGCAAGGGGGAAGGTACAGAATGTCAGGAAATTTCCCCATTGTCCTAAGTGTTTGAAGAACCATCCGGGGGAATGCAGACTGGGCCTTGGAAAGTGTTTCAACTGTGAGGAGGTTGGACACACATTCAAGGAGTGCTCGAAGCCTAGAATCACCAGATGCTACAATTGTAACAAGGTCGGCCACATTAGCAGAGATTGTCCGGTTCCTAAGAGTGGCCCTACTATGATCAAACCAAGAATATTCTCCATGACGGAGTCGGGTGAGGAACAGCCTGCTGTGGTGTCAGGTACTATATTGATCAACTCTGTGCCTGCTTTTACTTTAATAGATTATGGTGCCACATATTCATTTATAGCATCTGCTTTTGCTGATAAGTTAGACGTACAGTTCACCCCTTCCATGCATGTATTTAATGTTGCATTGCGTTCTGGTGAACGCATGCACTCCAACCAAGTGATGCTTGGCAGTGAAGTGTTAGTAGGAAATGTAAGTCTACCTGCTGATCTTATAATTATGGATATAGTAGGATTTGATGTAATCCTAGGAATGGACTGGTTGTTTAAGCATCATGCCACAATAGATTGTAGGACTGGAATAGTTAGCTTCCAACTCCCTGGTAGTTTGAAACACACCTTTCAAGCCTCAAGGAAAAGTAAGAAAATGTCTGTGATGACTTCTATTAACACAAGACCCTCCCCTTGCAGAGAATATTTGTGCTTTTTGGCCAGTGTTTTAGACACACAAACTGTAGAAAAATCGAACCCCAAGGATGTTTTAGTTGTCCAAAATTTTCCAGAAGTATTTCTAGATGACCTTCTTGGTTTGCCACCGGATAGGGAAATTGAATTCGGGGTAGATGTTTACCCCGGCGCTGAGCCAGTATCTAAGAATCCATATAGACTAGCACCAACAGAACTTAAAGAGTTGAAGAAACAGTTAGAGGACTTGTTGGAAAAGGGGTTCATACGCCCTAGCTTTTCACCATGGGGTGCACCTGTCCTTTTTGTCAAAAAGAAAGATGGATCAATGCGTATGTGCATAGACTATAGAGAATTGAATAAGCTAACTGTCAAGAACAAGTATCCACTGCCGAGGATTGATGATTTATTTGATCAGCTTAAAGGTGCAAGAGTTTTCTCTAAAATTGACCTTAGGTCTGGTTATTACCAGTCGAAGGTTAAATCTGAAGATATCCCAAAGACTGCCTTTCGCACAAGGTATGGACATTATGAGTTTTTGGTTATGTCTTTTGGTTTGACAAATGCTCCAGCAGCCTTCATGGATCTTATGAATAGGGTGTTTCATGAATACTTGGATAAATTTATCATAGTGTTTATCGATGATATTTTAATCTATTCTAGTACCAAGGATGAACATGCAAGGCATTTGAGTTTAGTGTTAAGAGCACTTAGACAGCACTAACTTTATGCTAAGTTTTCCAAGTGTGAGTTTTGGTTGGACAGAGTTCACTTTCTTGGTCATGTGATCTCTGGAGATGGAATATCTGTCGATCCAGCCAAGGTTCAAGCAGTTAAGGAGTGGCCCCAACCGAAGAATGCTACAGATATTCGAAGTTTCCTCTGGTTAGCAGGATATTACAGAAAATTTATTGAAGGGTTTTCAAAGATTGCAACACCCCTCACTCGGTTAACTAGGAAAAATATCAAGTATGCTTGGACTGAGGAGTGTGAGTCCAGTTTCCAGACCTTGAAAAGTAAACTGACCAATGCCCATATATTGACCCTACCCGATGAGAGTGGAAAGTTTAGCATTTACTGTGATGCTTCCAAGATTGGTCTTGGGTGTGTGTTAATGCAAGATGGAAAGGTTATAGCTTATGCTTCTAGGCAGTTAAAAGTGCATGAAAAAAATTACCCTACACATGACTTAGAATTAGCTGCTGTGGTCTTTGCATTAAAAATTTGGAGGCACTACCTGTATGGACAAGTTTGTGAGATATTTTCGGATCATAAAAGTCTGAAATACATTTTCACGTAGAAAGAACTGAATATGAGGCAACATAGGTGGTTAGAGTTTGTCAAAGATTATGATTTTGAGATTAAGTACCACCCTGGCAAGGCGAATGTTGTGGCTGATGCTTTGAGTAGAGTGACTCCTTCAGTCTCTGCATTGATTTTAAACATACCAATAGCCTTAGAGACAGAATTCCAAAGATTTAACCTGGAAGCTGTGTCTAGTGTGTCAGCCATGCTTTCGGCCATATCTTTGAGGCCAACTATTTTGGAAAAAATAAAGGAAGTTCAAATGAATGACACTGAGTGTAATAAGTATAAGTTGTGCATAGATTCTACTGATAAGTCGGATTTCAACTGCTCAGCTGATGGAATTCTCAAGTTTCGAAATAGATGGTTTGTTCCGGCTGATACTGAACTTAGAAAGGAAATCCTATCTGAGGCACATTCCTCCAGATTTTCAGTTCATCCATGAGGTACGAAAATGTACAGAGATCTCAAGCAACATTATTGGTGGCCAGGTATGAGGAGATGTGTGGCGGAGTACGTGGAGTCATGTCTGGTCTGCCAGCAAGTCAAAGCTGAACATCAGAGGCCTGCTAGAACATTACAACCCTTGCCAGTTCCCGAATAGAAATGGGAACAAATAACTATGGATTTTGTTATAGGATTACCTAGAACAACAAAAGGTCACGATGCAATTTGGGTAGTAGTTGATCGTTTAACCAAATCAGCTCACTTTCTGCCAATGAAGATAACATATTCGATGGATCAACTGGCCGAGTTGTATGTGCACGAAGTTGTTAGACTGCATGGAGTTCCAAGCACCATAGTTTCAGACCGAGACTCCAGATTTACGTCTAAGTTTTGGAAAAGTTTGCACAAGGCTATGGGAACACAGCTTAATTTTAGCACAGCTTTCCACCCTCAAACAGATGGACAATCCGAGAGAACCATTCAGACCTTAGAAGATATGCTTCGAGCATGCATATTGGATTTTCAAGGATCTTGGAGTAAATATTTACCATTGGTTGAGTTCTCTTATAATAACAGTTTTCAGGCAACAATAGGCATGGCACCATACGAGACATTGTATGGACGGAAGTGGAGATCTCCATTGTATTGGGATGAAGTTGGAGAAGCACAGTTGATTGGTCCTGACATTGTGCAGCAGACAGTGGAGAAGATTGCTCTTATCCGACAAAGGATCTTAACAGCTCAAAGCCGGCAGAAAAGCTATGCAGACAAAAGACGAAGAGAATTAGAATTTGATGTTGGTAATGAAGTTTTCCTTAAGATGTCACCTTTCAAAGGAGTTGTGAGATTTGGGAAAAGAGGCAAGTTAAACCCCAGATATATTGAACCTTTCCAAATCGAGAAGAGAATTGGGAAGCCAGCATATCAACTTCAGTTACCAGCCTCTCTGGAGGGAATTCATAATGTGTTTCACGTTTCTATGCTAAAGAAATGTGTTAGAGATCCTTTACAGATTATAGGACAGCAGAACATTGAAGTCCTTCCTACTCTTACTTATGAGGAGAAACCAGTAAGGATCTTAGATTATGCAGTAAAGGTACTACGCAACAAGGAGGTTCCACTGGTAAAAGTCTTATGGCACAACCAGAATATTGAGGAGACAACTTGGGAGCGCCAGCAGGACATGATGGACCAATATCCGGAACTATTCAGGCACTGAATTTTGAGGACAAAATTCTTTTAAGGAGGGTAGATTGTAGCACCCGGTTCCATTGAGTCAAAATTTAAATTATTATTAATGATGTACTTTTATAGAAGGGTTGGGGGAGTTATTGATTAGGTTAATAAATGACTAGGCAAGGGCAGAAAAGTAATTGGAGATTTAAAAATGGATAATGTATTTAAGGTTAGTGATTTGGGGTTTAGAGCATGGTAGCCGCCACTAATTCCCTTATTTCTCTCCCGGCCTTCAGCTCTTCAACAGAAAACCTTCGGGTGATTTCTTTCTCACTCGATTCTCCTTCAACCTAGGTAAGCTCTCTTAGTTTGTCTGTGATTTTAACAATTAGATAGCTGAGGGAGTACAATGTGTGAAGTTTTGAGGAATACTGTGAGAGAGTTGAGCTCGGGTGTAGTGTTGAATCGGAATTGCACAATGAACTAAGCTTCCAAGCTAGTTTCCCAAGATTTCCTGAATAGATTAGAATGAGGCTTAGTAGAAATCTAATTGATATCCTTTCTATGACCTAGGTGAGCAGACTTCTGAAGTAGTTTGAAACCGAGCATTTCCAGGAGAGCCAGGTAAGTAAAGTTTGCTTGTGCCTTCGGGCCTACATCACAAAACGTTAGGATTGTGTTTACTTGGATGTGTCTGTCTGTTATGCTGTAGCACCCAGTTCTATTAAGACACATTTAAATTATCACATAGGACGTATTAGCTGTTGTGTAAAATTTGGGAAAGAAAGTGATTAGGTTATTTAATAACTAGGCAAGGGCAAAAGAGTAATTAGCAATTTGGAAGAAATGGATAACGTATTTAAGGGAAGTGTTAATGAAGTAGCCGCCACTGTTTCATTTCATTTTCCTTTTCCACTCTCAGCTCCTCAGCTTAGCAGAGCGCGATAGGAGACCCCCTTCGATTCCTCCAGCGATTTCCCCTGAACTAGGTTTGAGTAATATCCGAAGTAGTTTGCGATCAAGTTTTTCCAGGAGACCAGGTAAGTAGAGTTTGCATGTGCCTTCGGGCCTACATCACAAAACAATAGGATTGTGTATGCATGAATGTATGTTTCCTTTCAGTTGTCATACATCATATTTTGAAAGAAATACGAAAATGAATTTTACATTGAGTAGCATGGTGAGATGTGAACAGATTACAACTGTATACTTTTAAGGGAATTAATCCGCCCCTTAATCGAACATACGGATTCATACCTTGGGAAAACTGATCCATCTCCCACTGTATCAGGGATCAAATCAGCTGTTAAGGGAACTAATCCGCCCCTTAATTGAATATATGGATACATACCTTGAGAAAACTGATCCATCTTCCACTGTATCAGGGATCATCAGACCAGTAAACGAATGCAACATAACTGAGGAATGAAAGTAGAAACTGCATGTTTAGGAAGTTTTATGTTTCTGCATTTCCATTTCATTATTGCTTTACTTGCTTAGCATTAGGCTAATAGATAAGTTTTGTGATGTAGGTGTTGAGGATACCACAGGTGAATTTCCTGAGTGCACAGACGATTAGATGTGGTTGGAGGAGCACATCCATGTCTCGGCTTGGTAAACTGATGAGGCGGGTTAACTGGTGTCAGCAGTTGATGAGGTTTAATTGATAATGAATTAGTCTGAGTATATTGAGTTTTCATGACAGTAGAAATTTTAGCATTTCGAATACATTTTGAGATTTACTGATACTAGTAATCTGTCGAGTTTTAAATGATGATTTTTACTGGATTTGGTTAATGCTATGGTTTGAGTCTTTTCTGAATGGTTTTAGAGAAGCAAGTAAATTTCTTTCTGTAGGTAGCATTGTATTTCTTTTCTATCGGATGATGTCGAGTGTTTTAGTCATCCGGTGATGTCAAGTGTATAGTTACCAGATGATATAAGTGTTTTGTTTGTCGTCTAGTGACCGGACGATGTGCGTATTATTTTGTCGTCTAGTGACCGGGCGATGTGTGTAATATTTTGTCGTCTAGTGACCGGGCGATGTGCATATTATTTTGTCGTCTAGTGACCGGGCGATGTGTGTAATATTTTGTCGTCTAGTGACCGGGCGATGTGTGTATTATTTTATCGTCTAGTTCTCGGGTGAGGAGAGATCTGATGAGAGTTCATCACTGGGCTATGTTTTAATTGCTCATGTGAGAAGCACATGTGCACCGGATGATGTCCTCTTATTTCACCGGTGGATTTAGAGTTAAGTCAATCGGATGAAGGAAATCATTCGGCTGACGTCACCGGTAGATGAAGGATGTATTTTGTCATTTAGTGACCGGCGGATGTCTTTCGATAGACTGACCGGATGACAAATCTTATGTTTTGTCGTTTAGTGACCGGTGGATGTCTTCAAATAGCTTTTCCCCCTTTTTGTTGACTTTGATCAGCGGACGATGAATTTGACTTTTGCAACCTTTAAAGTATTTTCACGAGTTAAACCTTTACTTCTTATCCGATTATTTCTTAACATTCCCAACGATTATTTGAACATGGTTTTGGTTAATTTTATTTTGCTTAAACGATTTTCCGCTGCAAGTTTTCATGTTTTATCAAATGTCCAAATTTTGAATTTTGTACAAAGTTTTAAATTTGGTCCAAGTTTTCTTAGTAATATTCTGGTTTATGAGTAACAAACCGGGTTCAGATAACCCGGGGTGTTACATATGCATCATGTTTTAAAAGTATACGAAAATAAATTTGAATGCATGTTGGCATGGTAAGGATTGAACATATTGAAACAGTTATGTGAATCAGTTTTACTGTTAAGGGAAATAATCCGCCCCTTAATGAGACAGTGGATATTTATACTTTGGGAGAGTTGATCCAACTCCCAATTTCACAGGGGGATCTGAACAGTGAATCAGCTTTACTGTTAAGGGAGCTAATCCAACCCTTAATGCGACAGTGGATATTTATACTTTGGGAGAGTTGATCCAACTCCCAATTTCACAGGGGGATCTGAACAGAAACAACGCATGAACAACTGAGAGGAGAAAGTAGAAATTGCATGTTTAGGAATTCATGTTTCGGCATTTCATTCTTTTCTTTCCATCATTGCTTTGCTTACTTAGCATTAGGCTAATAGATGAGTTTTGTGATGTAGGTGAAGAAGTGATAGCAGGTGTGTTTACTGAGTCTGCTGAGGACTAGACTGGTTGTGGAGTACATCTTTGTAACAATCTGGCAGCTGATGGGGCGGTTTAACTGATGTCAGTTGGTGTGAAGGTTCAGTCGAAAATGTTTTGATTTTAGTGTGTTGAGTTTTCATGACAGTAGTGGTTTTCAATATTCCGAATACGTTTCTTTTTAGAGTTTTCTAAAAATAGTATTTGGTTGTGCTTAAATGTTGCTTTTTACTGGATTTGAGCAATGTAAGGATTTGAATTGTTCTAAATGGTTTCAATGAAGTAAGCTCGTTCTTCTCGTAGATAGAGTTGTTTAGTAATTTATTTGAGTAGTTGAAATATTGTTCTACTTTCTGTTGAGTTTTCTGAAGTTACCTAGGGCCAGGGGTTTTGAATGTCTTGAGTAAAGTTTGCAAGTTCAACCATCGTGTGAATGGAGTTCACCGGTGGATGTTGTGTGTTTTGGTCGTAATAGAACATTAGCGGATCGAATCATCGGCTGACGTCACCGGATGATGTCGAGTATTTTACTCACGGATGATGTCCTCTTATTTCACCGGTGGATTTGAGTTAAGTCAATCGGATGAAGGAAATCATTCGGCTGACGTCACCGGTAGATGAAGGATGTATTTTGTCATTAGGGACGGCGGATGTCTTTCGATAGACTGACCGGATGACACATCTTATGTTTTGTCGTTTAGTGACCGGTGGATGTCTTCAAATAGCTTTTCCCCCTTTTTGTTGACTTTGATCAGCGGACGATGAATTTGACTTTTGCAACCTTTAAAGTATTTTCACGAGTTAACCTTTTACTTCTTATCCGATTATTTCTTAACATTCCCAACGATTATTTGAACATGGTTTTGGTTAATTTTTATTTTGCTTAAACGATTTTCCGCTGCAAGTTTTCATGTTTTATCAATGTCCAAATTTTGAATTTTGTACAAAGTTTTAAATTTGGTCCAAGTTTTCTTAGTAATATTCGGTTTATGAGTAACAAACCGGGTTCAGATAACCCGGGGTGTTACATATGCATCATGTTTTAAAAGTATACGAAAATAAATTTGAATGCATGTTGGCATGGTAAGGATTGAACATATTGAAACAGTTATGTGAATCAGTTTTACTGTTAAGGGAAATAATCCGCCCCTTAATGAGACAGTGGATATTTATACTTTGGGAGAGTTGATCCAACTCCCAATTTCACAGGGGGATCTGAACAGTGAATCAGCTTTACTGTTAAGGGAGCTAATCCAACCCTTAATGCGACAGTGGATAGGATATTTATACTTGGGAGAGTTGATCCAACTCCCAATTTCACAGGGGATCTGAACAGAAACAACGCATGAACAACTGAGAGGAGAAAGTAGAAATTGCATGTTTAGGAATTCATGTTTCGGCATTTCATTCTTTTCTTTCCATCATTGCTTTGCTTACTTAGCATTAGGCTAATAGATGAGTTTTGTGATGTAGGTGAAGAAGTGATAGCAGGTGTGTTTACTGAGTCTGCTGAGGACTAGACTGGTTGTGGAGTACATCTTTGTAACAATCTGGCAGCTGATGGGGCGGTTTAACTGATGTCAGTTGGTGTGAAGGTTCAGTCGAAATGTTTTGATTTAGTGTGTTGAGTTTTCATGACAGTAGTGGGTTTTCAATATTCCGAATACGTTTCTTTTTAGAGTTTTCTAAAAATAGTATTTGGTTGTGCTTAAATGTTGCTTTTTACTGGATTTGAGCAATGTAAGGATTTGAATTGTTCTAAATGGTTTCAATGAAGTAAGCTCGTTCTTCTCGTAGATAGAGTTGTTTAGTAATTTATTTGAGTAGTTGAAATATTGTTCTACTTTCTGTTGAGTTTTCTGAAGTTACCTAGGGCCAGGGGTTTTTGAATGTCTTGAGTAAAGTTTGCAAGTTCAACCATCGGTGAATGGAGTTCACCGGTGGATGTTGTGTGTTTTGGTCGCTAATAGACATTAGCGGATCGAATCATCCGGCTGACGTCACCGGATGATGTCGAGTATTTTATTCACCGGATGATGTCGAGTATTTTACTCACCGGATGATGTCGAGCATTTTACTCACCGGTGGATGTCGTGTGTAAATCCATCGGATGATGTAGGAAGTCTTTTGTCGTTTAGTGACCGGTGGATGTCGTGTATTAATCCATCGGATGATGTAGGAAGTCTTTTGTCGTTTAGTGACCGGTGGATGTCGTGTGTAAATCCACCGGATGATGTAAAAATTCTTTTGTCGTTTAGTGACCGGTGGATGTCGTGAGTAAATCCACCGGATGATGTAGAAAGTCTTTTGTCGTTTAGTGGCTGGTGGATGTCGTGTGTTACTCCACAGGAAGATGTAGGTTTAAGTCTATCGGATGAAGGAAATCATCTGGCTGACGTCATCGGAAGTTGTAGAGTGTATTTTTGTCGTTTAGTCACCGCTGGATGTCGTGAGTAAAACTACCGGAAGATGTAGAGAATATTTTGTCGTTTTGTGACCGGATGATGTCTTCTGTTTTCTGTTTTCAGCCTCTTCTGTTGACTTGGTTCAGCGGCAGATGCGTTTGACTTTCGCCACCTTTAAAGCAACACGCGATTTAAACTTTTATTTTCCCTTGGTCAACTATTTCTAACATTTCATCCAATTATCCAAGCATTTTTTTTATTTTGCTTAACTCTAAATTTTATTTAAATGAATTCCGCTGCAAGTTTTTTTTAAAATATGGGTGAAATATTTAGTCATGTACGGAGTTTGTGTGACAAACCGGGTTCAGATAACTCGGGGCGTTACACAATTGCATGCTCAGAAAAGTCGGGTGTTACAACTTGGACCGGACGTCCCTTCTAAATTTTTTTGTCGTTTAGTAAGAAAAGACGACCGGTCCAAGTAGAAAGGTCGTCAATTCTCAACCCTTGTTAGAAGGGACGGCCGGTCTAATTAGACCGGCTGTCCTTTCTCACTAAACGTCATCACGACAGTCTGGCCTATATTAGAAGGGACGGTCGGTCTGATCAGACCAGTCGTCCCTTCTCGCTGAACCAAGACCCGTGACTTTAGTCACGGCTCTTTGTCCCATATGGAAAGGACGACCGGTCTAGTTAGACCGGCCGTCCCTTCTTCTCCTATTTAAACATCCACCCTCCCTCCTCTGCCAAAATCACACCAAAATCTCATCTTCTTTCCTATCCTCTTCTAGAGTATTTTCTTCCTTCGGCAATATTGCTTTCGGTTAATCGGCAATTCGGCGAGGTATAAATTATAAGTTTTTTATTTATTTATAATTTTAGGTTTTAACCTATCTCTTGTAAATATTTGTAATTTTCTTTCATAATGCAGTTAAAAAATATCTTTTAAGATATTTTATTTTCTTGTTTCTACTATATATTCATTTTTTTAAAATAATTTATTTTATATAATATTATCTTATTTTTAACTTTTAATATTACTTTTTTTTTTCATTGTATTTTCGTCTGTAAATTTTATGTACTTGAATTATATTGCATTCTTTAATATTATATATTTTGAAGTTTAGTAATGCATTTACTATCGTTTTCTCGTACCGCTTATTTAGTGGTTTAATTGTATGTGTAAGTAAGTTCTGTCTAGGAGACTGAAATTTAAGTGGGAACATTTGTGACCCCTCCAGCCTTTCCTGAGAATTTACTTGGAAATATAATTCTGTCTAAGGAGAATGTCCAGTACATTCTTTCTTGGGAATTATCTTGATCAGTATTCTTCACGTTTTACAAACCCTTATTTTTTTAATATCTTAATCAGTACCTTCATTAGCGACGAAGATGGATGCTGTTTCAAGTAGATCGGTTAGCTGGACTAGCTCTATGGAATTTCGAAATGAAGAGTGTAAGATAAGGTTTAAGAATGATTTGTAAAAATGCTCAATTATTTATTGGAAGAGTGTCAATTTTAAAGGTTGGGAGTCTTTGGGGATAAAAGAGATGTTTGACAGCATCGGCCTATGCGGGGTGTATTCATTTAGAGGCCGTAGCTGCGAGAGAATAGTTCGCTTGTTCTACGTGAACTTGACACCAACCGGGAGGTCGGGAGTTTTTATTGGTTTGAAGACTTACATCCTTAGTACGGAGGTTGCGATACGTCCAAAGACAGTGAATGAAGTGCTGTGGTTTGCCATGGAAGGAGCATAACAATATTACCATCCTTCCCGAGACTGCCATTTTTTCACATTGCTCGAGGGAGTAGAGTTCCTACGGGAAATTCATCGCAATTCCAACATTGGGGGGCTAGTGAAACCACGATCGAGTGATTTGAATGTTAGAGGTCGTATTCTTCGCAACTTGCTAACCCACACCCTTCTACCACGAGAAAGACATAGACATCTCGTGAGGTGCATGGACCTATATGTCATGAAGAAGCTGTGCAACGAGAAGCATTTTACCTTGGCTTCTTGATTATAGGGCACATGTGTGAAGTCAAGTGGACATCTAACAAGAATCTCCCATACAGCGGAAACTTCGATTTCTAGTTTTAAGTTATAGTTGCCGGGTTTTAATTATAAGTCATATAGAGTTTTAATTTGTAGAAATAGTAAGGTAAGTCCAAACGGCGAACGGGAAGTTTTGTTAGGACCCTAGGAATAAAACTGAATATTTAGAGAAATAAGGGAATTTTGGGAGAAGTTAAATCGATAGTTGGAATAGGAATTTAGGTTAAGAATTTATAAAAGGGCAATTAGGTAAATTGTTTTAAAGTCAAAATTTAATAAAAACAAAAGCTCTCTCTCTCCTTTTCACTTCTCCTCCTCCACGCACGCGAGCTCCTCTCCTTAGGCGATTTCCTCCTCTCCTTCATCGCCATTTTCATTGATCGATCTCTCCTCCGTTTTAGGCGTTTCTCTTCAAGTTTCTTCAACAAGTCCATCCTCTAGGTGAGTACTACACTCTAGACAAGTTTGTGTGTTGATTTTAGTTGATTTTCGGTTTAGGGTTTGTAGAGAAATTTAGGGGTTTTGTTAGAAATCGTTAGGGTTAGTTAATTGTTACTCATTGATGATATATTTATGATTTTTGAAGTTGTTGAAGTTGATTGATGGTGTTTATGGAAGTTTAATGTTAAGTTTAGGTTGTTGAAAATGATTGGAAGGATATTAATGGAGTTTTGAAGCTTGTGAACACCAAGTGTTTGATGAAATGCCTAGGTGAAGTGAAGTAGAGTGTTTAGAAGAATTTGTTCTAGCTCGTGAAGACAATTTGTAAGATTTGATGTTTGAAGGTCGATATTAATGGTTTATTGTTAAATGCCCTAGGTGACTCAAGCTCAAAGGACGGTGCTCGGCATTGCTAGGATTCCAGGTAAGTGAGCGTTAGGCTTTCCGGCCACTAGGGCCCTACGTCGTACAATGTTGATGATGTTAATGTGATGAAAAAGGTGGTAATAGGGGGTTGGTAGAAAGGACGGGTAGTTCTAAGTAGTGCCTTAGTGATTTAAGTAGTGTTCGTTTGATAGGTTTTTCCTTACGTATGTTACACCTCATGCATCATGTTTTACTAAAGTGCATACAAACTGTTTACGAGCATGTTTTATAAAAATGTTGAAAGTAAAGATCGACGATGAATGATGATTGATGAATGATGAATGATGAATGATGAATGATTAATGATGAACGATGAATGATGAATGTACTACAAGGCAAGTTATGAATGTACTACAGGGCAAGTAATGAATGTACTACAGGGCAAGTCACGAATGTACTACGGGGCAAGAAAATGTTTTAAAAGAAATGAAACGAAAATGTTTTACACATGTCATGCATATATGTAAAGTTATGTTTAGTACGCTCCTTACTAAACATTAGGCTTAATGTAGTTATTGTATGATGTAGGTGACGAGAACGAAGGTGAGGATCCACCTTATGATGATCAAGTGTAGCGGTCGATGGGCGGAGCTCGTGGCGGCGGCATGTGTTTTGGCTAGGCAGGGCTTCTCATGGTTAGAGGTTTTTGAGGGTCTTTAATGACGTTTTTGAGTTAATGGTTAATTGTACAGATTTTGTAAATGTTTAAGTACGTTATTAGGATGTTGGGAGGCTGTATGGATAACGTAAAATGTTTTGTAAAATGTTTTGTGGTGTTCTTGATGTTTTAAAACAGGTAGGAATGTCAAACTTTTAAACGGAACCACGCGGTTCGTTTTTATGGAAATCAATTATGTTTTAAAGTAATTGTGTTGGTTTTGAATTTTGGGCAAACTTTGTATGAAAGTGTTGGAAAGGAGAAGAAATTGTAGTGTTTAGTGTTGTTTGTGTTTGTATTAAAAATAGTGAAGTGCAGGGGTGAAGTGAAGAAGTGAAAGAAAAAGATAAGGGGGAGGAAGAGCTACTCTCTCTGGAGAAATTCCAGAGAGCGTGGCGATTGCTCGCCTCTGAGAGGCGAGCAATCGCCTCTTCCTCTGCCTGGGGAAGCAATTCGCCAGGCGAGGAGATAATTGCCTGGAGGCGGCGATTGCTCGCTAGGAGCAATCGCTGGCTGGCGAGTAATCGCCAGTTTTCTGGCGATTACTCGCCACCAGTTCTGGATTTTAAAAAAAAAAAGAAAATAAAAAAAAGAAAATAAAATAAATATGTTTTATTTAAATGATTTGTTTTATTATTTAATTGTTTTAATAGTTTAAGTTTATTGTTTTAGTAATTGTTTTGAAGGATTTACCAAACGAACTTCGATTTCAATTCTGATTAAAGTTTCCGCTTAAGTACAGTTAAAGTAAAAGTTTTAAAAAAAAAAAAATGGGACGTCACGGGTACGGGTCGTGACAAATTTATGGTATCAGAGAGATAGAGTTTTAAAAGCGATTTTGTGATATGCCTGCCAAACACACCGCCGTACGGGACTCTCCATCGACTGTAAGTGTTTAAGTTTAAGTATGATTCATAGTTATTTATATTGTTTCTATTGTCTAATGTGTTTAGGAACGAGAAATGCCAAGAGCACCTAGACCGCCTCCAGAAAATCCCACGGACCAATTTATGGGTATATTGCAACAACAGTCGGAACAGATCGGAGTTTTAATAAATAGAGATGGAAATGGTAATGGGAGCGGACAAGCGGGTTCTTTACGGGACCAAAGTGGAGAGAGATTCCGACGCCTTGGGCCTCCGGCTTTTGATGGACGATCTTCGGATCCTTCGAGTGCAGAACAGTGGATTCGTAAGATCGAGAGCATGTTTGCCTATGCGAAGGTGGATGAAGCTGATAAAGTGATGTTTGCATCGTTTAATTTGGAGAAAGATGCACTATTTTGGTGGGATACCGTTCAAGCTACTACTGACGTGGGAGTTATGAGATGGGAAAGGTTCAAGACGGTATTCTACAACAAATATTTCAGTCGCACTCTTCGGGCGAGTAAGAAAGTGGAATTCATGCAATTGCGTCAGACGGGGACGGTGGCTGAATATGTGCAAAGGTTTGATTCATTATCTCGATATGCCGGGTACATGATTCATGAGGAGGAGGACAAGATTCATCAGTTCGTACAGGGTTTGAAATTTGAAATTCAGAAAGGTGTGATAACGGTGGATGATGAGGATGTGCCGTTTCATAAAATTGTGGAGAGAGCCCTCGGACTTGATGATATTGAGATGAAGCAACAGCGACAAAGAGAAGCATCGAGAAGGTTTAGAGATGGACGACCTCAACAACAAAACCAGGGATGGCAGCCACAAGCACAGCGTGGTATTAAGCGGGCTAATGAGACGCCGCGATTACAGGATAAAGGAAAACGCCCGCAAGGGGCGTCACAAGCTCCAACATGCCCTATTTGCCTGAAGAATCATAAAGGGGAGTGCAAGCTACATAGTGGACGGTGTTTTCGCTGTGATAAGGTGGGCCACAAGGCCGTTGATTGTCCAGGACCGAATAGGCAGCCACCGGGCGGTCCCTCCCGGATCTTTTCCTTGATTGAGGCCGAGGAAGCTGCTCAGCCTTCAGTTGTCACAGGTACTATTCTGGTTTGTGGAAACACGGCCCATGTTCTAATTGATACCGGGGCAACCCATTCCTTTATAGCACGGAGTTATGCAGTTAAGTGGAAGTTAGGTGTGGTCCCAGCTGATCATAGTTATAGTGTAATGTTGCGTTCCGGAGAATGTCTACACTCAGATCGAACTATTGAGGGTGAAGTTGTATCTGTTGGCGGTAGGCAGTTGTATGCGAATCTTATAGTTATATGCATGAAGGGGTATGATGTGATTTTGGGCATGGATTGGTTATTCAGGCACTACGCCACAATCAATTGCAGGTCGGGAGTAGTAGGTTTTAGACCTCCGAGTGGGGAAAGTTATGACTTTACAGCAACCCTCCGATCTAGTGATATGCCACTTGTTTTGTCAATGAGTGCCCGGTACTCAGTGAAGCCTCAATGTTTCAATTTTGTGGCGAGTATTGTGGATGTAAGGAAACGAGAAGCACTAAGGTTGAATAACATGATGGTGGAGGAAGATAGTGCTGAAGTATTCCTCGACGAGCTACCCAGCTTGCCTGTATGTGCTTTGAACTCGATGAAGCACGGATGCTTTGGGTTTATAGCGAACGTTGAGGAAGTGAACATGCAAGAGAAGTTGAAGATGTGTGACATTCCAGTTGTTAGAGACTTTGCGGAGGTATTCCTAGACGAGTTGCCTGGGTTGCCTCCGGATCGAGAAATGGAGTTTACCATTGAAATTATTCCTGGTTTGGCGCCAGTATCCAAGAATCCTTATAGAATGGCGCCGGTTGAACTTAGGGAGTTGCAAGTTCAGTTAAAGGAGCTAACAGATAAGGGCTTTGTCCAACTGAGCGTTTCTCCATGGGGCGCTCCGGTATTGTTTGTGAAGAAGAAGGACGGCTCTTTAAGAATGTGCGTGGATTACCGCGAATTGAATAAGCTGACTATAAAGAACAAGTACCCATTACCAAGGATAGATGATCTATTTGACCAGTTGCAAGGAGCCACAGTGTTCTCTAAGATCGATCTACGCTCTGGGTACTATCAGTTGAAGATAAGAGCCGAGGATGTACCAAAGACTGCTTTCAGAACACGTTACGGGCACTACGAATTTATGGTTATGTCGTTCGGCTTGACCAATGCCCCAGCCGCGTTTATGGACCTCATGAACAGAGTATTCCGGGAATTCTTGGACAAGTTTGTTATAGTGTTCATAGACGACATATTGATTTATTCCCGAAACAACAAAGAGCATGCAGAGCACTTAAAAGCCGTGTTAGCTACTTTGAAGCGGCATCAATTGTATGCTAAACTATCTAAGTGCGAGTTCTGGCTAAATCAAGTAAATTTCTTAGGCCACGTGATTTCTTGAGAAGGCGTTTCGGTGGATCCGGCCAAGATTCAAGTGGTGAAGGATTGGCCTCGACCGAGAAATGTAAGTGATGTAAGGAGTTTCGTGGGTCTAGCAGGGTATTATCAGAAATTTATCCAAGGGTTTTCGGTTATTGCTAAGCCTTTGACGAATTTGACAAAGAAAGAAGTAAAGTATGAGTGGACTAAAGCGTGCGAAGAAAGTTTTCAGACCTTGAAGCGAAAATTGACCACAGCGCCTTTATTGACCCTACCAGTGGAGAATGGGGTTTATTGCATTTATTGTGACGCGTCCAAAGTCGGTTTGGGATGCGTATTGATGCAAGAAGGAAAAGTCATTGCCTATGCCTCGAGGCAATTGAAAAGTTATGAAGAAAATTATCCAACGCATGATTTAGAGCTGGCAGCGGTGGTATTTGCATTAAAAATATGGAGACACTACCTCTATGGACGGAAATGTGAAGTGTTTTCAGACCACAAGAGTTTAAAATACCTGTTTACACAGAAGGATTTGAATATGAGACAGAGGAGATGGCTTGAATTTGTGAAAGACTACGACTTCAAAATCAAGTATCACCCTGGAAAAGCAAATACAGTGGCAGATGCTCTTAGCAAAATGCCTAGAACAGAGGAGTCAGTCGCTTTCAGTATGTCAGCTTTATTGAGAAAGGAGATGCAAGGGTTTGAACTCGAGATAGTTCCAGAACTTTCAGCCCTACTTGCTGGTCTGACAATACGGCCTACTCTGTTGGACAAAATAGAGGAGGCTCAACAGCTAGATACAGAAGAGAAGTTGGCCATTGTAGCAAGGTTGTCAGTTGTGCCTTCAGATTTCAGTTATTCAATGGATGGCCTTCTGAGATTTCGAGACCGTTTATATGTTCCAAAGGATGAAGAGTTGAGAAAGTTAGTTATGTCAGAGGCACATTCGTCGATGTCTTCAGTACACCCAAGTAATACAAAGATGTACCGAGACCTGAAAGTGCACTATTGGTGGCCGAATATGAAGCGAGATGTGGCCAATTATGTACAGACTTGCCTAGTATGCCAACAAGTGAAAGCAGAACATCAAAGGCCAGGTGGGATGTTGCAACCACTGCCAATTCCCGAGTGGAAATGGGATCAAATTACAATGGATTTCGTGGTTGGATTACCGAGGACAGTAAAGGGGCACGACAGCATATGGGTCGTTGTTGATAGATTGACAAAAGCGGCTCATTTCTTGCCTGTAAAGATGACATATACGATGAATCAGTTTGCAGAGCTCTATATCCAGGAGATTATTAGATTGCACGGGGTCCCTATGTCGATTGTTTCAGATCGGGATCCAAGATTCACTTCGAGATTCTGGAAAAGTTTACACGGCGCTATGGGAACTAAATTAACATTTAGCACGACATTTCATCCACAGACCGACGGACAATCTGAGAGGACGATTCAGATACTCGAGGATATGCTGCGAGCGTGTGTGCTAGAGTTTCAGTCGTCGTGGAGCTGATATTTACCTTTGGTGGAGTTTGCATATAATAACAGCTATCAGTCCACGATCGGTATGGCTCCATACGAAGCATTGTATGGCAGAAAATGTAGGTCACCATTGTATTGGGACGAAGTGGGCGAAGCTAGATTGATCGGCCCTGAGATTTTGCAACAATTGTCTGAAAAGGTTGCTTTGATTAGACAAAGAATGGATACCGCACAGAGTCGCCAAAGGAGCTACGCTGATCGAAGAAGACGAGATTTAGAGTTTGCGGTTGGTGACGAAGTATTTTTAAAGGTTTCGCCATTCAAGGGCGTGGTTCGATTTGGTAAAAGAGGGAAGTTAAACCCACGGTTCGTTGGACCGTTTCAGATTATAGAAAGAATTGGAGCTACGGCATATAGGCTTCAATTGCCGTTGTCTATGGAGGGCGTACACAATGTCTTCCACGTGTCGATGCTAAGGAAGTGTATACGGGATCCTACACACGTGGTAGAACCGGTTAATCTTGAGATACGGCCAACTTTGACGTATGAAGAGAAGCCGATACAGATTTTGGAATCGTCAGTTAAAGTCCTGCGTAATAAGTCAATCCCTCTTGTTAAAGTATTATGGAGAAATCAAAACGTAGAGGAAGCAACGTGGGAGCGACAACAAGACATGATGGACAGATATCCAGACTTGTTCAGGTACGAAATTTTGGGGACAAAATTCCAAATAAGGAGAGTAGGATGTAACACCCGGAAACTTCGATTTCTAGTTTTAAGTTATAGTTGCCGGGTTTTAATTATAAGTCATATAGAGTTTTAATTTGTAGAAATAGTAAGGTAAGTCCAAACGGCGAACGGGAAGTTTTGTTAGGACCCTAGGAATAAAACTGAATATTTGGAGAAATAAGGGAATTTTGGGAGAAGTTAAATCGATAGTTGGAATAGGAATTTAGGTTAAGAATTTATAAAAGGGCAATTAGGTAAATTGTTTTAAAGTCAAAATTTAATAAAAACAAAAGCTCTCTCTCTCCTTTTCACTTCTCCTCCTCCACGCACGCGAGCTCCTCTCCTTAGGCGATTTCCTCCTCTCCTTCATCGCCATTTTCATTGATCGATCTCTCCTCCGTTTTAGGCGTTTCTCTTCAAGTTTCTTCAACAAGTCCATCCTCTAGGTGAGTACTACACTCTAGACAAGTTTGTGTGTTGATTTTAGTTGATTTTCGGTTTAGGGTTTGTAGAGAAATTTAGGGGTTTTGTTAGAAATCGTTAGGGTTAGTTAATTGTTACTCATTGATGATATATTTATGATTTTTGAAGTTGTTGAAGTTGATTGATGGTGTTTATGGAAGTTTAATGTTAAGTTTAGGTTGTTGAAAATGATTGGAAGGATATTAATGGAGTTTTGAAGCTTGTGAACACCAAGTGTTTGATGAAATGCCTAGGTGAAGTGAAGTAGAGTGTTTAGAAGAATTTGTTCTAGCTCGTGAAGACAATTTGTAAGATTTGATGTTTGAAGGTCGATATTAATGGTTTATTGTTAAATGCCCTAGGTGACTCAAGCTCAAAGGACGGTGCTCGGCATTGCTAGGATTCCAGGTAAGTGAGCGTTAGGCTTTCCGGCCACTAGGGCCCTACGTCGTACAATGTTGATGATGTTAATGTGATGAAAAAGGTGGTAATAGGGGTTGGTAGAAAGGACGGGTAGTTCTAAGTAGTGCCTTAGTGATTTAAGTAGTGTTCGTTTGATAGGTTTTTCCTTACATATGTTACACCTCATGCATCATGTTTTACTAAAGTGCATACAAACTGTTTACGAGCATGTTTTATAAAAATGTTGAAAGTAAAGATCGACGATGAATGATGATTGATGAATGATGAATGATGAATGATGAATGATTAATGATGAACGATGAATGATGAATGTACTACAGGGCAAGTTATGAATGTACTACAGGGCAAGTCATGAATGTACTACAGGGCAAGTCACGAATGTACTACGGGGCAAGAAAATGTTTTAAAAGAAATGAAACGAAAATGTTTTACACATGTCATGCATATATGTAAAGTTATGTTTAGTACGCTCCTTACTAAACATTAGGCTTAATGTAGTTATTGTATGATGTAGGTGACGAGAACGAAGGTGAGGATCCACCTTATGATGATCAAGTGTAGCGGTCGATGGGCGGAGCTTGTGGCGGCGGCATGTGTTTTGGCTAGGCAGGGCTTCTCATGGTTAGAGGTTTTTGAGGGTCTTTAATGACGTTTTTGAGTTAATGGTTAATTGTACAGATTTTGTAAATGTTTAAGTACGTTATTAGGATGTTGGGAGGCTGTATGGATAACGTAAAATGTTTTGTAAAATGTTTTGTGGTGTTCTTGATGTTTTAAAACAGGTAGGAATGTCAAACTTTTAAACGGAACCACGCGGTTCGTTTTTTATGGAAATCAATTATGTTTTAAAGTAATTGTGTTGGTTTTGAATTTTGGGCAAACTTTGTATGAAAGTGTTGGAAAGGAGAAGAAATTGTAGTGTTTAGTGTTGTTTGTGTTTGTATTAAAAATAGTGAAGTGCAGGGGTGAAGTGAAGAAGTGAAAGAAAAAGATAAGGGGGAGGAAGAGCTACTCTCTCTGGAGAAATTCCAGAGAGCGTGGCGATTGCTCGCCTCTGAGAGGCGAGCAATCGCCTCTTCCTCTGCCTGGCGAAGCAATTCGCCAGGCGAGGAGATAATCGCCTGGAGGCGATTGCTCTGCTAGGAGCAATCGCTGGCTGGCGAGTAATCGCCAGTTTTCTGGCGATTACTCGCCACCAGTTCTGGATTTAAAAAAAAAATAAAATAAAATAAAATAAAATAAAATAAATATGTTTTATTTAAATGATTTGTTTTATTATTTAATTGTTTTAATAGTTTAAGTTTATTGTTTTAGTAATTGTTTTGAAGGATTTACCAAACGAACTTCGATTTCAATTCTGATTAAAGTTTCCGCTTAAGTACAGTTAAAGTAAAAGTTTTAAAAAAAAAAAAATGGGACGTCACGGGTACGGGTCGTGACACGCCTTCTTTTGGGCAGGAGGATTTCGTTCATACCTTCTTCCCACATTTGTTGGCCGCTAATGGAATGAATATAGTTTAAGTACATCTATAGGTAAGTTGCCCGGTTATAGCATGGATGCACGAAATTTTCTAGTGTTAGCCTCATGAAATGTATGCACTGAATGGAGTGGACACATGAGATTCAAGTGAGCTCCCACCTGGTACAGTTGCACTTACATATTTATGTCGACAACGAATTGTTCGTATCTGTTGCTGACCTGAAATCGTCCACCTCCCCCTGGCACAACACTTCAATTTCCATATGCACTATTTTGCTTCGCAAGCTTGTTCTTTATCTTGGGACACAGGAGGTCTACTGATTGGGCTAACTTTTTGAATTTTTTCACAATGCGAGTCATCAACTGCTTTCAAATCATCTAGAACATGGTCAGGATCGGTTTGTCCATGAAAGGCAATAGCAATGCATTGAATGACTCGCTTAGATTATTTAAGCCTAAATTGCACTTGGGAATCGAAGAGAATACATAACTAGCCCAACGTCTAGGATTTTTTTGTCGAAGATATGCTTCAGCCTTTGGGCTAATCTGCCGCAATTTCCTCATCTCATGCTCAAAATGGGCCTCTGTGGGTGCCCTGCCCCGCATTCCACATCGCATCTTTGAATGCTCTGCCCCAAAATTTATATTTGAAATTTGCGTACAAATGTCAGAGGAAGAAGCGGTGTTCGGCCTGTTCGAATTGTTCTAGAAAAGCTTTCTTCAACCCCTGATATTTGAACAAAAAATAGCGTCTGTAACGCCCCGAAAACCCACCCGGATTCCCGGTTCGCTACAGGGACTACTCTGAGCTAAACGACTCACTAATTTTCCTTAACCTTAACCATTAAGCACCACGGCGTCCTCCCCCAAAATTTCGGCAGAGTAACGCCTGAAAATGGCGCCCCCAAAATGCTAAGTACCTGCACACAGATAAATCCCAACCAATCTAGAATACTCCTACACAACTATCCAGTCTACGAAATCTCCAAACAATCATCATAACAGAACGAAAATACTATCGACCAAAATGAAGAAAGTCCACAGTATAGGGTGACATATCACCCTTAACTATGGCTATAAACAACAATACAAATACTCCCACAAAAGACAAACAGTCCTACTCCCCATTAACGCTATGCTACGGCTCTTCCTGGGTCGGGTCGCCCTAACACTGTCATCAACCGGGGCCATTGTCGCACGCCATCAACTGCCACCTACTCCTAGTCAGATTCTCGATACACACCCACCAGCTCAGTAGTACCTACACCACAGAACACACCGTAAGCTCAAAGCTTAGCAAGTAAAGTGCTGAAAGATAAACGTGAATCATGAAAACTGGTTATGCAAGCCTAACACATGCAGGTTTCTACACACGTTGTCCTCATCACACTGCATCGCATCTCACCAAGGTTTGGAATGTAACCGCACTGGCCAGTCAGTTCGTACACCGCACTATTACCAGCACGTCACCACCATCCCGGTTCCCCCAGGAACGGGGTCCGTAAGTCACACCCAAACCCCCTATCGCCTGTCCACTCCATACCTCACTTCCACTACTCTCCCTCCGTGCTTAAAAACATGCTCAAAACATTTTGCGTAGCTTTTAAAACATGATGCATGCTGACCATAATCAACTAATTACGACTCCACATATGCATCACATCACAAACGTGCCTACAATCCATAATGTGCACAAAACTCACAACTGATGTACAACTCACACACCGCCTGCACAAGACTCATAACATACACACAACTCGCCCACGACCTACACAAGATTCACAACCTACTCAACATGCCGAACTAACGACAACTTATCGTCCACATCCGTACCCACAACCCACACGTATGCAAGACTCACAACTTACATACCATGACCACAACCTCACCAACTCACAACCCTCACGACGTAAAATCATCCCACAACCCTCATGAGGCTCACCACCGACGTACAACTATCCCACAACCCTCACGAGACTCACCACCGACGTACAACTATCCCACAACCCTCACGAGACTCACCACCGACGTACAACTATCCCACAACCCTCACGAGACTCACCACCGACGTACAAATATCCCACAACCCTCACGAGACTCACCACGACGTAAAACTATCCCACAACCCTCACGAGACTCACCACCGACGTAAAACTATCCCACAACCCACCACGTATGCAAGACTCACAACTTACATACCATGACCCACAACCTCACCAACTCACAACCCTCACAAAGCTCACTACCGACGTACAACTATCCCACAACCCTCACAAGGCTCACCATCTACGTACAACCGTCCCTCAACCCTCACGAGGCTCACCACCGACGTACAACTATCTCACAACCCTCATGAGGCTCACCACCGACGTACAACTATCCCACAACCCTCACGAGGATCACCACTGAAGTAAAACTATCCCACAACCCTCACGAGACTCACCACCGACGTAAAACTATCCCACAACCTCACGAGGCTCACCACCGACGTACAAATATCCCACAACCCTCACGAGGCTCACCACCGACGTACAACTATCCCACAACCCTCACGAGACTCACCACCGACGTAAAACTATCCCACAACCCCTCACGAGACTCACCAACAACCCTCACGAGACTCACCACGACGTAAAATCATCCCACAACCCTCATGAGGCTCACCACCGACGTACAAATATCCCACAACCCTCACGAGGCTCACCACCGACGTACAACTATCCCACAACCCTCACGAGACTCACCACCGACGTAAAACTATCCCACAACCCTCACGAGACTCACCACCGACGTAAAATCATCCCACAACCCTCACGAGGCTCACCACCGACGTACAACTATCCCACAACCCTCACGAGACTCACCACCGACGTAAAACTATCCCACAACCCTCACGAGACTCACCACCGACGTAAAACCATCCCACAACCCTCACGAGGCTCACCACCGACGTACAAATATCCCACAACCCTCACGAGGCTCACCACCGACGTACAACTATCCCACAACCCTCACGAGACTCACCACCGACGTAAAACTATCCCACAACCCTCACGAGACTCACCACGACGTAAAATCATCCCACAACCCTCATGAGGCTCACCACCGACGAGCTCACCACCGACGTACAACTATCCCACAACCCTCACGAGACTCACCACCGACGTAAAACTATCCCACAACCCTCACGAGACTCACCACCGACGTAAAACCACCCCACAACCCTCATAAGACTCACCTCCTACGTACCATGACCAACTACCGACGACTTCCCATCACATACATATCTACGGCCCTTAACCTGCTTACCTCCTCCAGCCCGAGTCTCACTCGGAATTCGCGGAGCACATCACCTCCGGCCCGAGTCCCACTTGGAATTTGTGGAGCACATCACCTCCGGCCCGACTCCCACTCGGAATTCGCGGAGCACATCACCTTCGGCCCGAGTCTCACTCGAAATTCGCGGAGCACCTCACCTCTGGCCCGAGTCCCACTCAGAATTCGCGGAGCACCTTACCTCCGGCCCGAGTCCCACTCAGAATTCGCGGAGACATCAACTCCGGCCCGAGTCTCACTTGGAATTCGCGGAGCACCTCACCTCCGGCCCGAGTCCCACTCGGAATTCGCGGAGCACATCACATCCGGCCCGAGTCTCACTCGAAATTCGCGGAGCACCTCACCTTCGGCCCGAGTCCCACTCGGAATTCGTGGAGCACATCACCTCCGGCCTCGAGTCTCACTCCGAATTCGCGGAGCACATTACCTCCGACCCGAGTCCCACTTGGAATTCGCGGAGCACCTCATCTCCGGCCCGAGTCCCACTCGGAATTCACGGAGCACATCACCTCCGGCCCGAGTCTCACTCGGAATTCGCAGATCACCTCACCTCCGGCCCGAGTCCCACTCGGAATTCGCGGAGCACATCCCATACAGACTACTCAAAACGTGTTGACGACTCACAACACGCAACCAACTGTGGTATAGGCCCTTCTTGGTGACTCTCAAGCATTACACCCACACTACTACTTACTTAGCGTCCTAGCTCGCTGAGGATGCTCTGTTCCCTGTCCACCTACGGCTCGACCTACGACAAACATTCAAACTTCATTAAAATTAAGCTTATATTTACCAATTTACTCTCTAATCTAACCCAAACTACTATTTCTAGCCTAACCCAACTAAAATCTAACTAAACGGACCACTAATTTGGGTTTGGTAAAAACCGACCCAAAACTTCAAACGCGCATAACTTTTGCGTCGGATATCGGAATCGAACGATTCCAGCGGCCACGTACTCCCATAACAACCTATTTTAACATGCCAAAAGAAATTTTAAAATAAACGACTTTAGCTAGGTCAAAACTAGCAAAACCCGAACTGCCCTATAACCGGAAAATTTCCCTATTTCGATTTTCCATCAATTCTCACCCGATTCCTCACCAATCAATCCCCCTCATACCTAATTAACATAAACTAACCAAAATTCAGAGGCTACACACAGAAAACCCGAAATGTCCAAATCGGGCTTGCTGAATTTTGCCCCAAATAGGGCTCTTCACGGCCAGGCGAACAAAGCCGGTCCAAGGGTCGGCAAACTCACGCCGGAGGTGACCAAAATCGGCCGGTGATCGGAGCCAAATCCAGCTCGTCACCGTCGGCCTTGAACAGAACCGAAACATGGGAGAAACCGAGCTTACCTGGTCGGTTTGTGCGCGGAGTCAGCCAGAGACGCTAGCCCTAGGTTCGCCGCCATGGCCTGACCAGAACACGTCGAATTCGCCAGTGGTTTTGGTCGGCGATCGTCTCCCGTCTTTATCCCCTCTCCCTGCTTCGCGCGACTTCGAACGACAGAATGGTTTGAAAACCATTATGTCGTCTGTTTTATTATTACTTTTTTTATTAAAATAATAATAATAATAATAATAATAATAATAATAATAATAATAGCATTAAATACAATAACATTACCATTTTGCCCTCTCAAAAATCTCGTTCTTCAACCGTTAAAT
The DNA here is from genome assembly GCA_022432975.1 of Begonia masoniana. Taxonomy (NCBI): domain Eukaryota; kingdom Viridiplantae; phylum Streptophyta; class Magnoliopsida; order Cucurbitales; family Begoniaceae; genus Begonia; species Begonia masoniana. The sequence goes on from CM039513.1 coordinate 36,598,783, forward strand.
TTGTATAAATTACCCTTCACCTCACCCTCGGTCTAACTCCTCCACCGAAACTCTCGAGATATAATTAGTTAACCCAATAACCAACCTAACTTATTATTATTATTATTATTTTAAAAAAAAATTTGGGGTATTACAGCGTCAACATAAAATAATGTAATTACCACAGCACCCCCAAAATATTTGAAATAACAAATAGAAATGCATTATAACTTTTGTCGATCTAAAATAATTGTCCACCCGCACCCTGATTCAGTGTTTATATCTCTCTTCAATAGTTCCAAGAACCACGTTGATAAATGTGTATTTTACACACTTTATTATACTCTTTAATACTTGAATTGATGAGTTTTACTCAAGTATACGAAAGACTTTGATATATTTTGTGCAAATGTGTAGAAAAATTAGAGAATTACAGGTCTCAATGAAATCAATCCGGAAGAAAAGCAAAGCAATATCCGATCGATCAACTCACAATTATCATGGCCGATCATCAGATGAACAAAGGAAGAAATCAAAAGAGTTACCGATCGATCGGGTGACGGTATGATAAAAAGAGCAAATCCTGAGAACATGCCGATCGATCGGCTATTTTGACGATCGATCGGCCAAGCTTAAGGTAAGAAGCTGGCGAACAGAAGAGTAGCCGATCGATCGGCCATATAAGTCGATCGGTCGGTAGTAGTAGAGTGAAGGAGATTAACCTAATTTAGGTTAATCTCGGCCGTTAGTGGTATTTAAATAAAGAAAATGGAATGACGAGAAAACAGAGGGGTATTCAGAGCATCTGGACGACGACTGGAGATAGAGGAAGCGAGTTATTTATGAACCGAGTTTTCTTTGTTCTTCCTCTTTTCCTTTTCTGAAACTATGATTATTTTTATTTCTACTTATGATTATCTTTACTTTATCATGAATTAATTTTCTTCTCTAAGGTTTCTGAATTCACCAAAATTAATCATATTTAGTATTCCTAATCTAATTTATTATTTTCTATTTCTATGTGTTGATGGTAATTTCACAAAAGTATTTATCAATCTCTCTCAAGTAATGACAAACTTATCCAACTAACGAATTACTACCTTTCGGTCTTTAATCCTGAGAATTAATTGAATACATTAAGAACGAGAAATTAAAATACCACATAAGCGCATTAGCTATCTCTTCTCTAACATCCTTTTAATGGTAAATTATTTATCACACTATTATTTTGCAACTCTCGCATCTTAAAATAATCCTACAAACATGTTTTTGGTGATCAAGCAATCGCAAGCATTAAGAATAGAATAAATTACTCAACACAATTACGAAACAGAAAATCAATAACTTAAATTAAAGGAAAAACTAAATAGTCATTATTCGGCTACATCGTAGTTCTAGAAAAAAAAATTATTTCATAATAAAGTAAAGATAATCATAAGGAGAAATAAAAATAATCATAGTTTCAGAAAATGAAAAGAGGAAGAACAAAGAAAACTCGGTTCGTAAATAACTCGCTTCCTCTATCTACAGTCGTTGTCCTGATGCTCTGAATACCCCTCTGTTTTCTCGTCATTCAGTTTTCTTTATTTAAATACCACTAACGGCCAAGATTAACCTAAATTGGGTTAATCTCCTTCACTCTACTGCTGTCGATCGATCGGCTTATATAGCCAATCGATCGGCTACTCTTCTGTTCGCCAGCTTCTTGCCTTAAGCTTGGTCGATCGATCGCCAAAATAGCTGATCGATCGGCATGTTCTCTGGATTTTCTCTTTTTATCATACCATCAGCCGATCGATCGCCAATAATTGGCCGATCAATTGGCAACTCTTCTGATTTCTTCCTTTCTTCATCTGATGATCGGCCATGATAATTGTGAGTCGATCGATCGGATATTGCTTTGCTTTTCTTCCAGATTGATTTCATTGAGACTTGTAATTCTCTAATTTTTCTACACACTTGCACCAAATATACCAAAGTCTTTCGTATACTTGAGTAAAACTCATCAATTCAAGTATTAAAGAGTATAGTAAAGTGTGTAAAATACACACTTATCACACCCCCAAACTTGAATGAAAGTTTGTCCTCAAGCGAACAAAACTAATAAAAAATCTCAACAGATATATAATCCAATCTGATATACTAATCACAATACAATATAATGGTAAAGCAATCCTCATCAGAGTTTTTTTTTTGTCATTCGTCTCAGCTTGAACAATTCCTATTAAAAGCTACCAAGATTAACACTTAGCAAGAGAATTACTCATAGTATTGCATTGACAGTCGCTTACTTAGAAATCCTCGTGTGTGTGTTCATTCTCCTTTTTCTCTAACTTCTCGGTTAGCTAACATAGCTACTGGAAATGAATACACTCATAGCTCACTTGGGATCAATCAATTCTCTCTAATCATTCATCGGCTTTGCCTACCATCCAACTAATAGTAATTATTAATTAAACAAAATAAGAGTCGATAGGTGTAACGCCTCCGAACCCACCCTGGCTCGGAGCGCTACTTTGCTAACCAATCCCATGTTAAAACTGACTCTCAAACATAAAAGGAACTTACACAGCTGAATTTAAAACTAAACTCCCGAAACTCTCTTACTTCATACCTAGCTGCCTAGACACATCAATTCCCTTACCCCTAACCTTTCAGCACCACGGCGTCCTTCCCAAAAATTTCGGCAAAGTAACGCCTGAAAATGGCGCCTCCAAAATGCTAGGTACCTGCACACAAACCAATTCCCAACCAGAATATTCTTCCTCAACTATCCACTCAACAATCCTACATATAAAAACCTCCAAACAACAGTAAATAGGAAACTATAAAATACTAACATCCATAACTAGCAAAACATCACCCTGACACATAGCTATCTCATAACTGTCAACCAAAAACATTACGCATTTCCAACAATTCCACAAACAGACATTTACAATACTATTAAAATACAAAGCCCACACTCCCGAAGACCATGGTCGAGGCGCCCCGACAACTGCCCGCACCGGCATACAGCGTACATCAACGACTGCGTCCCAAGCCCAGCTTTTCTCGTAGCTCTAACCTGTACTCCAGTCGTCACCTACACCACAGAACACACACACACGTAAGCTTACACTTATCAAGTAGGGATAACAAATATAAACAAGCACAATGCACACACAACCACACACAACCCTAACATAACAACACAACACCACTCGGCACTACAACGCAACACAACATTACCCAACATGACAACATAACACCACACTCCAAGGCAACTCAACAAACCGACTCAACACAACACAACAACACGACCACACAATGCTAGTTGCCCGCACCCGAAAGGATGCCTTAGTTGCCCGCATCGAAGTGCCTTACACTTTAACCAACTATCACACAACGTCTTACGTATACACAGTTAGGTGTCTCTTGCAGAACCTCCCGAAGCTTGCCATATTTCAGACACTACTTCGCGACGAGGAGCCATTACACAACTTTTGTGGAAACCTCCCGAAGCTTGTCATATTTCAGACACTACTTCGCGACGAGGAGCCACTACACAGCTTTTGTGGAAACCTCCCGAAGCTTGCCATATTTCAGACACTACTTCGCGACGAGGAGCCACTACACAGCTTTTGTGGAAACCTCCCGAAGCTTGCCATATTTCAGACACTACTTCGCGACGAGGAGCCACTACACAACTTTTGTGGAAACCTCCCGAAGCTTGCCATATTTCAGACACTACTTCGCGACGAGGAGCCACTACACAGCTTTTGTGGAAACCTCCCGAAGCTTGCCATATTTCAGACACTACTTCGCGACGAGGAGCCACTACACAGCTTTTGTGGAAACCTCCCGAAGCTTGCCATATTTCAGACACTACTTCGCGACGAGGAGCCACCGCCAACAGACCACTTTCAAAACCATGCGTATGGCACTAATGCTTAACCAACACAAAACATGCTTAATCAAAACCAAAACAAGCAACCAAATTAAAACAAAACAACCAAATAAGCAAACAATGTCCTACCGTTCCGTGGTGTAGGCCCGAAGGCAAAACATATACACTCCACTACTTACCTGGATGCTCGGCCTTCGCTTGCACACTACTATCAATCGATTCCTTCGTTCGACGACCTAAAATAACGGAACTTAGCTTAATAGGTTATCAATACAATCTAAAAATATTCTTAAACCTAAAACTAACCCACAATTAAACACCTAAACCCGATTTTTACCCCAAATTGACCGTCAAACTTCAAACGGTCATAACTTCCTCGTTTTTCAACGGATTTCAACGTGCCACCCCAACTCGGAAACCTCTACACGTCTACTATCCATTAAAACACTTAAATCAATTAAACAAACACATTAGCCAACTCAAAATCCAGCAAACAGAATTGATGCACTTTATGCCTAAAATCGGTTTTGTGCATTTAAACTTCAAATCATAATCTAATCACTCCAACAACCTAAATCAATCTATCCAACAATTAAATGATCAAATCTAGAAAGAAAACCAACCCTTAAACTCAATTTTCGGAGTTCACCATTTAGTGTTTTCAAACCCTATGCAATCCCTCACAAAACACTCTAAAAACACCACCAAACTTCATCCTAGTGTACACACACCAAAACCCATAAAGTTTTACTTTAGAATGCCTTGAGAAATTGAAGCAAAGAGAGGGAGAGGCGTCGGTGGAAGAGCTGGTTCGTGGGAGAGAAGAAAGGAAGAAGAAAATGAAGAAAATCTCACCTTATTTGCATTTTAATATCACCAATTTTTTCACTTTTGATTTCCTTCCCAAAATCTTCTTAAATTGCAATTAAACCCACTTTTTTCCTCCTTTGTATTTCCAACGCCAAAGCCACAACAAAACACCACTTTTCTATTGTTTTTACTTAATTCTCATTGGTTAGTCAAACTTCCACTTTTCTATTGTTTTTACTTAATTCTCATTGGTTAGTCAAACTTTGAATTGTCAACCTACTACAATTTGACTTTTCTCACACCTTTTTGCTTTTGAATTTTCAAACTGCCTTCTCCTTCAACTTTTCCAACGTGAACCACTTTTTTAATCCCTTATTTTACATTTCATTTTCATCACAAACTCTTCTTTCCTATTGGTTGTTCTATTGGTTGTTAGATACTTTTGACTTTTCTTCAACATTTCAAACCTATCCTTATTTTATTTGTCAACTTCATTCTTCTTCCTTTTTTCATTATTTCTAAACCTTAATCCCTCTAAACAATTACTCTTAGGCCTATATGCGTTATAGAAAAAAAATCTCGGGTGTTACAATAGGTCTTGAAAAGCTTGTAATGTAAGGTTGGGTTAAAGGGTAGGACTTTTATGGATACAAATGAATAATCAGAGTACAATCCATCCTTCCTTATATCACCCACTCAATATTTTATTCTCGGTACTCGCTCACTCATTGAACTTGCTTAAGATCACTCAGATTAACTCCTTTGTCGTAATTACAAAATAAAATAAATATACAAAAAGCCTGAAAATAAAACTAAACTTTCAAATTTGTCCCTTTTTTTCTTGCAACTCAGACTAATAATAACAAAGCAATGTAAAAATAAATTAACATATGACAAATGAGTTTTTATTCATCCTCACCACTACATTCTCCTACTCTCCTTCAAATATATCAATAAACTCTGTGCTCTTTAGAAAAGGTAGGAAAATCTATATGTGGCTAGGCTAAAATAGGTACAACTGAACGGTTAAATCATAAGCTCAAAAAGGGTGACTAAGGGTGTCTTTAAATGACATAAAAATGTAAGGCAAGAAAGCTCAAATGGTTCATTGATGGCCTAAGTCATTCTCTTAGTTCTGTAAAATTTTAATTCGCATTCGTGGATGTTAGGCAAAACCAATAGAGATGTTTATCTTAATATCACTCGTTAAGTTTTTCTGGAGCTACTCCTGATAACTCTAAATTTAGAGTTATCTTATACTATTTTTAGGTAATTTAACTTGTATGATTTGAGTGAATTGTAGAAGAAATTAGTGGAATTTACTACAATTGTTACATAACGCTGCAGTATCAAGGCATTGATTTAATTTAATATATTTCATGCATATTATCTATTAAAAGCAGATTTTTCTCATTAATTCGAATGTTATATTTTCTTATTTAAATGCAAAGTTAATAGCGGAAAAAATCAAATTTAAAGGCTGAATAATCTCGAAGAGAGAGAATAAATCAATGAAGGAGATCATTGTTACCAAAAATGAAGGACGAAAATCAATGAGAAAAGGGAGAAATACTGGCTGAAAAATGACTAGCAGAGTGGACGACAGAGCAGAATGGACAATTGGCAGAATGGACAACTCGTAGATTGGACGACTGACAGAATGGGTGACTGGCAGAATGGAAGACTGGTAGAATGGATGTGTAACGCCCTGAATTATATAAACTTGGTTCGCTACTCATAATACTGAACCATACTATGACATTCTGAGAAAATTTCAACTTTTCGCTCAACGGTCAAAGTTTGACCTTTATAAACGTTAAAACTTGCAGCGGAAATTCAGTTGTATAAAACAACATTTATTAATTTAATTAAAATGTTAAAGACAATTGGTTGAAAGAAAACAAAACAAAATAGAACACGTCCACCGTTGAACAGTTCCAGCGATAAAATAGAAACAAAAGGCATCCACCGCTAAACAGTGTCAGCGGCAGAAGCAGAAATAAAATAGTCTCAGCGGTAGAGGCAGAAATAGAAGGCATCCACCGCTTAACAGTGTCAGTCGCACAACATGTCGACTACCCACATCCATCGGTCACAAAACGACAAAAATCTAATACTTACTCCTACGCTCACATCCACCGGTCACAAAACGACAAAAATCTAATACTCACTCCTACGCTCACATCCACCAATAGAGTAACACTCAACATCCACCGATAGACAAAACACTCAACATAACAGCATAACAACCATTTTCACTCTAAACATAGAAAACTCCGACTACCAAAATAGCTTGAGCATTTTACTAAAAATCGTTCAAAACAACATAAGTCCACAACTTTCTAAAAATATCCAGCAAAGCAACTACCTCTAAACCAAATCATGTTTTTCATGTTCAGAATAAGAAAACCATAAAGTTGTTAAAAAACATCAAAACTATTCATGTTATTAAAACTCTCTGCATACTTCCACAAGACACTTAACCATTGAAAACTTCATAAATAGACAATAGTTAAACTGCTTCATCAGAACACCAAACCGTGGCATTGAAGTGCTCCCCCAACCAGCCTAGTCCTCAACATGCTCAGAAAACACACCTTCCGAGGCTTCTTCACCTACATCACAAAACTCATCTATTAGCCTAATGCTAAGTAAGTAAAGCAATAATAAAATGATATGCTGAAACATAAATCCTAGTCATGCAGTTTCTACTTTCACATCTTAGTTGTATTCACGTTCTTTCTTTGATCTGATCCCCCGGTTCCATTGGGAGTTGAATCATTTTTCCCAAACTCATACATCCTCTTCATAAATTAAGAGGAGGATTAGTTCCCTTAACAGCTGATCTGATCCTAAATTTCATTGGGAAGCGGATCAATTTTCCCAAAGTCATACAGCCTCTTCATAAGTTAATGGGCGGATTAGTTCCCTTAATAGTTTATCTGTTGCAATCTGTTCGTTTCTTACCATACCCATACATGTAAATTCATTTTCATATTCTTTCAAAATATGATGCATGACATACAGAAAAATTCAAACATACATAATCATACTGTTTTGTGATGTAGGCCCGAAGGCACATGCATACTCCACTTACCTGGTCTCCTGGGGATTGTTTGGTTGTAAGCTACTTTGGGAGTTTGCTCACCTAAAATCATAAACAGAGCATTAATTCAATCTTCACTGTACCTCATTCTAAACCATTCGGAAACTTAAGGTAGCTAACTTGGAACTCTAATAATCGTGCATTCCCGGTTTATCATCAAAACCCGAACCTAATCTCATCCACAGCATTCCCAAAACACACACATTGCACTTTCCCTGCTATCTAGTCACTAAAACTCAAGGGAAACGAAGGAAAACTCACCTAGATTGAGGAATGGAAATCGAAAAGAAAACTGCCTGGAGAGCTCTGCTGAGCTTGAGCTGAATACCGAAAGAGGAAATGAGAAACAGTGGCGGCTAAACCTCATAAAACCCTTCCTTAAATACGTTATCCACTACTAAATTTCCAAATTACAGTTCTACCCTTATTTAGTCACTCATTAACCTAATCACTAGTTTCTCTCAATTTCATCCCTAAAACGTACATCATAAGTTGATAGAATAATTTTGATTCAACGGAACCGGGTGTTACAATGAAGATTAAATTAATAGCAGGGAGAGTGCAATGTGTGTGTTTTGGGAATGCTGTGAATGAGATTAGGTTCGGGTTTTGATGATAAACCGGGAATGCATGATTATTAGAGTTTCAAGTTAGCTACCTTAAGTTTCTGAATGGTTTAGAATGAGGTACAGTGAAGATTGCATTAATGCTCTGTTTATGATTTTAGGTGAGCAAACTCCCGAAGTAGCATACAACCAAACAATCCCCAGGAGACATGGTAAGTGGAGTGACTAACAGAATGGACAACTGGCAGAATGGACGACTGGCAGAATGGACGACAAATGAAAATCGAATGACAGAGCAACACAGATAAAGCAACGGACGATTTAGAAGAGTGGACGACAATAAAGAGCAAATCAAGAAGATTTTACCATAACGATAAACCGTTGATCAAGAGAACAGACTGGAAAGAGAAAAGAAGAACTATTATATATTTTGGCTGCTAGAGAGAGAAAAAAAAGGGGATCTGGATCTGCAGCAAGGAACCGACGACATTTTTCTTCAGCTTTCTTCTTCTTCTTCTCTGTTACTGTTGCTGTGGTTATGAATATTTTTGTTTTTAATTTTATTATGTTTCTAGCCTAAACTTTCTTATCTTGGTTAAGCAAGAGAGTACTCTTTACATGTTTTTATTATGATCTATGAATGCTACGTATTTTTCATTGCACAATTGCTCATGGTTTTTATTGCGTAAATTAAATTGTGTCAATAGGCAAATTTAAATTCACATGTTTATATTGTATCGATAGGTAAATAGGAATTTAAGATGCATGAGTAATTAAATAAATTAAAATTGTTGCAAAGTAGCTAACATTAATTTATTTGGCATTAAGAATAGGTTTACATGAAAATTCAGATTAAGTTTTTATCTTTTCAAAGTCGAAAAGAAAATTCTGAAATGAATTTCCCTAGGCAATTCGACGGAATCCTAGAAATATTATAAATTCTTACTGTGTTGTGACTAATGCTGTAGCATTACTGTAGCATTAGTAATAATTGCATGTAAAGAGAAAATCAATCATAACCAAAGCTTTTCTCATAATGACCTTTTTAAATCATTTCTATTTTTAGTCTTATTTAATTTAAATAATTTTAGTTCATCATTCAATTCCTTATTATTTATTTCAATATTTCTATCTTAATTTTATAGAAATTCATAGCAATTTAAACATAGTTAAAAATATCCTCGTGGGATCGATATCTTATATACTACTTGATTGCTATACGTGTACTTGCGTAAAAGTGTAAAATCCACTAACAAGTTTGTGGCGCCGTTGTCGGGGATATTTCTTAATTATTTTATTTTGCTATATTTTTTATAATTGCTTTTGTTTATTTTTTTTTAGGTACGTTTTATGCTTGACGATTAAAAAAGCTAATATGGATAACCAGGAAGAAAGAATAATCATTCTGAATCAAATAATTGATGACCGAGATCGACCTATTCAAGACTTTGTCATTCCCACGCTCGACGATCTGAATCCTGGTATTGTGAGACCAGAATTAAATGCTACCCGATTCGAGCTTAAATCGGTCATGTTTCAGATGCTTCAAACTATTGGACAATTTAGTGGAATGGTCATAGACAATCCTCATCGTCATCTCAAAGCATTTGGAGAACTGAGTGACTCGTTTCACTTTCCCGGAGTTTCAACTGAGGCATTAACGCTCAAGCTTTTCCCGTATTCTTTAAGAGACCGAGCACGAGAGTGGTTACACAGCTCCCGTCAAATACTTTTTAGCTTAAATGTGTTTAAGTAACTATGTTTTTTGATTATTCTATTTTATATGGATGATTATGATTAACATGAAATTGGTGAACCGATGATTAATTTGGAATACATGGACTGCATAATTGGATTATGATATAAATTGTATTTATCTGGAAATGCCCTTTGAAAAAGGGGCATTAGTTTTTATGATGATTTTTGTCTAAGTGTTAATAGTCCGAAGTCAATCGTCCACGTGAAAAGAAAACAGAGAAAGACATAAACGTCCAAGGTCTCAGTTGTCCACGCGAAAGACTGACGTAGTCGTCCACAATCAAGAGACTGTCGAAGTTGTTCACGCAAAAGATAGACGTTGTCGTCCACGCTAATGACAAATGCAGTCGTCCACACTAAAGACAGACGCTGTTGTCCACACTTAAAAGAAAGATGCTGTCATCCACAATTAAAAGAAAGACGCCGTCGTCCAGACTTTGAACATCAACCAAAGTCGACGTCGTCCAGACTTTGAACATCAACCGAAATCAATGTCGTCCAGACTTTGAACATCAACCGAAATTGACGTCGTCCAAACCTTGAACATCAACTGAATCAAGACTTCATCCAAATAGACAATGTCATCTGAATCATGAGGTCTTCCAATTGAATAACATCAACCGAAGTCTTCCGCCATATGTGATAGCGACTCCAGAGCTCAACGACTAGTTTTTCTGAGTATGGACTATTCACAACGGTCACATTTTTTGTACCAAAACAAAGAGCCTTCTGGATGAAGAGCAGATTACAGACGCAAGTATAAAACGAAGAATGAAGCTCAGGAGAAGAACTTTTTGCTAATCTATTGAACAGTAATAACATACTCCTACGAGCCTTTTTAGCAAAAAGTCTGTATACCTCTCTCTCTGCCCTAGAACTTGAGATGTATCTCTTTGAGAGAGTGTAGCATTTGTGCTCAATACTTCTATCTTGTAAAAGTTTTAAGGCTGTCATTGACGCCTGTGAAAATCAATCAAAGTGTAAAAGACAGTAGATCGACGCCCATGAAGTTCGATCTAGTTTTCTCGAGATGAGAAGAAAGGAATCTTCAAGGGGGAGGCTTGGAGCGTGGATGTAGGCAAGATTGGTCGAACCACATTAAAAGCTACGGTGTCAATTTCTCTCTAACTCTTACTTTACCTTGTTTGCTTGCTTGCTGCGATAATTTTAGTAATTGCAGACAAAGAGAGAAAACGTTTAGGTTAAGAAATTTAAAAAGTCTAATTCATCCCCCCCTTCTTAGACAATCACGTTCCTACAATTTATTATCAGAGCTAGGTTAAACATTGTCTAAGTTTTTTTTTTTAAATACTTTGTGATATATATATTTACAATGGCATTCAACACAAACGTCTCACACATAGAGGGTCAGTCCATCTCCAGGCCACCACTGTTTGATGGCAGTGACTATATTTACTGGAAGGCAAGAATGAGAATATTCGTTCAAGCCATGGACTATGAATTATGGAACATTATAGAAAATGGTCCATTTAAAGCCATGAAATCTGAAAATGGGGTTAGTATCCCAAAATTGGCTAATGAACTAACTGAATCAGATAAGAAAAACTTGAGTTTAAATGCCAAAGTAGTAAATACCTTATACTGTGCTCTAAATAGGGATGAATTTAATAGAGTACAAGGTTGTGATAGTGCCCAAGAAATATGGCACGTATTAGAGATTACTCATGAGGGAACAAACCAGGTTAAGGAGAGTAAACTAAGTATGCTTGTAATGGGTATGAACTCTTTTCGATGGAAAATGATGAGTCTATTCATCTATGATTGCTCGATTCACTAACATTGCTAATGACTTAAAAGTTCTTGGTAATATTTATTCAGGTGAAGAACTAGTAAGAAAGATCCTTCGGTGCCTACCAAGAGCCTGGCAACCGAAAGTGACTGCTATACAAGAAGCTCGGGATCTCAAGCTTGAAGAGCTCATTGGCTCTCTAATGACTCATGAGATAACCATGAGAGCCAATGACAAAGAAGATCTCAAAGAGAAAGATATCAGCAAAAAGGGATATAGCACTCAAAGCTTCCTCGAGAAAACAAGATGACTCTGAGGAAGAAGATGATGATGAGGACATAGCCCTCATTACAAGGAGGTTCAGCAAATTCCTCTAGAGAAAAAGAATGCAAGGAAGAAAATTTCCAAAGGTTGAGAAGTCTCAAAAGGAAAAGGAGATTACATACTACGAATGTGGAAAGCCTGGACATATCAAGGCCGAGTGTCCACAAGCAAAGAAGAATCTCAAGATATTCAAGAAGAGAGCAATGAAGGCCACTTGGGATGACAGTGAGGATGCTACTTCTTTAGAAGATGAGGAAGTAGCCAACCTCTGCTTCATGGCACATGATAATGAGGTTAGCATTTCTTCTAGTGATAGTGAAGCTGACAATGATGGAGATTTAATATATGCCTTTAATGATTTAGTTAAGCAATTTGGCATGCTTAAGTCTAAATACAATATGTTGAAAAAGAAAAATTGTAACTTAATTGAGAAGCATGCTAAAGAGATAAATTTGCATGAAAAGGAGATAGTTGATCTTAAGAGTAGAAATGAAAACTTAAATAACATTGTCTTGAAATTTACTAATGGCAGCAAAAACCTGAATATGCTATTAGGCAGCCAGAGAGTTACATTTGATAAAGTTGGTTTAGGATATAATAGGTTTAGTAAAAAGAAAGTATATAAGAATTTTTTTGTTAAATCTTCTACTTGTCATGCATGCAATGAAGTAGGACATAAATCCTATGAATGTCCTCTAAAACTAGGAAAAATTAAAACTGGCAGGAGATTGCAATGGGTTCCTAAGGGAACCAGACCTAACTCTAGGACCTAAAAGATTTGGGTACCAAAGAAGACAACTTGATCTTCTGTTTTGTAGGTTGAATTTTCTCCCACAAAGAACCAGTGGTACCTCGACAGTGGATGCTTGAGGCATATGACGGGAGACTCAACCAAGTTTGTCTTTGTCAATAAGAAGAAAGGGAATGTCACCTTTGGTGGAAATCAAATAGGGAAAATTGTTGGCATCAACAATATAGGTAATCCTGCCAACCCTATTATAGAAAATGTTTTGTTAGTTGAAGGGCTAAAACACAATCTGCTTAGCATCAGTCAATTATGTGACAAAGGTTATAAAGTAACATTTAAATCAAATGCATGTGTGATCAAAGACATTTCAAATGGCAATGTTCTGTTTAAAGGCTATAGAAAAGAAAATGTCTATATTATTGATCTAGATAATTTTGAGCATGTTGATGAAAAATGTTTTGCTGTAAATTCTTCAAATGATAGTTGGACTTGGCATAGAACACTAGGTCACGTAGGCAGGGATACCTTAGCTAAGATTACTAAGGATAATTTAGTTAGAGGGCTTCCAAAAATATCTTTTGAGAAGGATGAAGTCTGTGAAGTTTGTCAAATGGGCAAGCAAATCAAAAACTCCTTTGCATAAAAAAAAAGCATTTTCTACGTCCAAACCTCTCCAACTACTCCATATGGACCTCTTCGGTCCATCAAATATTGCTAGTCTAGGAGGCAAACATTATGCTTTTGTCATTGTAGATGACTTCTCTAGGTTCACTTGGGTATTCTTCCTCAAGTCAAAAGTTGAAACTTTCGATTCTTTCTCTAGCTTTAGGAAGAGAGTTCAAAATGAAAAGGAACTCACCATTGTTGCTATTCGTAGTGATCATGGTGGAGAATTCGAGAATGAAAAATTTGAACTATTGTGTCTCAAATATGGAATTGAGCACAATTTCTCTTCTCCTAGAACCCCTCAACAAAATGGAGTTGTTGAGAGGAAAAATAGGTCTCTTCAAGAGTTGGCTCGGACCATGCTCAATGAAAATTCCCTTCCAAAGTATTTCTAGGCAGAAGCTGTTTCCACAGCTTGTTATGTGCTAAATAGGGTCTCCATAAGACCTATTCTTGAGAAAACTCCTTAAGAACTTTGGAATGGAAAAACCCTACTGTTAAATACTTTAGAGCCTTTGGATGTAAGTGCTTCATTCTAAACATCAAGGATAATTTGGGAAAATTCGATTTCAAATCTTATCTTAGAATTTTTCTTGGTTATTCTCTTTCTAGTAAAGCCTATAGAGTTTTTAACAAAAGGACTCTAGTTGTAGAAGAATCTGTGCATGTCAATTTTGATGAGACCCCTCAGCCAACAATCATTGTGGATGAGGTTGATATTCTGGAAAAGTAAATGGATTCTCTTTCCTTAGAAAAATCTGCTGAAATCCTTCAAAGCAAAAAATCTCTAGAAATTGTTCCTGTCAAGAATGACAATGATGCACTTCTCAGAGATTGGAAATATGTAAGAAATCATTCCTTAGATGAAGTTCTAGGTGACCCTTCCCTAGGAGTAAAAACTAGATCCTCCCTTAGGAATCTCTGTGCTAATGTTGCTTTTATTTTCCAAATAGAGCCTAAGAAATTTGAAGAAGCCGAATTGGATGAAAATTGGATAGTTGCTATGCAAGATGAGTTAAACCAATTCGAAAGGAACAATGTTTGGGAACTTGTTCCAAAACAAGACAATCATCCCATTATTGGAACAAAATGGGTTTTCAAGAATAAGTTGGATGAAAATCGTGTTGTTATTAGAAACAAAGCTAGGTTAGTTGCCAAAGGTTACAATCAAGAAGAAGGAATAGACTTTGAGGAAATCTTTGCACCCATAGCTAGACTAGAATCTATTAGGATGCTCTTAGCCTATGCTTGCTACAAAAACTTCACACTCTTTCAAATGGACGTTAAGAGTGCATTCTTAAATGGTTATATCTTAGAAGAAGTTTATGTAGAACAACCCCTAGGATTTGAAGTTTTTGACAAACCTGATCACGTATATAAGCTCAAAAATTCTCTCTATGGACTTAAACAGGCTCTTAGAGCTTGGTATGATAGGTTGAAGAATTT
Source organism: Begonia masoniana (assembly GCA_022432975.1). NCBI lineage: Eukaryota > Viridiplantae > Streptophyta > Magnoliopsida > Cucurbitales > Begoniaceae > Begonia > Begonia masoniana. The sequence continues at coordinate 36,613,825 of CM039513.1, forward strand.
CCTTGAGGAAAGGAAGTTCAAAAATGGAAAAACTGATTCAACCTTATTTACCATGCAAAAGGACAAGACATTCTTTTAGTTCAAATCTATGTCGATGACATTATTTTCGGTTCATCTAATCTCTCTATGTGTGATGAATTTTCCTTCCTAATGCAAAGTGAATTTGAAATGAGTATGATGGGGGAGTTAAAATTCTTCTTAGGATTTCAGATTAGTCAAACTCCAAATGGCATTTTCTTCTGTCAGGAAAAATACATCAAGGAGCTCTTAAAGAAATTTAGGTTAGACTCTTCTAAGTCCTCTAGAACTCCCATGAGCACAACTACAAAATTGGACAAAGATGAAAATGGGATAAGTGTGGATATTAAGAAGTATAGAGGTATGATTGGTTCTCTGTTATACCTAACAGCTAGCAGGCCAGATATCCTATTCAGTGTGTGTTTATGTACTAGGTTTCAAGCTTCCCCTAAGGAATACCACCTTAGTGCAGTCAAGAGGATTTTCAAATACTTAAGTGGGATTTCTGATTTAGGTTTGTGGTATTCGAAGGAAACCTCATTTGATTTAATTGGATATTCGGACTCAGACTATGCAGGAAGTCTTGTTGATAGAAAAAGCACTAGTGGAACATGTCAGTTCCTAAGAGAATCTCTTGTGTCCTAGTATTCTAAGAAACAGAATTTTGTAGCACTTTCAACTGCCGAGAGTGAATATATTGCTGCTGGTAGTTGCTGTGCTCAAATGCTTTGGATGAAGCAAACTCTAGAAGATTATAACCTTTTATATGATAGGATTCCCATTCGGTATGACAACACCAGTGCCATTAACATTTCGAAGAATCCTATCCAACATTCTAGAACAAAACACATCGAGTTTAGATATCACTTCATCAAAGATCATGTTCAAAGAGGTGATATTACATTAGAATTTGTCAATTCTGCTGATCAATTAGCAGATATCTTTACCAAGCCTTTGGATGAAAAGACGTTCAATAATATAAGAATAAGATTAGGTCTCATTCGGATTGAGAAAAATTGAGGTTCTTCTTCTGTTGGAGAATATTGAGCAATAGAACAGATTGGTCAATGAAGGCATGGACGTTGTCACAATGGACGTTGACAATGTTGTCAAAATGGACGATCTCCATAATTTCCTTCTCTGTGAAAACGTGGTCACTATAGACGTTGACCGTTGACGTTAACAATGGACGTTGTCAATGGACTTTGACAATGGACGTTCACCCAATTGTCTATAAAATCTTTCAAAAAGTAACAGAAACCCTAAGATTCAAATTGGTATCAAATTTCCCACTCAAAACCCTCTCGCCCCTTTTCCTTCGTCCAGTGATTCCTTTCCGTCTCTATTCGTTGACGCCAATCACGAATCTTTCTACTCTCTATCTCAAAACCCCAGGTGACTATCAATGACATCTTCTTCTCGCGCTTCGCAGGTCTTCTCGAGGAAAAAGCAAAAGACCACTCATCAATTGGATGCACAGTTTGTCTCTGTTCCTCCGCCTCTTGAATGTCCAAATCACGAGTTCCTAAATCATATTGCTTTCAAGAGGTATTATGAAGATTTCGAATTCAAACCTATTATCCGTTCTCGTGGTGTCGTCTTTCACGATTTGTTTGGTCTAAACCTAGAAAAACCTATACAGCTGATGGGCTTAATGGGGTTGTTTAGTTCAAGGTCTATTTATAGCGAAACCCCAATTCGAATGTTCTATGCAAATTTAGAACACTCTCTTCACCCTCTGGTTATTAGGAGTTATGTCTATGGACGACATATAGAACTCACCTAGGAAGTTATCCATGAAATCTTTAACTGTGAGCTTCTGAATAGTTCAAGAAGATTTTTTTAGGCAGGCAAAGTTCCATCTTTTCTTGAGAAACCAGCTGGAAAGGATTTACTTAACTTAATTGCCAAGGATCCCAACAATGTTTCCCTGAGGTTAAAGAGCAAGGACTTGAACTTCAAGGCTCGTGTATTCCACCAAATGATTCATTACAACATCTTACCTGTAGAGGGTCATCGGGACCATGTCAGTGGCATGGATCTTTTCCTGCTTGGTCAATTTTTCAAAGGCAATCTCTTTAATGTTGGATACATTATCTTAAACCGGATGCTTCAAGTGGTGTGTAATGCTTCCAAATCTCTGCCTTACAACCTTCTCCTTATGAAGATCTTTCACCAGTTTGGTGTATGCATTCCTGATTCTGACAAGATTTTATTCCTGAAGAAGTCCGACTTCTTTTCCACCTCCACTTTGTCCAGAATGGGAATAACCCGCAATGGTCAAGGTGAGCTGGTGGACAAAGTTGGTCGTAAAGGTGTTTCCAGGCGCCTGATTATTGCTGAAGAAGAAGAGGAAGCAAGTGGTCCAGATGACACTCTCCTTCCTGCCCTTGACCCTCTGCCACCTCCATTTCTCCTCATTCAAGCTCCTGAAGAGGTTGGTCCGGAAAAACTTCCCCTTCCAGAACCTTCAAGTGATCCGGACCCTCCTCTAGTCCAAGCTGATCTCCCACATCCAATCAGTCCAATTCGTGCACCCTCTCCAACTCGTGTGCCAATTCGTGCTCCTCCTAGGCCTACAAGTCGCCCCACTCCTCCAGTGAGGCTTTCTATTTTTTTAGGCACTTGTCCTTTCCCAGTTAGAACAACTCGCGGCTGCAAATCAAGGTCTGCTCAAATGCCTTGATCTCATAGAATCCCATCAAAATTCAGCTATTGATAATGTCCACAATCGCATTGATCAAGCTAAACTTGAGCATAGCAAAGTCATTGATGATGTCATCTCTTCAGTTAGATTCCATTCCAATCTTGTCACAAGTCAATTGCAACGCGAATCTGCCTGTGTCATCACTCAGTTTAGCGATCTCCGTAACTTTCTGGTTAAGAGTTATGGTGTGACCATTCATGGGGATGAGCCTTTGGACAGCAGTGGAGAGGCACCTGTATCAGCTCATCCAGTTCCTTCAGCTGTTCCTTCACATTCTGAGCATTTGGTTGTTGCTCAAGTTGTTGGGCCTGGTGTAGCTGAAGAGACTGTTCCTTGTTAGGATGAGCCAGAACCTGTACCTATTCTTGATCAGCTCGCTCCTTCTCTTCCAGTTCCTTCTGCTGTTCCTGCTGATTCTGCCTTTGCTGACCCTGTTGATATCCCTATGGCAGATGCAGGGGATGCAATTCTTGTTGCCAGTGTTCCTTCTCCTCCTCTGGTTGAGGAAATTGTTCCTCCAGTGGAATCCCCTCCTATTCAGGGCAATTTTCTTAGTCAATTAGGGGCTCTTATGGGCTGGGATACTCCTTTTTCGCCTGAGAACTATGATTAATATTTATGTCTATCACTGATACTATTTTTTTATGAATGATATTTTTATGATGTCCAACTGTTTCAGTTTTATTACTGTTATCTCTCCTGTGCTGTACTGAATGTCATTCCTCCTTGTGTGATTATTTTTCATAATGTCAAAGGGGGAGATAAATATGTGTATGATAAAGAATGAAGTTTATTTTTGTTGCATGCATAGAGTATGGGGGAGTTAGAAAAGTTATTATTATGGGGGAGAAAATACTTAATCATCATATATATTTGTCATCATCAAAAAGAGGGAGATTGTTAGCTTAAATGTGTTTAAGTAACTATGTTTTTTGATGATTCTGTTTTATATGGATGATTATGATTAACATGAAATTGGTGAACCGATGATTAATTTGGAATACATGGACTGCATAATTGGATTATGATATAAATTGTATTTATCTAGAAATGCCCTTTGAAAAAGTGGCATTAGTTTTTCTGACGATTTTTGTCTAAGTGTTAATAGTTCGAAGTCAATCGTCCACGTGAAAAGAAAACAGAGAAAGATGTAAACGTCCAAGGTCTCAGTTGTCCACGTGAAAGACTGACGTAGTCGTCCACAATTAAGAGACTGTCGAAGTTGTTCACGCAAAAGATAGACGTTGTCGTCCACACTAAAGACAGACGCTGTCATCCACGCTTAAAAGAAAGATGTTGTCGTCCACAGTTAAAAGAAAGACGCCATCGTCCAGACTTTGAACATCAACCGAAATCTACGTCGTCCAAACCTTGAACATCAACCGAATCAAGACTTCGTCCAAATAGACAACATCATCTGAATCATGAAGTCGTCCAATTGAATAACATCAACCAAAGTCTTCCGCCATAAGTGATAGCGACTCCAGAGCTCAACGGTTAGTTTTTCTGAGTACAGACTATTCACAACCGTCACATTTTTTGTACGAAAACAAGGAGCCTTCTGGATGAAAAGCAGATTACAGACGCAAGTATAAAACAAAGAATGAAGCTCAGGAGAAGAACTTTTTGCCAATCTATTGAACAGTAATAACATACTCCTACGAGCCTTTTTAGCAAAAAGTCTGTATACCTCTCTCTCTGCTCTAGAACTTGAGATTTATCTCTTTGAGAGAGTGTAGCATTTGTGCTCAATACTTCTATCTTGTAAAAGTTGTAAGGCTGTCATTGATGCCCGTGAAGATCAATCAAAGTGTAAAAGGCAGTAGATCGATGCCCGTGAAGTTTGATTTAGTTTTCTCCAGAGGAGAAGAAATGAATCTTCAAGGGGGAGCCTTGGAGCGGTCGAACCACGTTAAAAACTACGGTGTCAATTTCTCTCTAACTCTTACTTTACCTTGTTTGCTTGCTTGCTGCGATAATTTTAGTAATTGGATACAAAGAGAGAAAACGTTTAGGTTAAGAAATTTAAAAAGTCTAATTCATCCCCCCTTCTTAGACAATCACGTTCCTACAATTCTATCACTACATGGGGAGATTTAGCCAAGAAGTTTATCATGAAATACCATTCGCCAGTGAGGAACGCAAGAATAAGGAACGAAATCACCAGCTTTCTGCAGAGGGATGGTGAATCGTTTTACGAAGCTTGGGACAGATTCAAGGAACTACTCAGACAATGCCCCAACCATGGAATACCACACTGGATTCAGTTGGAGACATTTTACAATGGATTAAATGGGCGGACAAGATCTATCGTTGATGCTGCAGCAAATGGAACCCTCTTATCAAAATCCTTCAATGAAGCGTACGATTTATTGGAAAGGATGGCAGTGAACAACTACCAATGGCCTTCAGAAAGAGTTAACCCTACGAGGCGGGCACCTGGAGTTGCCGATCTGGATGAGGTGTCGACCTTAAATGCAAAGATTGCTATGCTGAAAAATGCGATCAAGGAGATGAACAGACCACCTAAGCCGTCAGCAAGAGAGGTTTTATGCATGTTTTATGGAGAAAACCACGATGAAAATTCATATCCTACTAATCTAGAATCTGCAAATTATGTTGGATACAATATGAACAACAATCCATACTCGCAGACATACAATCCTGGCTGGAAAAAACATTTAGATTTTCAATGGAATTCGCAGCCGCAGAATGCTCCAGCACAAAACAGATCTGCAGAAAACTATAAGCAAGGTTTCTCACAGCCTACCCAAACCTAATTGTATCAAGAGCAACCATGGAGCTTTGCCAGAGAATATGCTGCTAAGACAGACGTGATCTTACAAAACTTGGCTGCGTCTATGAAAAATATGGAAACACAAATGGGACAGCTGGCTTAGTCTTTAAGCACGAGGAATATGAGACAATTACCTAGTGATACAGAAGTACCACAAAGGCCTGGAAAAGAACATTGCAAGGCAATAGTTTTGAGGAATGGAAGAGAGCTAGAAATCCCAGAGAAGCTAAGGAAAGCTGAGGATTACAAAATCGAAATGAGGTGGCTGAACAGAAAGAATCATACGAAACAGAAAAAAGCAATCCAGCGACTGATGCTGCAGCATCACAGCAGCAACAGTAGGAAAAGTTAAGAATTTAGAAGCCACCTCCTCTATTTCCTCAGCGATTACAGAAGCACAACCAGGACAAACAATTTAAAAGGTTCCTTGATGTTCTTAAGCAGCTACACATCAATGTGCCCTTGGTGGAAGCACTTGAACAAATTCCAAACTATGCAAAATTCATGAAAGATGTTTTGTCGAAAAAGAGAAAACTGGGAGAATATGAACTGGTGGCCATGACAGAAGAGACGAGCTACATCTTACAAAACAAGATTCCACCCAAGCTGAAGGACCCAGGTAGCTTCACCATTCCATGCACGATCAGCAACAACTATTTTGGAAAAGCTCTGTGCGACCTAAGAGCGAGTATTAACCTAATGCCTATGTCAATTTTCAAGAAACTGGGAATAGGAGAAGCTTGACCCAACACTGTAACTTCACAACTTGCTGATCATTCACTGACTCATCCTCAAGGAAAGATACAAGACGTGCTCGTGAAGGTAAACAAGTTCATTTTCCCATTCGACTTTATTATACTGGACTATGAACCTTTTAAGTTTCGGGGTAAGGAACATAGAATGGGTAGAGGAGAACTTAGTTGCTGGATATTTAATTTAGTTTGATGTGTAATTAGTTTTCTTGGCTGTTTAGTTGTTGGATCAGAACAATACAATTTTCAAATATCTCCTAATGAACTAAGTTATTGAATAATTTCATTATCACATATTATTAGAAATTAATGAAGATCTATTTCCATGAACTTATTTCCCTAACACACAAACTCCTGTTAGTTGCTTAGGAATATCATCATGACTAGACTTTACAATTATAGGTAGATGACAACAATTCAATGTTTGAAAAAGGAAATTAGAAATAAAAGGCTTCTTCTTTCGATACAAAAAATAATAATAAAATAATAAGTTTGGGGGTTATAAAAAAAATAATTAATAAATAAATAATAAAGTGCAATTTCTTAATCTACTTTTAATTTCGAGTGAGCCTTTTGGATAGTCATGGGTAGAAATAAATTAGAAAAACTTTGGAAGGAACTCCATTGCATAATTATTGACTATACTCATTTATTATTTTATATGAGTATGTATCTTTAAGTGACACTACTGAGTAATCGGAGGCCTTCATGACCAATGTTATCAATCGCGTAAAAAGGTAGTGTGACTTATAGAGAAATGTTGACTTAACTTATGTTTAAGTCTAACGATGTTTTTGATTATATGTTTTTCAATTGTGAGTAATTTGATTAAGTTAATTATATGAGATTAATAAATTGATTAATAAGTTAAATATTGTCCCTCATATATATGTCTCGAAATCTTCAGTAGAAATGCCCTTTGAAAAAGGTATTTTAGTTGTCTAACAATTCTGTTAAGTGTTTAGGGTGTGATAGCAAAACAAAGCAGAAAATGATAAAAATGCCACATCCACCGCTGACATTCAAAGGCCACATCCACCGCTGGAATTCAAAGAACACATCCACCGCCAGCTAAACGACAAAATTGCACATCCACCACTGGAATTCAAAGAACACATCCACCGCTAGCTAAACGACAGAGAACACATCCACTACTAGGTAAACAACAGAGTTCAACATCCACCGCTGAAGTTTCTGAAGACATCAACAGCTGAATAGTAACCTTTGAAGACTTCCACCTATGAACTGTACCGGTTCAAGAATTATAAAGTCACATCTACCGATAGCGGTTCAAGCATTTTATAGGTACATCCACCGATGGTTTTTTCAAAGGCGAAGTCATCCGGTGAACAGTAACTTCTGAAGACATCCACTGTTAGATTTTTAAAATCAACATACACTGCTGGTCTCCAAAGGCGAAGTCATCCAGTGAACAGTACTTTCTGCCAAATTCAAATTACCGTGAAGCTACAGTGATAGTCGTCCAGAGCTTTAACTCCTGTCCATTAATGGCGAAGCATGAAAGCAACTTCAAAACGCAACGGCTAGCTGTCTAAGTACGGATGCTTCTCCAACGGTAATATTTTTTCATATCCAGAAAGAAGCATTCAAGTATTGAAGCCGATTACAGACAGAGTATAAAAGAGGAGAACGTAGCTTGGAAAAAGAACTTTTGCTGAAATTAATCTTGAAACCCTAACGAGCCATATTCAAGCAGTACTCTGTATTTTCCTCTACATCTCTCTACTCTAAAACTTGTGATTTGATTTTTGAGAGAGTGTAGCGTGTGCTGAAAAATTACATCCTACTGTAAAAGTGTAAAGGTTGTGGATTGTCGCCCGTGAAGAGCAATCTAGTTGTTGTAAAGGCAGTAGATCGACGCCGAAAAGTTCGATCTAGTTTTCCCGTGAGGAGAAGGAAAAAATCTTCAAGGGGGAGCCTTGAAGCGTGGACGTAGGCAAGCTTAGCCGAACCACTTTAAAGCTGTGGTGTCAATTTCTCTCTCTCATTTTTATTGTTTGATTATTTGCCGTTTTCTTATCAGTTAAACATAATAGAGAAATTGATTAGATTAACAAATTAAGTTTAAAAAGTCTAATTCACCCCCCTCTTAGACAAATACGATCCTTCAAGAAAGTCAATACAAAAATTTATGATCCCCTTCGCTTAGTTGTGTTTTATATTTATCGAAAAGAAGAACCTGTGGAAGCTAATTGACTTAGGAAAACCATTGAAGAATTGGTATTCTATTATATTAATTGTGATGTTTAGTTTTGATGGCTGAACTTAGCAATTTAAGAGGAGTTTGAGCACACACGCACTTTGAAAATTATTTCATTGGAAAATAAATCTATATTAGTTGATTTTAATTAAGATGGTGAAATTTTTCAATAATTTATGAGTTTTGAGATATTTTGGAAATTACATGATATTGGATAATGTAATATTGAGAGGTTATTTATTTTTAAATTTATTTTGCATCACTCGAGGACGAGTAATGGTTTAAGTTTGGGGGTATTTGATAACTCTAAATTTAGAATTATCTTATACTATTTTTAGGTAATTTAACTTGTATGATTTGAGTGAATTGTGGAAGAAATTAGTGGAATTTACTACAATTGTTACATAACGCTGCAATATCAAGGCATTGATTTATTTTAATATATTTCATGTATATTATCTATTAAAAGCAGATTTTTCTTATTAATTTGAATGTTATATTTTCTTATTGGAATGTAAAGTTAATAGCAGAAAAAATCAAATTTAAATGCTGAAGAATCTCGAAGAGAGAGAATAAATCAACGAAGGAGATTATTGTTACCAAAAATTAAGGACGGAAATCAAGGAGAAAAAGGAGAAATACTGGCTGAAAAATGACTAGCAGAGTGGACGATAGAGCAGAATGGACAACTGACAGAATGGATGACTAGCAGAGTGGACGACATAGCAGAATAGACGACTGGCAGAATGGACGACTAGAAGAATGGACGACGAATGAGAATGGATGACAAATGAAAACGGATGACAAATGACAATCGAATGACAGAGCAACACAGATAAAGCAACGGACGATTTAGAAGAGTGGACGACAATAAAGAGCAAATCAAAAAGATTTTACCATAACGATAAACCGTTGATCAAGGGAACAGACTAGAAAGAGAAAAGAAGGACTATTATATATTTTGGCTTCTAAAGAGAGAAAAAAAGGGGATCTGGATCTGCAGCAAGGAACCGACGACATTTTTCTTCAACTTTCTTCTTCTTCTTCTCTGTTACTGTTGCTGTGGTTATGAATATTTTTGTTTTTAATTTTATTATGTTTCTAGGCTAAACTTTCTTATCTTGGTTAGGCAAGAGAGTACTCTTTATATGTTTTATTCTAATCTATGAATGCTACGTATTTTTCATTGCACAATTGCTCATGGTTTTTATTGCATAAATTAAATTGTGTCGATAGGCATATTTAAATTCACATGTTCCTATTGTATTGATAGGTAAATTAGAATTTAAGATGCATGAGTAATTAAATAAATTAAAATTGTTGCAAAGTAGCTAACATTAATTTATTTGGCGTTAAGAATAGGTTTACATGAAAATTCAGATTAAGTTTTTATCTTTTCAAAGTCGAAAAGAAAATTCTGAAATAAATTTACCTAGGCAATTTGACGGAACCCTAGAAATATTATGAATTCTTGCTGTGTTGTGACTAATGCTGTAGCATTGCTGTAGCATCAGTAATAATTGCATGTAAAGAGAAAATCAACCCTAACCAAGGCTTCTCTCATAATCACCTTTTTAAATCATTTCTATTTTTAGTCTTATTTAATTTCGAATAATTTTAGTTCATCATTCATTTCCTTATTATTTATTTCAATATTTCCATCTTAATTTTATAGAAATTCATAGCAATTTAAACATAGTTAAAAATATTCTCGTGGTATCGATATCTTATATACTACTTGATTGCGATACGTGCACTTGCGTAAAAGTGTAAAATTCACTAACAACTCCCTTACCGTGTTTACGCTCTTTCACTCCCTTACTGTGTTTGGGTTTCGATATATGCAGACTATATGAGTATAACTCCAACAGATCAAGTTAAACAAGAATGAAACGTGCTCAGGGTTTTAAGTTTAACTTCGTAAACTAAAGTCAATGCTAACTACTACAAGTCATCTTCTACTTAGAGTTTATCTAGGAGCTAAAGCATAAATTTGTTCAAAATTTAAATCATAGACACCTAAACCAAGATTTCAGATTGCAGAACCAAAATATAGCAAAATGCTAACGTACGCTAAAATTACTCCCAAACTTAAAACCAACATTGTCCTCAATGTAGAAAATAACAAGTAAGTAAGGTAAAAGTATCGTACCTCATAATATTCTGGGCATATCTGTAACGACCCCAATACTGTACCCGTATTTTCTGTACTATATATTTTTTTTTATCCTAATAACTTTAACTAAACTCTATTCGGAACCTAAACCGAAATCGAAACCAGAATCGAAATCGGAATTGAAATCTAACCTTTAAAACATTTAAAACAATTAAAACAAATTGTTGAATTACTTTAAAATTTTTAAAACAATTAAGGAAAGCAATTAATTAAAGGGAGGGCAGTTCGGTCTTTCTGCCGAGGGAAGGGGGCAGCGCCCGATCGCTGGCAGCGATCAGGCCTTCGCGCCTGGTCGCCGACCTCCACTCCTTCTTTCTCTCTGTATTTTCTATACTTTCCATACTTATCAACTTACAGAGAGCAAACTCACCTGTTTTATCATCAATAACTACAATGAAATCGACCCAAAATATATCCTACACTCGACCAACTTACAGCGGACTTTGCGAAATCCCACTGCGTGGGTAGCTCTAAAAATCGAGCATATCCGTAACGTTCCTAATACCATTTCAAAACATTTCATAACATTTAATTTAAACAACCAAACAGTTCCAGAATTTCAAAACAAATGTCATTACTTAAACATCCTATAATGTCTATAAAATTATCATCCCAAAATATCCCAAAAAGACCCTCAAAGCTCTATACATACTTCCCACGGGTCGGTTAAGCCTCGACTGCGCCAGCACACCACCGCAGCCATCCTCCGTCAACTGTATCATGCCTCAGGAGGAGGAATCTCATCCTCACCTGGTTCCTCGATATCTAGATCACCTACACCATACAATACACTATGAGATGAAATCCCAGTAAGCTCTACGTAAATGCAATGCATGCTGTGCGTATGAGTTCGATAAACCATGCTTTATTTTATCTTACAATGCAATGCTCAATAGGTGTCACCGAGATCCTATCCCTCTAACCAGAGAGAGCTCATCCAGCCGGCAGACTACTCTTTCCAGCTAGAGGCGGGGGGTGCACGCTTACAACACGAACAGCCGTGCCTGAGCCCCACCTCGCGTGACCAATACGCCTTTCGGCCAATACGCCTTTCGGCCAATAAGCCTTTCGGCCAATGCTATGCTCAATACGCCTTTTGGCCAATACGCCTTTCGGCCAATAAGCCTTTCGGCCAATGCTATGCTCAATACGCCTTTCGGCCAATGCTATGCTTTACGTTATCTTTAAAACTCAGTGCGGAAATTCATTTTCATGCTTTTCTTTAAAACAAGTGATGCGTGAACAGTTCAATATCGTACAATAAACAAGCAATATTATGTACCATCAAGACCGTAAAAGCATAAACTATAAACTCCTAAGACCTAGCTACCCAAACCGAGCAAAACTAACTAAAGGCATCTCCAAAACTCCTCGAGACAACATTCGACGTACGGTGTAGGCCAATCGGCCAAAGAAGATCACGAGAACTTACCTCGTGCACGCTGCAATCCAAGCTTCGTCCACGAGCGCTGTTTACCTAAGCAATTTGCAAGGATTGACGTTAAAACAAGTTTAAGTTAATAAACTTCCAAATTGTCAAAACCTTAACTAAAGGGCTTTCTAAAGTTCTAATCCATTTTATCGAGCTATTTATTCGAGAAATTTACGCTCGGCACCTCGATTCTCGAATTATGAACTTTTCTGAAAATCCTAAAATTCTCGGATTTTAAAATTTTTCACGAATTGATCCAACTTCGTCCAATAACGTCCAATACGTTTAATATACACTTAATCACGGCTAACCTATTAATTACGAACCCTAATTCGCGTTTTTAACAAAAATAAATCGAAACCCTAATTACCTAAAACGCTACGAAACTAAAGATTTAACGTCCTAAAATTGTAGAGACATACCTAGAACGTCGATTGGAGGAAGAAACGTGAAGGAAACGAAACGAACGGAGGTCGGATCGGAGAGAAATCGCCGCGGGCAGGGAGGGTTTCGCGAAGGAGGAAAGAAAATGCTCTCTGTGATTTCGCGAAGGCAGAGGAAGAATGAGGAAAAAGAGATTTTTAGTTATTTTTATAAAATTGATTTGGTAAATTACTAAATTGCCCTTAGCACTTAATTCTATTTGTTTCATCCTTCGTTCCGTTAATCGTCCAACGATTTGGATTCACCAAGTCTCCATATTTCACCAATACATCCAACTTATTATTTGAGACTTATTAAAACTGTCCGTTCGCAATTCGGACCTCGTTTACTATTTTTACGAGAACGTCTTTTACATAACGAAAAGTGTATTTACTCGGAATATAGTGTTTGATCTCCGAAAATTCCCGTAAATTCCTTAAAATTCTTATTATTCGTTAGGATCGTAATGACGCTTTCTTTTCATGAAACGGACCCGATTTGACATATTTACAAAAATATCATCCAATAATATAATAATAATATAATATAGAAGTCCGTACAACCGGGTATTACAATATCATTATCCTCATGTTCTTGTGGAGGCTCATACGGTTAAAGTAAATATGCTGGATAAGTGGGAAAGGGTTGACTTGGGTAGCCATGGTGAGCGCTTAAGGCGTGTATGTATTTTGCAGTAAATTGTGCATGATCCTGTTGACGGGAATGAAGGTCCCTTAGTCGTTGCTCCATACGTCTTTATTGGATAGCCAGATTCTCCACGATATGTCCTACATAATCAATAGTATAAGAATGTGAAGGAATGACTGATGATGAGGACGTGCCCGAAGTGTGAAGAGCAGAAGGATGAGCTTCATAGTGCTGTCGGATGCGTGCATCGATGTGCTCTTGTCGCTTGTGTGCAATGGCACTTTGTGCAAATCTCATGCCACCAAAACTATCGCGCTGTACGCGAGGCATAGGCATTGGTTGAGGAGGGATTTGTGCATTGGCATTTGCCTCATCGAATCCCAGCCCATTATATCGAGAGCTGCCATAGGGCCAATTTGCTATTCTTGAAATGTTGGCAAAGCTATATACCATCTGCTTGATCCATGGCTTGTCAGTGGAGCTCATGGGGACATTTGCTGCTGCACAAAGGTGAGTGATAAGCACCGGATGGATGTGGTCGGCTGGGGATCCTTGGCGATAGGCGAGAATGTTGCGGTGGATAATCTGTCCGACATTTATAGTTTGTCCTGTGAGAATGCAGTAGAGCAACACCGCCCTGTCCTTGGTCAGTTCGGATTTTTGAGATATGGGCATCAAATTTCCCCGAATGAATTTGCACCACACTTGAGCGTAGCGATTGAGGTAGCTTGATATGAGGTGTAACGGTTGAGTGGGATAGGCATCAGAATAAATCCGTTGTGAACCCCGGTGGCCCATCTCTCGTAGAATCATGTCATAATTCGACCCGGCATCCATCATGGTTTGATACTCATTGGCCATCAAATTGTCGAGGTCTAGGTGGGTGTTGATGGCGTTAGCAGAGAAGTCGGTGAATTTGTTCCAAACTTTGACGGGCCCATCGTTATTTGCTGCCCTGAGGTTGGCAAAAAATTTGCGAACAACATTCACGTTCTCATAACCACCGAGCACTGCAATAGTCTCTCACCTTCGCTGTTGAAGCATGGCCAAGATGTTGCCATCAATTACTGTAGGTTGGAATTGAATTTCACAGATGATGGCCTTATCTTTGGTCATGAACTCCTTAAAATATTTGCCAGCGATGGGGCTGATGAAGGAATGATTGATTGGACTGAAAAAGACTAAGCTGGTCGTGGCTTTCAATCGCTTAGGAGGCATCTTAGATTGTCAAACGATTTATATAATCTATTTCTGCACACAAGAAGCAAACACATCCAACCCAGCATACACACGCACGATGTTTATGCACGTGGGAAAAGCACATAATAAATTTGGAATAAACAAAATGCACAGTTTGGAAGTTTCACGTGACTCAAACAATTCATCGAACACCTGGTGGGCATGCACAATGAAATTCTAAGCACGACCTGAGTATTACCCTAACCACCCTCAAAATTTACTAACAATGGGAAACGTTACGATCATAGTATGAAGAAAAGTTAACACACTCTATAATTTTTTTCAAAGTATAAGCGAAACCAAAGAAGTCAAAACATAGTTCAAAAATTTCCAATTGCTGAAAGATAAAGGGCTCAGTAGAAGAGGTTTACCTTGGAAATAATCGGGTTGTGCGTTGCTGAAGAAGGCATTAGAAATGGTGCCTGGTGGGAACCGATCGATCGGGGGAAAGTTTGGTAGAAGAGCGATTTCGAAAGGGAGAAAGGGTGTGTGTCTCAAAGGGGAGGGCTTCGACAGGGAGAGGGGATTTAAAATTGTGAGTCGTCGATCGATCGCCAAAATAGCCGATCGATCGGCAACTCCTCTGGATCAAATCTTTAATGTGAGTCGCCGATCGATCGCCAACTTCTCTAGATCAAAACAATTTTTTTTATGTGAATCGCCAATCGATCGCCAAAATAGCTGATCAATCGTCAATTCCTCTATTTCGAGTTATGAATTTTTTTTTTTTAAATAAAAATTCAAAACAGCTTAATGTAAAATCACAAAATAAAATACATGGAATAAAACTTAAAAAATTAAATAAATGGGTTACCTCCCACCAAGTGCTTGTTTTAACATCATCAGCTTGACGTCGGGCAAACTTTACTCGTCAGGTGTGAGTCGAGTGACAGATGGATCACTCTCAATAATACCATCAAAATACGGTTTTACTCTTTGACCATTAACCTTGAATGTCCCCGCGTCCGCTCCACGTAGCTCGACTGCACCATGAGGAAATACTTGAACCACCATAAACAGGCCCGACCATCTCGATTTCAGCTTTCCCGAGAAGAGTTTTAGACGTGAATTAAATAACAACACCTGCTAGCCTGCCAATAACTCTTTCTTCATAATATGCTTGTCATGCCACACTTTTGTTTTCTCCTTGTAAATCTTGGAATTTTCATATGCATTGGTGCGTAATTCATCGAGTTTATTAATTTGGAGGTAGCGTTTGTGTCCAGTGGCTGTTAAGTCAAAATTTAATCTCTTCATAGCCCACCAAGCACGGTGCTCAAGTTCGTGGGTAAGTGACATGCTTTACCAAAGACCAACCGATATGGGGACATTCCCAATGGATTTTTGAATGCAGTCCAGTAAACCCACAGTGCATCATCCAACTTATATGCCCAATCTTTACGTGAATTACTCACCGTCTTTTCTAGAATAATCTTAACTTCTCGATTTGAGACTTCTGCTAGACCATTTGATTGTGGGTGATACCTAAATGTCTTTCGATGTTTGACGCCATATTTTAAAAGTAGTGACTCAAATGGCTTGTTACAAAAATGTGTACCTTCATCACTGATTATTGCGCGCGCCGTGTCGAAACGAGTGAATATGTTCTTACGCAAAAACCTTAAAACCACTTTGTCGTCATTGGTAGGCGTAGGTATTGCCTCGACCCATTTTGAAACGTAATCCACAGCGAGAAGTATGTATTTGTTGTTAAATGAGGTTGGAAAAGCGCCCATAAAATCAATCCCCCAAATGTCAAATAACTCAACTTCAAGGATGTACGACATTTCATGCCGGTGGGATATATTACCCATACGTTGACATCGATCATATGTTGTGACAAAGGAATGTGCATCTTTAAACAGGGATAACCAATAGAAACCACATTGAAGTACTTTTGTTGCTATTCGATTTCCTCCAAAATGACCACCACATTCAAGAGTGTAGCAATGCTTCAAGACTGATATCATCTCATCTTCAGGGATACAATGCCTTATTACTTGATCAGCGCAACGTCTATAAAGAATTGGTTCTTCCCAATAATATCGCTTCACGTTGGAGAGGAATTTCTTCTTTTGGTGATAAGACAACTCGGGTGGCATGATTTGACAAGCAAGATAATTTACATAATCCGCATACCACGGCAGTTCAGAAATTGCAAGGAGTTTTTCATCCGAAAAGTCATCATCATTTGTCATC